>WNWK01002214.1:0-172500 GCA_009830355.1 Cherax destructor
TTCCTATTTTTAAAGCAGGGGACAAGTCACTACCGTCAAACTACCGCCCAATAAGCCTGACCTCAATTGTAGGCAAATTACTAGAGTCAATTATAGCTGATATTATTAGAAGCCATCTAGATAACCATAATTTGATTAATGATACCCAGCATGGATTCACGAGGGCCGTTCCTGCCTATCTAATTTATTAACCTTCTTCAGTAAAGCTTTTGAGGCTGTTGATCACGATAAAGAATTCGATATTGTTTATTTAGACTTTAGTAAGGCTTTTGATAGAGTACCGCACCAGAGACTGTTAAAGAAAGTGGCAGCTCATGGCATTGGGGGAAAAGTGCTGTCATGGATCGAGTCATGGCTCACCAATAGGAAGCAGAGAGTGTGCATAAATGGGGTTAAATCCGAATGGGGACTTGTAACAAGTGGTGTTCCACAGGGATCAGTCTTAGGCCCATTGTTATTTATAATATATATCAATGACCTTGATGAGGGAATTACTAGTGATATGAGCAAATTCGCCGACGACACGAAGATAGGTAGGATAATTGATTCAAACATAGATGTCATAGAACTTCAGGAAGATTTAGACAAACTTAATTCGTGGTCAGAAAAGTGGCAGATGCAGTTCAATGTAGATAAATGCAAGGTTCTGAAGCTCGGAGTGTCCATAACCCAAGCACTTATAAGTTAAATAACGTAGAACTTAGCCATACAGATTGCGAGAAGGACTTGGGGGTGATGGTAAGCAGCAACCTTAAACCAAGACAGCAATGCCTAAGCGTACGTAATAAGGCAAATAGATTACTGGGATTTATATCAAGAAGTGTTAGCAACAGAAGTCCAGAGGTTATATTACAGCTTTATACATCATTAGTAAGGCCTCACCTAGATTACGCAGCTCAGTTCTGGTCTCCATATTACAGAATGGACATAAATTCGTTAGAAAACATTCAGCGTAGAATGACTAAATTAATACATAGCATTAGAAATCTTCCTTACGAAGAAAGATTGAAGACCCTAAAATTACATTCACTTGTAAGACGTAGAATGAGGAGACATGATCGAGGTATACAAGTGGAAAATGGGTATTAACAAAGGGGATATAAATAAGGTCTTGAGGATATCTCTCCAAGAGAGAACCCGCAATAATGGATTCAAGTTAGATAAGTTTAGATTTAGAAAGGATATAGGAAAGTATTGGTTTGGAAATAGGGTAGTTGATGAGTGGAACAGTCTGCCTAGTAGGGTTATTGAAGCTAGGACCTTGGGTAGTTTCAAAATTAGGTTGGATAAATTCATGAGTGAGAGGGGTTGGATTTGAGTGGGACTCGCGCATGAGTGGGTAGAATTGTCAAAGCTTATTTCTTGGGTAGCTTTGAAAATTGGGTTGAGCAAATATTCTGTTAGTGGGATGGATTGTGAAGGACCTGCCTAGTATGGGCCAACAGGCCTGCTGCAGTGTTCCTCCTTTCTTATGTTATGTTCTTATGTTCTATACATCACTAGTGAGACCTCATTTGGATTATGCAGCTCAGTTTTGGTCTCCTTACTACAGGATGGATATAGATTCATTGGAGAACATACAAAGAAGAATGACTAAAATGATTTACAGTATAAGAAATCTCCCGTATGAAGATAGACTTAGAGCGTTGAATCTCCACTCTCTGGAGAGACGTAGAATGAGGGGAGATATCATCGAGGTGTACAAGTGGATGATGGGCATAAACAAGGGAGATATTAGTAAAATACTGAGGATATCGAACCAAGTAAGAACCAGAAATAACGGATTTAAATTGGATAAATTTAGATTTAGAAAGGACATAGGCAAGTACTGGTTTTCAAACAGAGTTGTAGATGCGTGGAACAATCTTCCGAGTACTGTGATAGAGGCTAGGACCTTGGGTGGCTTTAAAAAGAGATTGGACAAATATATGAGTGGGAGGGGCTGGGTTTGATTGGTGTCGTGAGTACGGGAATAAATTCTTAGGTAGTGGTGGTTTTGATATGGACCTGCCTTGTATGGGCCAGTAGGCCTTCTGCAGTGTTCCTCCATTCTTATGTTCTTATGTTCTTAAGAGAGAACCCGCAATAATGGATTCAAGTTAGATAAGTTTAGATTTAGAAAGGATATAGGAAAGTATTGGTTTGGAAATAGGGTAGTTGATGAGTGGAACAGTCTGCCTAGTAGGGTTATTGAAGCTAGGACCTTGGGTAGTTTTAAATTTAGGTTGGATAAATTCATGAGTGAGAGGGGTTGGATTTGAGTGGGACTTGCACATGAGTAAATAGAATTATCAAAGCTTATTTCTTGGGTAGCATTGAAAATTGGGTTGAGCAAATATTTTGTTAGTGGGATGGATTGTGAAGGACCTGCCTAGTATGGGCCAACTGGCCTGCTGCAGTGTTCCTACTTTCTTATGTTCTTATGTATAAGGAAACACGTCCAGTGTTTTCACCCTCGCCGGGAATCGAACCCGGACATTCACCGTGTGAAGCGAGAGCTTTTGCCACCAGGCCACGGACTGGCCAATACATGTATTAGTGTACTTGCCTATAGGGAGATGTTAGTATATATCACCAAGATAGTACCTTGGTAAGTAAGTCATATTTTCTTCACAATGCAACTGAACCACTGTTTAGCATAGCAAATACACAAGAAATTACTTGAGTTAAGTCACACCATTTTTAATAAATATACAGTCCACCGTTTTATTAAATAAGCTAGGTTTACTGACTAGACATTCTTTTATTAATCAATATTGAAGAATTGTATGTTCATAATTTAAGGTCCCAAAGTGTGGGTTTGGGAGCTGAGACGGTGGGCATTGAAGGAGGGACAATATCAGAGACCTATTGTTCCTAAAGTCCCGCTTATCTCTGGGATACATTAACATCAGTGACTATAATCTGTTTTAGATGTGCCAGAGTTCTTCCAAGTTATGTGGGTGAAAGGTTAATTCAAGATTCTACCTGTAAAAATCCATTCACGTAATTTCTCACAGGAGTTAACTACTATTGGACAATACGTAGCTACCTTACCTGTTGTGTGAGTACGTTCACACTGGGAGGCGAACATACATTATTGTAGTACACACACTAGTCAACATCACCACGTCCAGTATTATCAGTCTTATTATAACCACATTACAATGTATCCGAACCCTTCCAGATACATGTTATGTATATTCACTCATTGGCCTCGATTACCCATGATCAAATTCTGCCACACTGCCCAGCTAATATATATACATTCCGCCATTTTCAATTACTGTCCTCACTAAACGTTTTATCTTGTATACATTCATTTATTTTTAGTTAGGGATATTTCCAAGTGTGCAACACATTTTCCTTATTATAATATTAATTTCCTCTAAATTACAACAATTTTCTCTCAATCAACTCCTTACAGTATATATGGAATTTATAGGTAATATAGGTTTTCATGTGAATTAATACTTATCAAAAACTCGCATTAAAGATACACACCTACATAATTTCATATAGACACTATTATCCCCAACAATTCTTACACACAAATTACAGGAAACTTATCAAAAGATTCTACAACCAGCTTGCCTCATTGTTAAGTTCAGTTTAAGGACTCGCAGGTAAGGACCCATTAGAGGGTTAAGTTCAGTTCAAGGACTCACAGGTAAGGACCCACTAGAGGGTTAAGTTCAGTTCAAGGACTCACAGGTAAGGACCCACTAGAGGGTTAAGTTCAGTTCAAGGACTCACAGGTAAGGACCCACTAGAGGGTTAAGAACAAACGGAATTCCTACATATCTAAATTTCACATTATTTATAACTCAATTGTCCACGAATATATTAGTCTAAACAAATGATGAAGTTATCCTTTAAAATGCTTGTGCATAAGGGAGTGAAATATTAGGTACTAAGATTCTTAGCTACACTAAAAATACATATAAAGTAGGTTCAGTACGACTGTAAGAGGTCTGTTTTTAACCAGGTCTGATAAGGTGATAACAGTACGTGAGATTGAGAGTAATGTTGACGCTTTTATCATAATCAGGAGTAATGGAAGGCAGTCAGGTTGAGTTAAGGAAGGGGACAAGTCCCTTTCTCCTGGATCAAGAGCCTCTCACCAGCACTTCCCTTGAGAGGATGAAGTTGTCTAATGACACCGAATGATCCACACGGGTTAAAGATAAAGATTTTATTTCTTTGCAAAGGTTACAATGTGTAATTACAATTTTGATTTACTAAGTACAAAACAAAAAAAAGCCACTATCATGCCGGGGCATCTCGGGCAGACTAATCTTAATATTTATAAACTACTTAAATCTACACAAGATAAGAGTGGTTATCTTTTTAATAAATCTTCATTTTATCTTAATGCTAATGCGAGGTAGTTAAAGGTGAAGGTTTATAAGAATAATAATTTTGAAGTTGCACATAGCAAATAACAAATTATAAATAATGGTTCGAACAGTACTAGTTTATGGATTAGCAGAAGTTTTAATAGACTAAAAGGTCATAGTATAATATTTGGGAAAGTTGCTTCATACTGATTAGAAGTTGTGTTGTTTAGTATTGAGAGATGCGATGATTTTTAAGCATAGATCTAAACTTGTATGTAATCACGGGATCTTTTACTGGTGCAGGTAGCGAATTCCAGATCTTTGGGCCCTTTGTGTGCATTGCATTTTTGCATAGTGTGAGACTGACACGAGGGATGTCGAAGTGTTTTTTGTGCCTTGTATTGTGACTTTGCGTTCTGTTGTAGCTATCAAGGAGTTTAAGCGGAGGGTTTATATTGGAGTTTGATGTTCTGTACATATAGTAGGCACAATAATATGAATGCATGTCTCTTATATTTAGTAGGTTCAAGCTTTTGAAAATGGTGGAGTGTGCTGTCTGGCACAGGAGTTGGTGATCATCCACACAGCAGCTTTTTGTTGGGTTATTAAAGGTTTAAGGTGGTTGGCAGTGGTCGATCCCCAGGCACAAACACCATAGGTGAGGTAGGGATATATTAAAGTGAGACTTAAGTAATAGTAGGTCACTGAACTGCAACTCCTTCTACTGCCCACTTCCTCACTACTTTCACAAAAAAACTAAACATAACATTAAATTAATAATTATATAGGATTAGGCTTGCTTGCTGGGTCCACAAAAATATAACTATTAGTGCAATACATATAATCCAGTGGTGTTATTAGAAAAGAACTTTGTATTACCACTTACCATTCAATTACTGTAGACGGATCATGCCACAACACCTGCCTAACATAGTAAACCTAGTTAATCACTACAATTTACCTAACCTTACTATCTGTATAATCATTGTGTCGCTATTGAGTAAGACCTATCATAAGACTGCCTGAAAAGCCTAGGCATACCTAGGCATATTATTGGCCATCTTGTAATATCTACTTCATAAAATGTATAATTATAAGTACACCCCACCTTGTATATTACTTGAAATAAAGAATTTGAATTTGAATTTTGAATTTGAACATCTAAATCGTACACTGGCCAGCTAGATCTAAATGCAAAGACTATTGTGCACTTCCCTGTGAGTGATGTCCGCATTTATGTCGCCATCCACATGTAATTCTTGAGGTCCCGCAAATTTCCTGTCCCAATTCTCCAGCAGAAACGTGTCAGGAATTTCTAAATTACGAATTGAGGCTGATACACCCCATTAGGCCTTTGAGAATGCTGAATTACCTCATACATTTAATTCAATATGGCATCTCTCTCCCCGGCATTCCTGCTGGCTGTTCTCTACCCCCTCCCTGGACAGGCACCTAAAGTCGGTATCTGACTAGCCAGGCTGTGGTTCGTACGTTGGACTGCATGCAGCCAGCAGTAATAGCCTGATTGATCAGGCTCTGATTCCAACATGAGGCCTGGTCACAGACCAGGCCGCAGGGGTGTTGACCCCTGGAACTCTCTCCAGGTATACTCCAGGTTCCACATTTAGGAAATGTATAAAAAAATTCCACAAGTGGTATAGGGTAAGGAGTGTCGTTTGGAGTACATAGTACCATATCTTGGAAAGGATGCCTTTGGATTTGGAGATTTTCTTGGATACATGCTGGATGTGGGAATGAAATTTAAGATTACAGTCAAGGTGAAGACCTAGAAATTTACCTTCAGTGTGTCTTGTAATGGGGAAACCATTTATTGATATGTTAAGTTGGATATTTAAGTATGTTTTGTCTGTATTGAGTGAGTTTGTTGGTCGTCATCCATATATTTTTTTCAGCTCGTTGTTTACAGTGTCTAATTATGCTGGGTTTGAGTGAAAGAAAGGATAAATGCTTGTAGTGATTATTATGTACTTGTGGCTCAATTGGTAGTGGCCTTAGCTCACACACTGGAAAGGCAGGGGTTTGATCCCGGGAAAAATGGAAACTTTGGGCATATTCCTTATACCTACTTACCCCTTCCTCCCTGTTCACCTAACAGTAAGTAGGCACCAGGGTTTTAGCATACCAGTAATATAACCATAATTTTGAAAGGGGTGGAGCAGTAAGCCAGTGGAAGGCCTCGGTCAGATGACTAAAAGCTCCAGCTGCGGGTCATATGATTTAGACCCGCGTCAGGAAACACTTGTCTTGTTTCCTGAAAAACCTTATACACCTACCTACCTAGCATACTGGTGTCGGTTGCAACCTGGGGTAGAAGATTAAAGGACCCCATTGGATAAAAGCCATTGACTTAATTGAATTCTCCTGGTTACTAACCCTCCAGGTTAAAATTCTGAACAAAATCAGCATCATCATAATCAAATTATTTTTTTTCGCCTTCTAAGGAAGCATCAAACTCTCAGAGTCAGTACCAGCACCTGGGGAATAATGACAATTACTTATTGGTGTGAGTCACAGATCTTTCACTTTGCCCTACACTAAGCTACATTGAAAATGAAAAGAGAAAGGGAAAGATTATAATCAAATAAAACTCTAAACCGACAAGGGTCATGCAGGAAAGGGAAAGGAAAGAAGGAAAATAAGAATAGGGCCATGGTGAAAATGGGTAAAATATGGAGTGGGAGGTTCAGAATTTCTATGCAGGAGAGGCTTAAGGAGGCAATCAAGTTAAGAGGGTCTAGAGGACTTGGCTTAAGTTGCATTTTTTTTTTTTATTTGGTGGGGTTGAGACCTTAACCCAACCCTCCTTGGTGCCATCATTGGGTGAATTCTACAATATAACGTTATAAAAATAAAACAAGCGTAGAGATCTTCAAGAGGACACTGAACAAGTACCTCCGCCAAGTGCCAGAGCAACCAGGCTCCAATGGATGAGAGTCGGCAGGCTGCCAGCAGTAACAGACTGGTTGACCAGGCAAGACTGGCCCAGGGCCAGGCAGCAGTAGAAAAACTCTCAAAATCTATCAAGGATAAAAGGAAGAGAAAATCGGGAGATAATTTTAAAATACAGTACTAGTAGTATGTAGTAGTAACTACACAAGTGATTATCCACAGTAAATGTGGATGCTCGTGGCTTGGTTGATAGCATCCTCAGCTCTCACACTGGTCTGGAATCAATCCCCAGCACATTATTATAATTAAGTGATAAACGCACAAGGGTCATTCAGCGCTGCGATCCCCAGCATGGGCGAAACATTGGTCATGTTTCCATAGACCTGCTGCCTCTGTTCAATTAGCAGTAAGTAGGTACCTGAGTGTTAGCCACCTGCTCTGGGTCACATCCTGGGGAACACTATTAACCTAAGTAACCTGGGGAAATGGGAAGCAATCAGTTTCGATCTAAGAAAGGAGACGATAGGACCAATTTCTTGGATTTAGAGCCCCTCTTTTGCAGGGAGTCGGTGTTTCCATAGCAACAGCAGGATTTTTTGTTGAGGGGCAGCCCTAAACCCATAGGGGTCATACAAAGACTGTGGAATGGGAGGCAGTCAGGTTTGATCCAAGGAGATGACACCAAATTCCTTGGTGCTATATGACCCCATAGGGGTCATATAGCACCTGGGAAAATGAAAGGCATTTAGGTTCTAATACGTACTTTTCACCAACATTCTTTTTCCCAGAATTAAGGAAGTACTGTATACTACAATGTATTTCATTATAACAGGAGGAAATAAAATGAGTTGTCAAATACAGAAATGTTTATTACATATTTCCCTAGTCTGATAAAATGCTATTTACAGTCAAGATAAAAAAAATTTCAGATGTTTTGGAGCATCAAAGTGTCATGAACACTTGTCAATAAAAGTAACCAACTCACAAGGAGACACACAAGATGAAAAAAGTTGCTCTATATATTTTAACCTTGGTCTGAAGAGGACCTCAGGAAGAAGTAAGAATAAACAGAACAGCTTTCTTCCACTGTCCCCGTGTGGGTTGCTTCCTATTATTTTCAGATGTAATTTTTAAAGAAACAATGATGTGGAATGTTACCATGGTGTGAACGATCCTCGGTAAAAAATGCTCCTTTTATTTATCTCCTTATAGCAGAGGTACAGTACTGTGACATCTTGCATACAACACATGCAAACTAGCCATGTACAATTACAGGTATTGCCCTTTCTGTACTGCCAAAAGAAAACTAGTAACTGGAACAAATGAAAGTAATCATGTATAATTAATGTTGTCTAATCGGTAGTTTCCAGTGAGCAACAGTTCTCTCTCCCCCTCTTTAGATTATATATATACTGCATTAAAAAATAAAAACGAGCAGATACTGTACATAATTTTGTGCTGTTTTAATTAAACTAAAAAAAAAAATAATTTGAAGGGTTACATACACACACTGTTTTACAGCACATTTTATAAAAAATCATTAGAATTGTACAGTCAAAACTGCAAGTAACCATAATGTATGGATAAAAAAATATTTTACATATAGAGACATATTAATTACCAAATACACTGTATCTAAATATCCAACAAAGTTGTTTCAATAATTCATCATCTAGCATCATAAATACCATCTTGGGCCATGAATACATGTGTCCCTCACTTAATGCAGTAGATGCATTCCAATAACACTGCAGCTGAACTAAACTCAATCAGGTCATAAACCCTTAATTCCATGTAAGAATCTTCAGTATACTTTGAGAATCGTATTAATCACATATGTCGAATGCATATCGCACACATGAAATTACTAACAGAAATAGAACCTCACATAATAGTGAATTCACACACGAGGGAAACCTGCACATGCGTCTTGGATAAGAGGCGGCTCCATACGCATAAGACTGAATTTTGTCTTACAGAATTAAAGTGTAGAGACAAGTGGGAAGTATTAGACTCCAAACTTGGATAAAAATAACTCAGTAGTATATAAAATTATTATAATATTAATGAAAAATGCTAAACCCTTGAGACTCGTAGAGCACCGGGGGGAAAAAGTTATAAAGTTAAATCCAAGGGAAATACAGCTCCAATTACTTGTATCAAGAGCCCCTCACCAGCAATATAGAACCACCATTGAAGGGTAGTATACTAAAAAATACTATAAAGCTGCCTGACAAAAGCTGCTCTAAATAAAGACACTTGTTAAATAACTCCTTAGCATAAAAAATTACAGTACATATTATTTTGTAAGATGAAATACAGTACAGCCTCTCCTCACTTAACAGCGGAGTTCCGTTCCTAAGACCACGTCAGTAAACGACTTTGTCGCTAAGCAAGGGGCATATTATAATGGTAGTGGGTTTGTGTCAACCATCTATATTCTATGATATTGTTTTAATGTCACCTTTGCACCATTTATAAAATTTTTAATATACAGTAGAACCTCGGTTTTTGTATGCCCTAGTTCGGATGTAAAACTATAGTTATTCTCTATAAAATGTATTTTTTGTTAATATTTTTGGGTGTCTGGAATGGATTAATTGGATTTACTGTACATTATTTCTTGTGGGAAAAATAACAAAAAATACATTTTATAGAGAATAACTATAGTTTTACATAAAAACTAGGGCATACGAAAACCAAGGTTCCACTGTATTTTTAAATGTTTATAAAGAAGTGTACTGCATATTGTATGTAATAAATAAAATAGAGGAAATCAGCTCTAATATGCATTACAGCCTCTCCTCACTTAACGACAGAGTTCCGTTCCTAAGACCACGTCAGTAAACGAATTCATCGCTAAGTGAGGAGCATATTGTAATGGTAGTGGGTTTGTGTCAACTAAAGCTGATTTCCCCTATTTTATTACAATATACGTACAATACACTACTGTATAAACATTTAAAAATACAGTGGTACCCCGAGTTTCAGCCATAATTCATTCCAAAAGGCTGTTCGAGTGCCGTTACCAAACGAATTTGTTCCCATAAGGAATAATGTTAATTAGATTAGTCCGTTTCAGACCCCTAAAAATAAACTTACGAAAGCACTTACAATAATACACTTATATAATTGTTCGAGTTGGGAGATGTACGAAACTCGGGGTACCACTGTATACCAGAAATGTTATAAATGGTGCAAAGATGACATTAAAACAATATCATCACCTTTGCACCATTTATAACATTTCTGGTATATTTTTAAATGTTTATACAGTAGTGTACTGTATATTGTAATAAACAAATAGAGGAAATCAGCTCTAATATACATTATTTAAGAACATAAGAAAGGAGGAACACTGCAGAAGGCCTGTTGGCCCATACAGTGGACCCCCGGTGTTCGTACTGCTCCAAACTCTAACAATTATGTAAGTGTATTTTTGTAAGTGCTTTTGTAAGTGTATATTTGGGGGTCTAAAAGGACTAGTCTAATTTACATTATTCCTTATGGGAACAAATTCGTTTAGTAACAGCACTTGAACAGCATTCTGGAACGAACTAATTACGAACACCGGGGTCCACTGTATTTGGCAGGTCTTTTACAATACCAACCCACTAACAGAACATTTGCCCAACCCACTTTCAGCGCTACCCTAACAATATACTATACAGTGGACCTCGGTTTTCGTTCACCTCCAAACTCGAACAATTATATAAATGTATTTTTGTAAGAGCTTTTGTGAGTGTATTTTTGGGGTTCTGAAACGACTAATCTAATTTACATTTGTCCTTATGGGAACAAATTCGTTCATTAATGGCACTCAAACAGCATTCTGGAACGAATTTTCAACGAAAACCGAGGGTCCACTGTACTATACAACTAACAATATATTATACTGGTCAGAGAGCCCGTCGTAAGTCTGAGTCGGCAGTAAACGATTACGTTGCTAAGTGAGGAGAGGCTGTATTTAGCTATGAATACTGGTCAGAGAGCCTGTCGTAAGTCTGAGTCATTGGTAAATGAGTACGTCGCTAAGTAGGAGAGGCTGTACATGTGATCCCAAGATTGAAATAGGTAATGTTAATTTTATAATAAATAATCAATAATTAACAAGATAAATAATAAGCAAATTACAATATATGTAGTACGTACATACATTTATTATAAACATCACCATTACCTGTCAACTTCAATCTAATCAGAACTGATAAACATATCTGTAAATACAAACACTGTTAGTTACTAGGAGTTTTGAACCAAGGCTTGTTTGGGAGATAAGCAGGAGCTGCTCCATGGGTAATATTGTTAAAAATAAATTTAATAAATTCTTTTATAAAGCACATCTATACAGAACAATTTTTTGTAACTGCGATTGAATAAAACATTCAAAATTAAATAGTGCATGCTATGAAGACCTCTTCATAGCATGTGTTTTTCAATTTTTTATGCACTTTTTCAATTGCATATACAAAAAATTATACTGTGCAGATGAGCTTTATAAAGGAGTTGACTGTTCAGTATTTTGAAATACCGCTCAAACCTTCAAATACAGTAGTCCAATTTAGGTACAAAACAACATCTTATGATATAATCTACTATAGAAAATTAATTTAATTTAAAACACATATAAATACAGAATTGTTATCATGTCATTTATTATTACTCGTGGAGAAGTACTAAACCCTTAAGAGTCATACCGAACCTGGAAAACAAGAGGTTATTGGGTTTGAGCCAAAAAAGGGGAAGGTAGCTCTAATTTCTCAGATCAAGAATGTTTCTGCAGCATCTAGAAAACTTTTCCCTTGAAGAGGGCATTATGCCTTACTGAAAAAAAAAAAAGAAGAGGAGGGGGGAGACTACCAGCTGTGCCAAAAGTATTCTTTTCCCCTTTGCCTGTCCTCTATTTTTGAAAAAGAAGGTCCTTAATCTTGGACTTATTCTCAGCTGTCGTATCTGAGCGCCTCTGCAAAGACAGTGATTATGTATGAGTGAGGTGAAAGTGTTGAATGATGATGAAAGTATTTTCTTTTTGGGGATTTTCTTTCTTTTTGAGTCACCCTGCCTCGGTGGGAGACGGCCGACTTGTTGAAAAAAAAAAAAAAAACTAATCAAGAATATACTGTACTTTTCCTTACATAGGGACAGTATATACAGATATACGTACAGTGGTACCTTGGCATACGAACAGCTCCCAACTCGAACAATTATGTAAGTGTATTTTTGGTGGTCGGAAACGGATTAATCTAATTTACATTATTCCTTATGGGAACAAATTCTTTCGGTATCGGCACTTGAACAGCCTTCTGGAACGAATTAAGCTCATGACCCGAGGTACCACTGTATACCTCTTGGTACATATAGTGTTCTGTATATTCATGTAAACTGCTAAACCTATGTGGGTCATTCAGTTTTGCATGGGGTAAGGGGTGGATGGCATCAGGTAGAGGTGCTGAAGCCAAGTACAAGGGGTAAAGGAGGAAGTAAGTGTAGATCTAGAAAATCTGTTGGTTAACCCTTTCAGGGTCCAAGGCCATTTTTGGAAGGGGTGTGCCAGTGTCCAAGAATTTAAAAAAAAAAAAAATCTTATTTTTTTTTTATGAAATGGTAGAGAATCTTTCTCTGAAGGTAATAAAACAAAAAGTACGAAATTTGATTGAAAATTGACAAAATTATGCTCTCGCGAATTTTGATGCGTCAGCGATATTTACACATCGGTGATTTTGCCAACTTTGACTCTCATTTTAGGCCAATTACATTATTCCAGTCGACCAAATTCCTTGCTATTTTACTAGTATTACTTCTATTCTATCGATTGAGCACAAGAAATCGCCCAGTCAACTGTTTTAACTACAAAATAAAGTGATTGGAAATTGGTAATTTATCCACTTTAACTCAAAGTTCAAAATATTTCAATTTCAAAATAGAGTGCAGAATAAACAATGCAGGCATTCCTGGCACTAAACTAACATTTCCTCTGTTCATTAGTTACGTTTTCAGTCTTTACAAATGAATTCCATTTTTATTTTTTATTCACATAATAAATTTTTATTCAAACCAAAAAATGGAAGATTTACTGTTATGCAATATTGTAATAATTGTACAAATAATATCACCACATTTGTGAACGTATATTAGACCCACCAGCTGGCGCGTATTAGACGTGTGAGGTCATTTGTTTACTCTTGAACATTGGCAAAAATTTAACATTTCCGCTATTTTGAGCTCAGTTTCAAGCCATTTCCAATACTAAAACCAATCAAAATCATCTCTATATCTGTAATATATCTTCCATTCTATCAAATGAGATCAAGAAATCGCAAATACAACTATAAAAAGTACACGAAAAAATACTGCAAAGTTGCTGTTTTAATAAAAAATTACAGTTTTTTTTTTTTTCTCTCATTATGCACTGTGTGCTGCAGGATTTGTTTTATGTGGTGCACACTTACCACATAGATGTATTCTCTCATATCCAGGCTCAAATTTACCGCTCACAGCTTATCTGAGTGAGCTGAGCTCATGACGTAGAACTACGGCACGGACCCTGAAAGGGTTAAGTTATGAAAATAATCTAATGATTCTCATTGGGACCATTTCCTTGTTGAGCATCATTCTTTTATCCACTCATCCACAGTTTGTCATTCCACATCTTTTCACCTTTAAAATTCCTGGTAAAAAGACACCACATGAAGAACAAATCTGTACCTTCTCTTTTGACTACATTTCTCGGCAAGTCTACCCAACAAACACCTGCTACTACTTTTATCTTGCCAGTACTAATGACTTTCAACTTTAAAAATATAGTACAGTGGACCCTCGCTATTCGAACACTCCAAAACTCACACTCATTCCAGAATACTGTTCAAGTGCTGTTACCAAACGAATTTATTCCCATAAGGAATGATGTAATTAGATTAGTCCATTTCAGACCCCCAAAAATACACTTATAAAAGCACTTACAATAATAAACTTACATAAAAGGGTGAGTTTTGGAGTGTTCGAATAGCGAGGGTCCACTGTATATAGTATGTCCCATGGATCAGCATCTATCCTGCCCATTTCTGAGCTTATGTCTAGGCATTTATGTGGTCAGTTTAATTTTTTTTTTTTTTAACTTGCCGGCCATCTCACACCAAAACAAGGTGACCCAAAAAAAGAAACACTTTCACCACCATTCACACAATCACTGTCAGTTTAATTATTATTATTATTATTATCATCAAAAAGAAACTCTAAACCTACAAGGGTCATGGTCAGTTTAAAATTCAGGAATTTGCTGAAATCTCGAGTGATTTTTATTTTGTCAGGGGTCTAAGTCACTAAATATACATTTCAATAAAAATTGGTAAGATTTAACATACAAATCATTTCTTGCCAAGATTACAGTACCATATATACTGTATAACACCTGAAATCCTTGTTGCTTAAGCATTAATGCAGTTTTACTTGCAGTTATGCTCCCAAGTTTAACATAAGATACAGTGGACCCCCGGATTATGTACTGCTCCAAACTCGAACAATTATGTAAGTGTATTTTTGTAAGTGTATTTTTGGGGGTCTAAAAGGAGTAATCTAATTTACATTATTCCTTATGGGAACAAATTCGTTCGGTAACGGCACTTGAACAGCATTCTGGAACGAAATAATGACGTAATCTGGGGGTCCACTGTATTAAGAAAAACTCTCCTTTTTCTTTTTTGGGTCACCCTGCCTTGGGAGGATACAGCCAGTTTGTTGGGGAAAAAACAAAACAAAATAAGAGCTGAGAATTAGGATACAGTGATACCCCGAGTTTCGAAAATTTTTGTTCCAGAAGGCTGTTCAAGTGTAGTTACCAAACGAATTTGTTCCCATAAGGAATAATGTAAATTAGTTTAGTCTGTTTCAGACCCCTTAAATACACTTACAAAAGCACTTACAAAAATACACTTACATAATTGGTCGAGTTAGTTAGGAGCAGTTCGAAACTCGGGGTACCATTGTACGTACTTCTATATTTGTGACCTATAACTCAGTAATCAGAGCAACTGGCTCAAATGAAAAGCCTTGGTTTTTAACTTTTAGGGCAGGCAATGTATGGGCACCTCCTACACTCAGTGCCTCTATTCACCTAGCAGAAAACAACTACAGTGGTACCCCGGTTTACGATGGTCCCCAAACTCACCCTTTTATGTAAGTTTATTTTTTTAAATGCTTTTGTAAGTGTAATTTTGGGGGTCTAAAAGGACTAGTCTATTTTACAACTTTTCTTAAGGAGATAAATTCGTTTGGTAATGGCACTTGAACAGCATTCTGGAATGAAAAAATATCGTAAACCGGGGTACCACTGTATCTGGGTGTTGGTTAATTGTTGTGGAGTGTTCCGTTCCCAAAAACCAGTATACCAATTAGTAAATATACTATCATGTCCTTGTGGATGCAACTACAGTAACCACTCTTCCATCCAATAAATTTTACATATATTATCATTCTAAGAAATGTTATTTCATATATTACAACTGCTTTATTATAAAAAAGATAAAAAGATCATCTCAAGAAGGATGTGTTCTAAGTTTCAACATCCATATGGCAAACTTACATAATACCTATGTAACTTGGAACATAAGAAGTACATTAGCAAATTTCATTGTAACAAAAACTAAAGTTTCTAAATAATTTGACACAGTATTAATATTAGATAATGCACCCACATTAGGAATTATAAGCAAATATTTTCAGAGACTTAATGGTATCAATGAAATTTTTTTTCCAGATATTTTAGAAGATATTAGGAGTATAATTCTACATTTAATACTGTAACCACAATAAGTCAGTCATAAAAATATAGAAGAAATTATAATAATCAATTCTTTAACATCACAATGAAATGTTTATTTTATAGATTTGATACTTTCCAAATCTTAGAAAGTGACATAGACATGCAATGGCACATAATATATTGCCATACCTAAACCTTCATCATGTATCATATAAACTGCTTTCCAATACAATACTTATTACTTAAAAAAAGAAAGTTCTCAATCTGACTAGAATAAATAAACTGGTATACTTAAAACATGTACATAATTAAAAAAAAAAAATTAACCTGTTACACACTGGAGAGTAAAATTGTGATCTTTTTGCACTTCGGAAAAGACAGCTGAAGCACTTGTGATACTGAATGCAGTTCTTTATTAGGGGCCACCTTACCTTGGTGGGAATTGGCCAAAGTTGAAAAGTACAGTGGTACCTCAATTAACGATATTTTTTCATTCCAGAATGCTGTTCAAGTGCCATTACCAAACGAATTTATCCCCATTAGGAATAATGTAAAATAGACTAGTCCCTTTAGACCCCCAAAAATACACTTACAAAAGCATTTAAAAAAATAAACTTTCATAAAAGGGTGAGTTTGGGGACCATCATTAACCGAGGTACCACTGTATATAAGCTTTGAGAAATGCTATGTAGAGTAATAAACAGAAATTAGCAAAAATTAGGAAATAAACCTTATGTAATTTATAAAATGTGGTGAAATCCAAAGGAACACCAGAGAAAGAATAGGGTCTTGGGATGAGGAAAACACACACTTGCCAAACAAGCTTTCACTGGGACAACATTTGTGTTGATCTTCAACAAAACAGATTAAAATGTCGTTCCAATAAAAGTTTGTTCTTCAAAAGTACCTTTTTCATTATTGTTGGCAGGAACCATTCCATTAGATCCAAGGTCTTGAAGTACAGTGGTACCCTGGTATATGTCCGCTTTGGAATAAGTACAACTTGGTATACGTCCTGTTTGGACGCGAAAATTTTTTGCTTGGTATAAGACCTTTGTTTGGAATACGACTTGCGTGCTAGAACTTGTATGGGTCAAAATGAGTCACGACACATCCTGAGGAGAAGGCAGAAGCAAAGTTCTTTGGACAAATTTTTAGTAAAAGTCAAACCTGGTGAGCTTCAACCAGGTCCAAATAGAAAAAAAGAGACAGAAAAGAGAAGGGGTCTCTCCTTCCAAACAATAAAATTTCCTCCTCCTCCCTTCTCAGTACTATCCTAGTAGGCACTCGACTCTTTTCAGCAAAGTCAAGTGAGGTTAAATTTTAATTTATTTCATCTAATTCTTTTGTATTTATGTACGTATTTTAGTATTAAGCAGTGTTTAAATTACATATTTTAGTATTAAGCAGTGTTTAAATTACATATTTTAGTATTAAGCAGTGTTTAAATTACATATTTTAGTATTAAGCAGTGTTTAAATTATTTTATACAACCCCATCAATGTATAATATGCCAATAACAATAAGTTTTTTCATGGGAATGAATTAATCGTTTTCCCTGTATATCTTATGGGAAAATTCTTTTGGTATACGTCCTATCTGGTATAAGTCCAAGGTCCTGGAACGGATTAAGGACGTATACCGAGGTACCACTGTAATTGTAAATAATAAATTATCACCAAACTAAATAAATATGGTACAATAGGGAAAGAGACAAAGAGTGTTGGCAAATTTTAATATAGCCATCATATACAGTACAGTATATGGATAGGGAAATGCTAAAAAAAAAAAAAAAAATGTAAAATAGGCATGTTGTATTTTAGCCGCACTTGAGACTATACAAAAATCAAAGTACAGTGGACCCTTGGTTTTCGCCGAAAATTCTTTCCAGAATGCTGTTTGAGTGCAGTTACCGAACGAATTTGTTCCCATAAGGATAAATGTAAATTGGATTTGTCATTTCAGACCCCCAAAACTACACTTACAGAAGCAATTACGAAAATACACTTACATAATTGTTCGAGTTTGGAGATGAACGAAAACCGAGGGTCCACTGTAGAGCAAAAAATGGCATTCATGGAAAATAAGAAAAAGAGAGAAGACATAACAACAAATGTATAATACACATGCAGGTTTCTTTGCTTTATGTGAATTCATTATTACGTGATGTTCTATTTCTATTTGCAATTCCATACGTGCAACAGACATTCAACATATGATCGGTACAATACACAAAGAATACTGAAGAATTTTATTATACAGAATTAAGGGTTTATGGCCAGATTGACTTTAGAACAGCTGTTGTGGTACTGGAATGCACAAATTGAGAGACAGCTGTACATTTATTTTTCATTTTATGCTATAACTATGTTCTAGGCCCATCGTAGATGTACTAGCCTCAATCAGGCCATCAACACTAAATTTCACATAAGAGTATTCAACACACTTTATAAGCCACAATGATCATATATGGAGAATGCAAAATGCATATGAGGAATTATCTATAGACACAGGATGTCACATTTTAACAGATTCATGTATGTAGTGATAGTCATAGTAGTAGTAGTAATAGTTGTGACATTTACAAAGCACTTTGTGTAAGTCACTCACCTCATAGCCATAAAAAAAAAATAAAAAGGATAAAATGTTAAGCAAAACAGCACAAAGCGAGCGGAAACTTGAATTATGTACGTATATACTGTATATTGATGGAGAAGCACTAACCCGTAGAGACAACACGTTGCCTGGGGAATGGGAGGCAATCAGGTTTGATCCAAGAGTAGCTTCAATGTCTCGTTGCAAGAGCACTTTACCAGTATCGAGATACCCGCCCCTTTGTAGGAATACAAATTTATAAAATATAAAGAAATAGAAAGACTGGATTCACAGGAATCAGCAATATGGAAACAGACCAACATTATTTTAAATTATGACAAAAAAATACATGCAGAACAGACAATAAGAAGTACGTACAGTGGACCCTTGGTTTTCGTTCACCTCTAAACTCGAACAATTATGTAAGTGTATTTTTGTAAGAGCTTTTGTGAGTGTATTTTTGGGGGTCTGAAACGACTAATCTAACTTACATTTGTACTTATGGGAACAAATTCGTTCGGTAACGGCACTCGAATAGCATTCTGGAAAGAATTTTCAACGAAAACCGAAGGTCCACTGAATGGATGATGACAGGAATGAACAAGATATGCTACAACCAATGATTTTTTTAAAATGATAAATGAAAAAAACAGATCACACTCATAATTTCTTCAAGTATAACAGATAAATAAATACGTAAAGAAATATAAATATAATTTTTTTTAACACACTGGCCATCTCCCACCAAGGCAGAATGACCAAAAAAAAAAAAAAAAGCGCTTTCATGAAGTTTTCCTTTTTACATTTAGTAATTTATACAGAAAGGGTTACTAGCTCCTTGCTCCCAGCCCTTTAGTTGCTTCTTACAAGAAACACGGCTTATGGAGGAAGGATTCTTCTCCACTTCCTTATGGAGTGTGCGCGCACGTGCTCTTTTGCATATAGTACATTTTTATATATACAGTAGTACCTCTACTTACGAGCAGCTCCCAACTCGAACAATTATGTAAGTGTATTTTTGTAGGTGCTTTTGTAAGTGTATTTTTGGGGGTCTGAAATGGATTAATCTAATTTTCATTATATCTTATGGGAAAAAATTCTTTCGGTATTGGCACTTGAATAGCCATCTGGAACAAATTAAGCTTGTAAGTCGAGGTACCACTATACGTATATGTATATTTATATATACAGTGGACCCTCTGTTTTCGTTGAAAATTCATTCCAGAATGCTGTTTGAGTGCCATTACCGAACGAATTTGTTCCCATAAGGACAAATGTAAATTAGATTAGTCGTTTCAGAACCCCAAAAATACACTTACAAAAGCTCTTACAAAAATACACTTACATAATTGTTCGAGTTTGGAGGTGAACGAAAACCGAGGGTCCACTGTATATATATATATTTGTTTATTTAGGGTGTGTACAGGTAGAAAGTTGAAAGTGAACATAGATAAGAGTAAGGTGATGAGGGTATCAAACGATTTAGATAAAGAAAAATTGGATATCACATTGGAGGGAGAGAGTACAGAAGGAGTATAAATGTTTTCAGATATTTGGGAGTTGACTTGTCAACGGATGGGTTTATGAAGAATGAGGTTAACTATAGAATTGATGAAGGAAAAAAAGGCGAGTGGTGTGCTGAGGTATTTGTGGAGACAAAGAACGTTATCCATGGAGGCAAAGAAGGGAATGTATGAGAGTATAGTAGTACCAACACTCTTATATGGGTGTGAAGCATGGGTTGTAAATGCTGCAGTGAGGAAGCAGCTGGAGGCAGTGAAGATGTCGTGTCTAAGGGCAATGTGTGGTCTAAATATTATGCAGAGAATTCGTAGTGTGGAAATTAGGAGGAGGTATGGAGTTACTAAAAGTATTAGTCAGAGGGCTGAAGAGGGGCTGTTGAAGTGGTTTGGTAATTTAGAGAGAATGGATCAAAGTAGAATGACTTGGAGAGCATATAAATCTGAAGGAGAAGGAAGGCGGGGTAGGGGTCATCCCCGAAAAGGTTGGAGGGAGGGGGTAAAGGAGGTTTTGTGGGCGAGGGGCTTGGACTTCCAGCAAGCATACATGAGCGTGTTAGATAGGAGTGAATTGGGATGAATGGTTTTTGGGACCTGACGAATTATTTTAGTGTGAACAGGATAATATTTTGTGAAGAGATTCAGGGAAACCGGTTAGCCAGACTTGAGTCCTGGAAATGGGAAGTACAATGCCTGCACTTTAAAGGAGGGGTTTGGGATATTGCCAGTTTGGAGGGATGTCTAAGCTGTCATATCTAAGCGCCTCTGCAAAGACAGTGATTATGTATGAGTGATAGTGAAAGTGTTGAATGATGAAAGTTTTTTCTTTCTTTTTTGGGTTTTTCTTTCTTTTTGGGTCACCCTTCTTCGATGTGAAACAGCCGACGTGTTAAAAAAATTATTTAGAGAGGATGAAGGAAAATAGATGACTTGGAAGGTGTATAAATCTGTAGTGGAGGGAAGGCAGAGTAGTGGTTGCAATAGGAAAGGTTGGAGGGAAGGGGTAAAGGTTTTGTGTGCAAGGAGCTTTGACATCCAGCAGGCGTGTTAAGATAGGAGAGGAGGCAAATGGTTTTTGGGACTTGAGCTGTTGGAGTGTGAGCAAGCTAACATTTGTGAAGAGATTCAGGGTAACCAGTTAGCCAAACTTGAGTCCTAGAGGTAAGTAGTAGTGCCTGCACTCTGAAAAGGTGGGGATATTTGCAGTTTGGAAGGCCATCTGAACTAAAGTACTGGCATATCTCTAGCAAGACAGTGATGGAGTGAATGATGGTGAAAGTGTTTCTTCTTTTTAGGGTCACCCTATCTTGGTGGGAGACGGCCATAGTAAGAACATGAGGAGGAGCACTGCAGCAGGCTTACTGGCCCATGATGCTAGGCAGGTCAAAGTCACACCCAATTAAGAAGCCCTGCTGCAGACCTACTGGCCCATGCTAGGCAGATCCATCTCACACCAACCCACACCCAGTCATGTACATGTCTAACCTAGTTTTAAAGCTATTCAAGGTTTTAGCTTCAATGACTCTACTCGGGAGTTTGTTCCACTCATCCACAACTCTATTACTAAATCAATGCTTTCCTATATCCTTTCAAACTTGAATATATTGCTGTGAGTCCTGTCTTGGGTTGATATTTTTAACATGTTATTTACATCTTTATTTATTCCTGTTTTCCATTTACACACCTCAATCATATCTCCCCTAATTGTATGCCTTTCTAGAGAGTACAGATTCAGTGCCCTCAATCTATCCTTGTAGAAAAGATTTCAGATACATGGGATCAACTTTGTCATCCTTCTTTGTATATTTTCCAGCACATTTATGTCCATTCTGTAATACAGTGACTAGAACTGTGCAGCATAATCTAAATGAGGCATAACCAGTAATATAGTACAGAATCAAAGAATAACTTGAGGACTCCTGTTATTTATACTTCTTAATATGAAGCCAAGAATTCTATTCGCTTTATTGCAAACACTTACGCACTGTTGTCTTGGCTTTTGATTCCTGCTAACCGAAACACCTCGGTTAGCTGTTCGTATCCCGGTACCTCGGGATACGAACAGCTCCCAACTCAAACAATTATGTAAGTGCTTTTGTAAATGTATTTTTGGGGGTCTGAAACGGATTAATCTAATTTACATTATTCCTTATGGGAACAAATTCTTTCGGTATCAGCATTCAAACAGCCTTCTGGAACGAATTAAGTTCGTATCCCGAGGTACCACTGTACAGTGGACCCCCGGAAATCATACTGCTCCCAACTCGAACAATTATGTAAGCGTATTTTTGTAAGTGCTTTTGTAAGTGTATTTTTGGGGGTCTGAAACAGACTAATCTAATTTACATTTGTCTTTATGGGAACAAATTCGTTTGGTAACGGAATTGGAACAGCATTCCAGAACGAATTATGTCCGATTTCCGGGATCCACTGTAGTATTTAGTTTGTAAGTGTCATGGTTGTTTTCTTTGCCAAAGCTTAGAAATTTGCATTTATCTATATTAAACTGCATCAGCCACTTCTCCAACCACTGCATCAATCTATAGTGGACCCCCGAATTTTGACCACCTCCCAACTCGAACAATTATGTAAGTGCTTTTCTAAGTGTATTTTTGGGGGTCTGAAACAGACTAAAATACTTTACATTATTCCTTATAGGAACAAATTCGTTCGGTAATGGCACTTGAACAGCCTTCTGGAATGAATTATGGCCGAAACTCGGGGGTCCACTGTATTTAGATCTTCCTGTAGTGCTCTACTGTCCTAGTCTAAATTAATCCGACGGCCTACTCTGGTGTCACCGGCAAACTTGCTTATGTCCCTATTTATTCCCTCATCTATGTTGTTTATGTATACTGTGAACAACAAAGGCCCAACACTGACCCTTGTGGAACACTGTTTGTGATGCATCCCCACTCTGATTTCTCCTCATTTATGCAAACTCTCTGTCGCCTATTTAACAACCATGCCTCTATCCAAGAAAAAATTTCTCCTCCTATTCTGTGTGCCTCTACTTTCAACAGTCTCCAATATAGAACTTTATCAAAAGCCTTACTAAAGTCCATATACAGAGTATCATATTCATTACCATGATCCACCTCCTCAAATACCTTAGTAAAAAAGTTAGTAAATTCGCAAGGCAAATACACCCCCTTTGTAATACCGTGCTGAGATTTATTGATAAATTTAAGTATTTCACGGTGGCTTCGAATAGCCTCAGCAATTACTGATTCCATCAGTTTTCCAACAATGGAGGTTAGGCTAATTATTCTATAATTCAAAGCTAAAGACCTGTCCCCAGCTTTGTAGATGAGTATCACATTTGCTATTTTCCAGTTTGTAGTGATATGTTGAAAAGAACAGACAATGGTCATAAATGACTCACAGAACAGATAGGGTTCAAACCCATGGCTAGCTAGTTCTAAAACTGTCAGGCCAATGCGCTAGCCACATTATGTTGGCCTAATAAAGTTCGCCGTACTAGGTTTTTGTCTATACACTTGGAAATTTAGCATGGGCCTCAGTGACTGAAATACAGTTTTTTTTACACTTCAACCTCACACCAACATGGATGTGACAAACTCTAGCCTAAATTCCTTTAATGTCATTACAAATAATCTTTGAAAGTGTAATAAAACTATTATAAACATCTCACAGAATAGACAATCCTAAAACTGACATGCCAGTGCTAAACCCCTGTACCATACCAGCATGAGTCTTATATAGTTCTACTCATTCCTGTGACTTATTTATTCTCTATCATTTACATACAACTGTGAAGAATAAGAGAAGAATGTTGTGGTTTAGTTGATCATTTGAACTGTGATGTCCTTGTACTTCTGAAAAGACAGCAAGGAACTGAGTGATAGTGGATGCATTTCCATCTCAGGGTCACTCTAGCTTGGTGTGAGATGGCTATTAAAAAATATAAATACTACAGCTTTCAAATACAGTGGACCCCCGGATTTCGTAAATAATTCGTTCCAGAATGCTGTTTGAGTGCCGTTACTGAACGAATTTGTTCCCATAAGGAATAATGTAAATTAGATTAGTCCCTTTAGGCCCCCAAAAATACACTTAGAAAAGCACTTACAAAAATACACTTACATAATTGTTCGAGTTGGGAGCAGTACAAAATCCGGGGGTCCACTGTACATGAATAGGGAAATGTTAAAAGTTGAAAATGCAATAAAACAATTTATGGAATTTAAAGTATGACCAACGAAGAATGATTAATAGATTTAGAAATGTCCTTTCTGGAAGATAGAAGATGGTACAGGAAACACTAAAGTATACTAGGTAAATTTATAAAAGAATATGAAACACCATAAGGCAGTGTGTTGTAAAGCCCACAGCAGGAAAAAATTAAATTAAAATTAAAAGAAAAAAAGTCATTCCATACATAACAATATTTTATCCCACACTAATTAGACTGACCAAAAATACATTAGACAAAAAACAAGATAATAACAACCTGGCCCCAATCTTCCCTGATTAACAATAGATTGTATATCTTAGTAATTTCTCCCAGTCTGATAGGCCTTTGATTCAGAGACAAATGAACATGTTTGGAAATCAGTCTCGCTTACTAGGGTGGTACAGGCGACTGGATACACTTTGGTAAATTCATTATCCAACCTTTGTTAGTGATTTGTGAAGGGTTGCTTAGTGAAGGAATAGATCAAGTACAGTGGAACCTCTGGTTACGAGTTTAATCCGTTCCGTGACCTAGCTCGTAACCCAATCTGCTCGTATGCTGAGTCAATTTTCTTCATTTAAATTAATTGAAATGCCATTAATCCGTTCCAGCGGAATTCCTACCCTTGGGAGGCAGGACAAAAATACTTCAATATTACGCTAATATCAACTCTACGGCTTTTTTATCTATCACAATTCATCTAATATGACGACATAAACAATAAATTAACATAGAAACATGATATATACTCTAGAATGAATAAAATAGGCCATAATATGACAAGTGGTGGCAACGGCGGCCATTCCCTCTCCCGCTGACTATATCTTCCCATGCTTTTATTATAAGAGAAAACGGAGTGCTCGTGAGGCTAACTGCACTAGTTTCATAAGAAATACAATATTGTATTGTATAAAAACATAATAATGTAGAGAAATAAAGTGATTTTATAAAGTGTATGTACGCTGGCAGAGATGGAGGGTGGAGGTGGAAAGTGGAAGATAGGCTACTTGCTACTATCTCCTACTGCCACCACACACCTCACTTGTTTACCTATAATTTCATGCTGTAATTCCATGAACATCATCCTCTTTTTCTTATCAGCACTGTCCTTTGCACTTAGGTTCTTAGGACCCATGGTTAGAAAAAAGAAATTTGGTAATATTAACATGAGAAATGCTTCCACAGCAACATAAACACATTGCACAGCTCAGCTGATGTGGCATTGGCTGTACCACCTAGTGGCGATGCTCTGAAATTCGTTTATTATTATTATTAATTTAGGAAACTGAAGCACAGATCTAATTCCCTAGATCAAGATCAAGAGCCCCTCACCAGCTCGTATCCAGGAGCAAAAAATCGACGGAGCGACGGCTCATATCCTGAAAAACTCTCATGGTGGGGCACTCGTAAGCAGAGGTTCCACTGTATTAGAAAAGATCAATGAAGTATTGGAATAGTTTAATGATATATTAGAAAAGGTTGTGTAAATATTTAGCATGTGTCAAGTAAGAATTTTTATTTGTACTCACCAACCATTTACCATTAAATGAAACATCAGAAATATAGTATCTTGAAATAAGAGATGTTTTAATGATAAACAAAAAAGGAAAGAATGAGTAATAAGAAAGTTGAGGATGAGCAAGGGTAGAGAATGTTTGAGATGTGAGGTGCAGGGCAACTTATTAAGTAGATACAATATACAAGAGCTTGGACATTTAAAAAAAAAAAATGACCAATGGTAAGCTAGCAGGTTTAAGTAACAAGAGTAACAGGAAAAAACTAACACCATGGAATGGATAAGTAGAAGATAACAGTGAAGGCAGTTTGAAGAACAAACTTATATTGGAATAACTTACAACTTCATAAAGATCTGCACAGATCAGTATGTTCCAATAAGAACTTGTTCACCAATATGTCTTTTTTTTTTGTTACTTTTGGAAGTATGCCATTTAAATCTGGAAAATGGGATACATCTTTTAATGTTGTGAGAAGGAGGAGAGGATATATGGTAACGTAAAACTTTTTAGCTAGGGATACTCAAAGACTTTTCTTTCATGGCCCGCACTTTGGAGTGTTTGTGGGTAGCAAGGCATCCAAGATACAGATACTGTAGGTATCAGATAACAAGAGGACTCAAGCATCATAAATATTATTTAACAATGGAACTAAATATATTATTTACCATTACCACATATTCAGCCAGAAAATGCTGCTATGCAATAGTCCCATGCTCCCATTATTATGAAGGTTTTGTTATACTTGGAGGATTGGTTTGTAACGAAAGTGAAGCTCTATCATAAAATATGAAACGTGAAAATAGTGTTCTTCAAATGTACAACCAGGGTATATCTGAAGAGATTAAATGAAGAAACTGTCATAAAGAAACAATACAAGAAAAGATGTAAAACTAAATCAAGTGTAAATACAGGGTAAAATATTAACTAGGATTACACTGTTAAATTAATGTAGGAAGATTATACTCTTAAAAACAATAAAAGGAAAAATGAAAGTTTTTACTTTCTGTTTCAAAAAACTGTTACGTCATATAGCTGAACGTGAATATGCGACAATGAACACAACAGCCTATCACTCACCTGTCAATTTTTTAATCAAGTTTTGTATATCATTAAAAAACAGAATGATATTATACTCATTAAAACAGGCTAATTCACTTCAAGAAAGAACTCCTGTCTCACTCAGAAGATATTTCATCTTAAGATTTTATAATTTGTATTGTGATATTTGTGATTAAGGATGTGGGTGCATCCTGCCTGTGACAGGAAGCCCCTAACTGCCTTGTTGAGGTCCACCAGTGAAGGGCAAGGTGGTGTCTACATGGTCACCACTCGTCAGACCCGATGGTGCTTAACCAACTGACCGAGTGGTGTGCACATCATTCAGTTCACACCAACGTGCACAAGCTTTTAAAAAAAGGTTAAATACGTTAAAAATATATTTATATATATTTATATATATATACACTGTTTATAATGCCATTGAAGAATCAGTGACAAAATGTCCATGTAAAATGTTTAAAGAATTCTTGACATTTAAATTGCTTGTACTGTACTTCCATTTATGTACAACCAATGACGGTAATAATTTTCAGCATTAAAATTTACCTATCTCTTTATGCATTTAATACTTGCTAAGACAGCGGCATAAAGATATAAATAATACTTGAAATAGACAACTAAGAATGCACTCTATGACACTGTCAAATGGAAATTACAAATATACAGTTTAGTAACAGATACTTGAGGAAAACAGACCTTAAATAGACAATTTTCTGAAAGCATCATGACTCACCACATCTCTCACCCAGAAATCTTCTGGGAGAATAATAACCTCATGAAACTTTTGAGTTCCTTGTACCACACGTAACTTCGGCAACAAAAACTTATACTTTTTGACATCTTGATCTGTATATGTATGGACAGCTGATGATGTATGAGTGTGTACTAAACTAAGGACATCACAGCTATTCTTAACTGGCTTAATGGAATTGTTAGATATCTGATCACGTATAACACGATCAAAATCAGCTCTCACAATGCCAGCATGGCCTATCCCATGACCCAACTCAAGAAACACCCATCGGAAGCAAACACCGAATGTCTGAGCAAAGTCACTCATAAAGTAAAAGTTGCTCTTATTTCTATATCTGTTTGTTGGGCAATCTGATATTATATTAATTTTACTCTTACCAGCCTGAATAACCTTTAGCAAAATTTTCTCCAGACCAGCCCAAACAGCAGCTGTTGTGTAATCCTTGCTATCAGACATTGCTATCACAGTCTGAAAACCACCCTCAGTCCAGAGGTAACCTGTTAGAACAGTAAGGATAGTAGCAATGTCAGATGAAGCAGATTCAGACTCAGGATGGCGATATATAGGTATTGGGGAACAGTCCAGGTGTAGGGTAACTTCGTCAGTCGAGTGCATGGCTCTTTCCCGTGCCAATTTGGCAGCATCTAACTGACAAAACGTTTTCTGAATATGAGCTTTCAAAAGGCTAAGTTCCTCAAAAAACTTTGCCACCACAATGCCTACTGGTTCACTTACAATTCTCCGTTTCGAGTGTATGGTGCCACTACAGGTCTTTTCCCATGCATCATATGGAAGTATATCTCGAGATTCTCTCAATTTACGCAACTGAGTCATAAGAGTATTCTCCATTTCAGAATCCTGAAGGATATCTGCTAATTCCATACCACTCATATTTAGTAAACCTTGGGAGTTTAAGTTTTCAAATTTCAGTTCAGGATTGAGGCAGGGAAAGCAGGTACAAGTCTTCCAGAAGCGAGGACTAGGTTTCAGCACATTTTTGGGAACATAATTAGCAAATGTTTTATAGTTACATAACAATCCATACTCTGCCACAAACTGCTTATGGAGGATTAAAAGATAATACATTCGATATCTTGCTTCTGGTATTGCTTCATCTAGATCAGAAGGAGAACAAGCTTTTGACACATCATCCCGCAACATGAATTCCTTTACCAAGAGTGGAACATCAGAGGTATTTGGTTTGTTATGTGGATGTAAGGTTAAGTTCACATCTGTTTCTTGTAGTACATCATTACTATTGTCTATTGGATTTGTTGAGTATGATTCCGATTTGATGCGACTCAAAACATTCCACAACATATGCGAGGTTGCTATTTGAATTTCTGGTTTCACATTCTTTTCTTCAGTTTCTACCTTCGTCTGTTCCACTTCCATTTTCTTTTGCTCGTCATCTTTTTTGACTCCTTTTACATCTTCTTTCTTCTTAAGTTCATCTAACTTCTTTTTTTGCTTTAATTCCTTAGGCTGTTCAATTTTTTCTCTTTTTTTCTCTTGTATTACACCTTTTTTAATTGTTTTCTTTATTTCAATTTCCTGCTCTTTAAGTATAATCTCATTTTTTATCTCAAAACTTTTTGGTAACTTTAGCTTTTTTATCCTTATTTTGGGAATTTTGTCCAACTCCTTCCTTTTTTTATTCAATGTTTCATCTAATATGATCTGTCCTTTTACTTCCATTTCCATCTCCTTTTTCTTTAAATCTTCCTCTTCCATTTCCTCTCTCTCTTCCTTAATTTCAATTTTGGTAGTGTTTGTTTTCATCATCTTCAGCTCACGTCTTCGCAGTCTTCTCCTCAGATTTATAAGTGCATTTTGTACCTTTGTCATTTTAGCTCTTTCTTCATCTAAGATCTTCTGCATTCTCTTGATGTTTGATCTGTAACTAGCTAACTGGCGCTCCAAATCTCTCTTGTATTTCCCCTCACTCTCTTTCTTGACCTGGTACTGTCTTTCTTCCTTCACATGATATACTATTTCTTTCTTTACATCACAATAAAATTTGCCTTCTTTTTTCTTTAACATTGGTTTCTCTTTGGTTACCCTTTTCACGTCTACATCTGTGGAGTACCTCTTCATGTCTAGATCTGAAGAGTACCTCTTTATCTTCTTCTTGTGAAGAATAGAGCCCTTAGCTGGCAAGATCCTTCCTGTGGAGAAAATTAAGTGCTTTAAAAATAATGCACAATGATTAAAAGGATTTTTTGATAAACTACTGTATATTGTACTTTAGTCACTAAACCCAATCCCACATTATTACAATAGACCCCACCTTACGACTATCTGCATAACGAGAGCTCGAATAACAGCCAACGAAAAACTGAGAACTCTCCCCCATGTAATGACCACCCCTAGCTAGCTTGTACAACAACCAAATTCCAGGCTGCTGACTGCTCCCCTTCCCTCCTAATGACTGCTTCAGCTTGTGTGACCAATGTTTGTTAATATACTATTTATCACCTTACAGGTCTCCATAGGACATAGGAGTGATTATATCAACTGTATCCTGCATCAAAAGTCAACACACACACACAGCTTTCATATCCTCTGCACCATCAGTTAGAATGTAAGGAAAATGGGGATACTGCTTATTTTTTCAACACTCCAGCCATCTTCCAAGGTAGGGTGACCCAACAACAACAACAACAAAAAAAAAACACTATCACTTAAGAGTGCTGACATTACAGTTCAGATAACTCTCCAAATTGCAACATTGCCCACCCCTCTTTCAGAGTGAAGACTATACTTCCCACCTCTAGGACTCAAGTCCAGTTAACCGGTTTTCCTAAATTCCTTCATGTTTATTTTTTAACACATCAGTCATTTCCCACCGAGGCAGGGTGACTAGAAAAAGAAGAAACGCTTTCATCCTCACTCACTCCATCACTGTCTTGCCGGCAGTACAGTTCAAAAATTGCATACATAAATTATTTTTATTACCCCCGAGAGAGAGAGAGAGAAGGGGGGAAGTCTGGTTATGTCTGTGAGGGAAGTAATGTCATATTACAGTATGTACCTCCCACCACTCCTCCCTCCCTTCACCAGTGATTAGTCTATTGATTAATAGAGGCATAATGGTGTTATATTCCCCATTTTATAAATAACAATAAGCATGAAAATTTGGTTAAATGTAGAGAGAAAGCATCAAATATAAATGAAGGATTGTGATGACCTCTAGACTGTTGTCTAAGGTTTGGTTCAGAGGTTGTGACGGCCCTTAGACATCATAGCCCTTCTACCCAACAACAACAAAATCACAATGTGATACATACTTCAATTGATATTTTAATTATTTTTTTTATACTGTTTTTTCAAGAACTTATAAAAGCGAGGTATAACATCTCTGTCCCTCTACTAAACAAATGCCTCATTCCTGTTGAGAACATAATTTTTTAATTTTGTCATGGAAAGAATTAGCAGGAATCAAATACTGAATATTATCATCACGGTCCCCATCTCAAGTTACAACAAGGGCTTTTATGGGAAAATGCAATTTGCTTAAAATTTTTTTTTGCTTGACCAACCGTTCTTCTGGTCCCTGTCTAGGTGATTAAGTTGGGGATCTACTATAATATTATATTCATTGGGAAGTGCTCAAGCCATCAGAGTCATTCAACACCTAGGAAAAAGGAAGTAATCAAATTTCATCTAAGGAAGGAGAGGGTAGTTCCAATTCATCAGATCAAGAGACCTTCACCAGGATCAAGATTCTTCCCTTGAGAAATATCAGTCCCACCAAATTAAATTTATTATCCATTTTGGCAGAACAATGAACTATAATCCCTTTGCTATTAAATTACATGGGGCCAATAGGTTATGAATAAATGTGCATGATGAAAAATACTGTCCCAACAATAAACAGAAAAAAGTTTTGCTGTATCACAAAAAGATTGCCTACATTGTACTTTAAGTACACAGTGAATTACAGTAATGGAAATTTTTGAAATGCCAATCTAATATTTTATGATAATCAAAACTAACATAGCAACCTAACATATCAGGCCAAGGGAAATGATAACAGGATGAGAGAAAATTACATACAATAACTTGCTTAATTTATCTAAGAATTCACATACAGGAAGGCCACACTTTACAGTGCTTCGCTTTACAGCGTTTCACTAATACAGTAGTTTTCAATTATACCCATTCTCCATTTATTTAGTCTTCCTACAATAAATATATTCAACACTCACTACAAGCTAGGGATGAAAATATTTTAAGGTAAGCAACCACCCAGGGAGGTACTACCGTCCTGCCAAGTGAGTGTCAAACGAAAGCCTGTAATTGTTTTACATGATGGTAGGATTGCTGGTGTCTTTTTTCTGTCTCATAAACATGCAAGATTTCAGGTATGTCTTGTTACTTCTACTTACACTTAGGTCACACTACACATACATGTACAAGCGTATACAGTGGTACCTCGAGTTACGAACTTAATTTGTTCCAGAAGGCTGTTCGAGTGTCGATACCGAACGAATTTGTTCCCATAAGGAATAATGAAAATTAGATTAATCCGTTTCAGACCCCCAAAAATACGTTTACAAAAGCACTTACAAAAATACTCTTACGTAATTGTTCAAGTTGGGAGCTGCTCGTAACTCGAGGTACCACTGTATATACACACACCCCTCTGGGTTTTCTTCTATTTTCTTAATAGTTCTTGTTCTTTATTTCATCTTAACTCCATGGGGAAGTGGAACAGAATTCTTCCTCTGTAAGCCATGCGTGTCGTAAGAGTCGACTAAAATGATGGGAGCAAGGGGCTAGTAACCCCTTCTCCTGTATACATTACTAAAGTTAAAAAGAGAAACTTTGTTTTTCTTTTTGGGACACCATGCCTAAGTGGGAAACGGCCGATTTGTTGAAAGAAGAAGTAATGTGTGTACTGTACATGTATTTTTTAGGCTTAGCTCTATTGCTCACTTAATATATGATAGTGTAAACATGTTATCAGGCTTTTATATGCATTTGAAAGTGAAAAAAAAGGTCTTGTTTCACTTTACAGAAATTTTTGCTTCACAGCAGTAGTCCGGAAGCTAACCTGCTGCATAAGTGGGGCCCCTCCTCTATATTTTGCTGCTTTTCTTTGAGTTAAGGGGTCAAATTAATTATTACATATTATTATGAAGTACAATGCCTGCACTTTAAAGGAGGAGTTTGGGATATTGGCTGTTTGGAATGATATCTAAACTATCGTATCTGAGTTCCTCTGCAAAGACAGTGATTATGTGTGAATGATGGTGAAAGTGTTGAATGATGATAAAAGTGTTTCTTTCTTTTTTGGGTCACTCTGCCTAGGTGGGAAACGGCTCACGTGCTGACAAAAAAATATCATGTAATATTCAATGGGAAAGCACTAAACTAATAAGGGTAATAAGACCTTGTGGAATGGGAGGTAATCATATTAGATCCAAGTAAGGGAAGGTTGTCAATTACTTGGCCTAAGATCCCCTCACCAGAATTATGCACCCCTTATCCTCCTTCCCTTTAAAGGGTCTTGAGTTGAAGTATTTTATTTTTTATTACCCATAAAAAGTAAATACGTACGTGTAATGGATTTTTAATAAATTTAGTCTTGATATGACTAAAGTTGGTGAACCTCTTTGAAAGATGATACATCTGCACCTTGATAGATGATACATTTGTACCCTGATAATGATACACTGGTACCTTGAAGCTGGTGCCATGACTGGCACTGTAGTGTTGAAGTTCTTGATGTTAACTACAGCTACTTTAATATAGACTGTCTGAATTGTTGAAAGTTAAAGCTGCAGGAAAAATTAAAGGCTTCACTGAAGAAATGTTAGGAGATATTGTGTCCCCTTGTACTTGTGTCCCAACTATGAAACATTCTGGCCCTGTCCACCTTGCCAATTCCTCTTAGTTATCATGTCCTCCTTATCCCTCCTCTCCTTCACTGTCGTCAGGCTGAGTTCCCTTAATTCCGGGACAGTTGCTGCCCGACCACTGTGGTGTAAGGGTGTGCTGTCAGGCGCCTCTGGTGGCCAGCTTTGACAACTTCATTTTCTCAGCAAATGGCTGTTTTATAATTCCAATAATAATAAGGAGAAAGTGTTGAACCTGTAGGGAAATGAGAGGTGACCAGGTTCAATCTAAGGGAGGGGAAACTCCAGTTCCTTAAGTAAAGAACCCTTCACTAACATCAAGACACTATCTTGAAGAGCCTATATTTCAAAACTTCTAATGAGAGGCTTTTTTTTTTAGGGGGAAAAGGGTGAGAATATAAAAATTGCTTTTGTTGAAAAATTTGCATATCAATACCATAGTGTTATCCTAAACAAAACAATAACTCCAATCCAATCCATGCAACATTTTTAATTTTGTTTCTTTAAATATTTTATGTTCAGCTTGGTGAGAATGGTACGACAAGCCACTCTAATCTTTACCATTCAACAGCTTAACTCTGAAATTCCTGATAAATTGTTTGTAATATCTTACCATTGACAGAGCAATTTCCTTCTGCTTCCTTATAACTCTGAAAAATAAAAAAAAAGGTGTAAGTACAAATCACAAATTATTAACTCTGTAATACGTATACTATAATACGTACTTAGTGCACGAGGTTTTGTACTGCAGGTAAGAATAAGAGAAAAATTAAAACAATGGAGAAAAATGCAGGCGAGGGGATAATCAGGACCATAAAACTCATGTTATCGTACTTTGTCAAGGGTCTCTGAGCCTAACTTACAGGTGCAGAAGACTATATCTACGTATTCCTAAAAACAGACAATTTGTTCACTAACCTTAATTTTGGTCTTGGTGGCACTTATTCTTTTCTGACAATTGGGCTAAAAATATGAGGGAAATTATCTGTAATCATTTTGCTTTTATCACACTGACCATCTCTCATCAAAAAAGGGGCAACCCAAGAAAAATAAATACATTAAACATCATTCATTCAAGGATGTCTTGTCAGAAGTGTGCAGATATCAGAACTTATTTGACCCTCCAGATTGCAACATCCTCACCCATCCTTCAGGGTGCGGGCACTGTACTTCAACCTACAGGGCTCGAGTCTCAGTAGTTTGCTGATCAAAACTCAAACTGTTTGCTAACAAGTAAGTTTTTTCATCACCAAGTGTTTCATACACTTTCTCTAACGAGATTCTAAGTATTTTTACAATAACACTTGTCAGCAAAACAAGTCTACTTAAAGGGTCTTCCCTATCACCTTTTAACATCTTATTTTTTCAAACAATATTGCAGCCTCTCCTCACTTAATGATGGAGTTCCATTCCTAAGACTATGTCAGTAACCTAATTCGTCGCTAAGTGAGGAGCATACTATAATGGTAGTGGGTTTGTGTCAACCATCTTTGATAATGTTTTAATGTCACCTTTGCACCATTTATAACATTTCTGGTATATTTTTAAATGTTTATACAATGGTGTACTGTATACATATTGTAATAAACAAATACAGTGGACCCCCAAGTTTCGGTCACTTCAAAACTCGAACAATTATGTAAGTGTATTTTTATAAGTGCTTTTGTAAGTGTATTTTTGGGGGTCTGAAATGGACTAACCTACTTGACATTATTCCTTAAGGAAGTAGATTCGTTCGGTAATGGCACTTGAGCAGCCTTCTGGAACGAATTATGACCGAAACTCGGGGGTCCACTGTAGAGGAAATCAGCTCTAATATACATTATTTAGGTATGCATACTGGTCAGAGAGAGCTCGTCCTAAGTCAGAGTCATCGGTAAACGAGTACGTCGCTAAATGAGGAGAGGTTGTATTACTATTATTATTATTATTATTATTAAAAAAGCACTATACCACCCATATGGATTATACAGCAATTTAGAAAAAAAAGCTACTCTATTTTTTCATAAGACAGCTCTGAGGAAATTAATTAAATCAGCTAAATCGTCACTGCGTACATAAAATCCCAATAATATTGACATACCTGACACATGTCTGGGAGGTCCCCTTGTGTGTCAGTGGTACGTTCAGAGGAGCCACTGAGACAGTCCTGATCAGACATTCTTCCTGCTTCCTCGTGATTTTTGTATTCATCTTCTCCATTTTCTATTATTGTGACACCTTCTGATACCCAGCACACCTGCAATATTTAATTCATTATTTACCTTAAAAATTAAAAATACAGTAGTCAAAATAGAAAGAATAAAAAGGCACAATACCGTAACTGGACCAATGCACAAATAACCCGCACATAGGAGACTGAAACTTATGACGATGTTTCAGACCGAGTCAGACCAAAACACCATCGTAAGTTTCATTCCCATGTGCTGGTATTTGTGTAGAGTCAAAATAGAAGTTTGTAATACTACCCTGAAGGAACCACGAAAGCCCCTGGGGCTTTTGTTAACTACCATTTCATCCCATCCAGAGCTTGAATTTAAAGGAAGTAGTATATGGTATCACATTGCTGAAATCAAAGATAGTGTCATTTACCAGTTAAAGGCACCCAGAATTCTCAATGCTGCCTTGAAAATTTTAGATGCCTCGAGGATTGCCAATCATCTGTAATTTTACAGCTTATAAAAGGGCCTTTTTAGTACATTATCAAGTGTTGGAAGCAGTGTGGAAACTACCTCAATGCTAGGATATTTAAATATTATTTCATACTGTACTAGCTAAAGCCTAACATTACTGTCCACATTAATCTAGCACTAAGCTGATTAGAGAAATTGTAAATAAATGAAGTAATAATAAATGTCTAAATCACAAGACATTTCAGCACTATTGAGCTGGCATGGGCCTAAAATATCCAATAAGCAGGAAAAGCACTACTACTTAAATACAGCTGAGTCTTAAGTCAATAGCTTGAGTAAATTCTCAAGAGGATGCATAAAACAAGGCAAATCAGCAGCAGAGATTTAAACTGAGCATTGCCATGTAAATTGTTGTTAGCAATGCCTACTGTACTCAAACTCTGGGCTAATGAAATATCCAGTTTGAATTTAATTCCCATTCAACTGAGGGTTACATAATATATATGGTTTTTTATTTCAAAATTCTAGGAAAGCAGCTGCTGCTGCTGCCCTTGGCTCCCCAGAAGTTATAAGTTATTACCCTACTACTGTAAATGAATTGCAACTAAATATTTACTCACAGAATCATCATAAAACTCGAAGGGTTCTTCCTTAACTTCGAATTCCGAATGGTCACCAAGGGGATCTTCTCCCAAGGGATCATGTAAAGGATCATTCTGAAATAGTATTGAAAAACATCATGCTAACCAAAATATTATCAACAGAATATTACTGTAACTCTTACTTATAAAAAAAACACTTAACTGACTTGTATATACAGTAGTTAATGGAAGCCATTGGTGTATGTGTATAGTGTATAAGCTGCATATCAAAATGTAAGATTTTCAGCTTCTAAAAATTATTACTTAATCCATAGTTATTTACCACTAAATTAATTTAATTACTAAATCTAAAGGTAAAATGTGAACTTACCCTATATTTCAGACAAAACAAACAACCTCCATCTCTCCATTCTAGTGAATGGCTACCATTCACTACTAGAAAGCTGACAATGAGAATAATTATTTCCAACCAAGCCAAAATAAATACAGTACAGTACTCTAATTACAATTACTGAAAGGCTGAAAATGAGGACAAAAGCATCATATACAGAAGGGCCCCCGCTTTACAGCACTTCGCTTTACAGCATTTTGCTAATGCAGTGGTTTTCAATTACGTATACCCATCCTACACTCCCTGCATAATACACTACCTGCATGCCTGCTACACTCTTTACCACAGGGTTGGCACTAGGAGCTTTCTTTGGGCCCATGGTAGCTTATTTAGCAGTTGCAAGCACTAAAAACAATGGAATAATGACGAAATGTATCGTATGAACGTATGGGGTGACCTTCTCTCGCTGGAAACAATGGCACACTGACTGAGAATGGTGCGTCAGGCCGCTCGGGCCGGGTGTACGTGTCTGGGACGAATTATGATCTCTGAGCGGATCTACGATCACCGAACCAATATTTTTACTAAAAAATGTTACTAACTTTGAATTTTACGAACTCCGATGACTACGAACACTGGGGGTCCACTGTAACTATATTCACCCTCACTATAAGCCAAGCCCTTTCCAAAATAAATTAAAAACTTGGAAGATAATTTTTTCAAAACTTATTATTCATAGACTACAGTACACAGTACAGTGGACCCCCGGTGTTCGTAGTCATCGGAGTTCATAACGTTTTTTCTTAAAAATATTGGTTCTGTGATCGTAATTCCGCTCGGTAATCGTCATTGGTCCCAGACGCGTACGTCCGGCCCGAGCGGCCCAACACACCATTCAGAGTCAGTGTGACATTGTTTACCAGCGAGTGATGGTCACCCCACACGTTCATACGATACATTTCATCATTATTCCATTGTTTTTAGTGCTTGCAACTGCTAAATAAGCCACCATGGGCCCAAAGAGAGCTCCTAGTGCCAGCCCTGTGGTAAAGAAGGTCAGAAACATAGTAGAACTGAAAAAAGAGATCACTGCAAAATATGAAAGTGGAGTACGTGTCGCCGAGCTGTATGGCAAAGCCCATACAACCATCGCTTCCATTGTGGCCAAGGGAAATGAAATCAAGGAAGTTGTTGTTGCGAAACGTGCAAGTATGGTCACAAAACAGAGATCACAAATACTGGAAGATGTGGAGACTTTGTTGGTGTGGATCACCGAGAAAGAATTAGCAGGAGATAGTGTTACACAGGCAATAATAGCAAGGCAGTTGCATGGTGATCTCATCAAGGAAATGCCTGCAACGAGAGCTGAAGTAAGCAAATTTAAAGCCAGCAAAGGCTGGTTTGACAGATTTAAGAAGCGTAGTGGCATACATAGTGTGATAAGGCATGGTGAGGGAGCAAGTTCAGACAAATGTGCAGCTGAAAAATATGTGCAGGAATTCAAGGGGTACATAGAGGCTGAACAATTCAAACCCCAACAAGTGTTCAATTGTGACGAAACAGGCCTGTTTTGGAAGAAAATGCCAAACAGGACCTACATTACACAGGAGGAAAAGGTACTGCCAGGACACAAGCCTATGAAAGACAGGTTAACTCTTATGTTGTGTAGTAATGCTAGTGGGGATTTAAAATTGAAGCCTTTACTCGTGTATCACTCTGAAAATCCCAGAGTGTTCAAGAAATAAAGTGTTGCCAAGGCTAATTTGTGTGTGATGTGGAAGGCAAACAGTAAGGCATGGGTCACAAGGAAAATTTTTCTTGATTGGTTCAATGAAGTGTTTGGCCCCAGTGTGAAGAAATACCTCCTGGAAAATAAATTGGAACTCAAGTGCCTCCTGATAATGGACAATGCTCCTTCTCATCCTCAAGACTTGGAAGAGCAAATTGTGGAGGAGTTTCGTTTCATCAAAGTGAAGTTCTTGCCCCTAATACCACTCCTCTCCGCCAGCCCATGGACCAGCAGGTCATTGCAAACTTCAAAAAACTGTACACCAAAGCAATGTTTCAAAGATGCTTTGACATAACTTCAGACACTGAATTGACCCTAAGAGAGTTCTGGAAAGATCACTTCAGTATCCTCCATTGCATAAACCTTATAGGGTAGTATAATACACACACAACCCGCACATATAAAAGAGAGGAGCTTACGACGACGTTTCGGCCCGACTTGGACCATTTACAAAGTCACACTAACACACAAAGACGGTGGAAGGGGTATTTATAGGCAGGCAGACAAGGGAGGGTACCAGAGAGTGGGGTAATAATGGAGTAAGTAATGGGCTTGGGACGAAGTAACCTCCAGGACTTTTGAACTCTGCTTGGAAAAAATTGTGGCCAGACTGTGTCCCAAAGAGGGATTTTGAAGGGTTTGGGGCTGACCCTCAGGACCCTGTGCCTGTTGTGGAAAAAAATTGTGGCACCGGGGAAGTCCATGGTGTTGGAGGTTAGTGACGAGGATGTGGAAGAGTTGGTGGAGGACCACAATGAAGAGCTAACCACTGCAGATCTGCAAGAGCTTCATCTGCAACAGCAACAGCCCACAGCTCGGGAAATTGCTTCAGAGGAGGAGGAAGAGAGATGGAAGACGGTGCCTTCTTCAAAGATTAAGGACATTTGTGCCAAGTGGACTGAGATGCAAAGATTTATGGATCATTTTCACCCTGACAAAGCTGTTGCAGGCCGTGTTGGCAACATGTACAATGACAATGTGGTGTCCCATTTTAGGCAAGTTTTAACCCTTTCGGGATTTTGGTCGTACTAGTACGTCTTACGCACTGGGGTTATTGACGTACTAGTACGCCTAAATTCTAGCGCCCTCAAATCAAGCAGAAACAGGCTGTTAGGCCTAGATATGATGGAATGGGTCTGTGCGGTCAGTGTGCGCAGTATAAAAAAATTCCTGCACACCACAGTGCATAATGAGGAAAAAAAAACTCTGACCGTGTTTTTGGTTTAAAACAGCAACTTTGCAGTCTATTTTCGTATGGTATTTATTGTTGTATTCTCGTTTTCTTGTTCTCATTTGATAGAATGGAAGATATATTACAGAAATAGAGATGATTTTGATTGGTTTGACAATAACAAGTTGTACCTTGAAATTGAGCTCAAAGTAGCAAAAATGTTCGATTTTTGACGATGTTCAAGAGTAAACAAATCACACCATGCGTCCAATACACATCAACTGGCGAGTCTAATATTCATGCACAAGTGCTCTGATATTATTTATACCATTTTTACAATGATGCAGTTGTATACATAACAATAAATCTTCTATTTTTTTGTGAGAACAAAAATTCAAAATGGAAAGCAAAAGTAATGGAACAGGGGCCTGGAGACGTAACTAATGAACAGAGAAGATGTTATTTTAGTGCCAGGAATGTCTGCCTTGTTTATTATGGATCCTATTTTGAAATTGGCATCGTTTGAAATTTGTGTGAAATTGGCCAAATTGCCATTTTCTGACCACTATTTTGGGTAGTTGAAATTGGTAAATCGGCGGTTTCTTGTACTCAATCGATAGAAGAAATGGAGTTCTATCGAAATAGCTATAATTTTAGTAGACTGAAACATTGGAATGTGCCGACAATAGGGCTCAAAGTGGGCGAAATCGCGGATGCGTAAGTGTCATGGCTACCGCTAACTTCGCGAAAGCATAATTCCGTTAGTTTTCGATCAAATTTCATAATTTTTGTGGCGTTATGATCGGAAAAAGATTCTATATCATTCCATAAGAAAAAATAATTTTTTTTTTAAATTCGTGGACCCTGAGAACGAGTTTCAGAGACCCCCCTTGGACCCCCAAAGGGTTAAAGAGAGGCCAGACACAGAGCTCTCTGGACAGTTATTATGTGAGACAGGGGTCCAGTGACTCTCAAGCTGGTCCTAGTGGCATTAAAAAACAAAAAAGGGAAGTAACCCCAGATAAGGACTTGTTACCTGATGTCTTTATGGAAGAGGATTCCCATTCCAAACAATAACCAATCTTCCATCCTCTCCCTTCCTCCCATCTTCCACACATCAACAACTTTAATAAAGGTAAGTGTCATGGTTTTATTGTTTTATTCTTCATGTCTCATTGTTTTCTGTGTAATTAAATGTATATTTAATGTAGAAAAATATTTTATTTTAATACTTTTGGGTGTCTGGAATGGATTAATTGAATTTCCATTATTTCTTATGGGGAAAATATTCGGAAATCGTAATATTCGGTTTAAGTCACTCTCTCTGGAACGGATTAATTACGAAAACCGGGGGTCCACTGTACCTAATATTTTAATTTTCTGATTTTCTCAAAAATTTTCTAATTTTTCATAGCCTACTGTGGATCCCAGTGAGAACTGGTGGCCTGAACACTGTACAGTTCATGTAATAATAATAATACAGTGGAGCCTCGGTTTTCATTTTCCCTGGTTTTCGTTGAATTCGGTTTTCGACAACTTTTTTCGTCAAAATTTTGTCCCAGCTTTCGTTCATCATCTCGGTTTTTGTCGGCCCGCCGTACTGAGCGTGTCCGCCTTCCTATGCCCACAAAACATCCCACGCGTTCCAAGTCAGTCTGGCTTTGTTTCTCGTCGAGTGAGAATTACCCTGCACATTCATCCGAAACATTTCATAATAATCCATTGTTTTTTGTGCTTGTTTATTGAGTGCAACTGCTAAATAAGCCACCATGGGGCCAAAGAAAGTTCCAAGTGCCAGTCCTTTGATAAAGAAGGCGAGAAACACGACAGAATTGTGTCTTTGGGGAAGTCCATGGGGTTGGATGTGAGTGGCCAGGATGTGGAAGAGTTGGTGGACGATCACAGGAAAGAGCTAAACACTGAAGAGCTGCAACACCTTCAACTGGAACAGCAACAGATCGCAGCTGAGGAAATTGCTTCAGAGGAGGAGGAAGAGAGAGGGGAGAATGTGCCTTCTTCAGTGATTAAGGACATGTGCACAAAGTGGAGTGAGTCTGCAAATTTTTGTGAAGTAATATCACCCTAACAAAGCTGTTGCAAGCTATGACTGCAACATGTTCAATGACAATGCCTTGTCCCATTTTAGGCAAACCTTAAAGAGATGCCAGACAGACCTCTCTGGACAGATTTTTTGTGCAACAGGGGTCCAATGCCAGTAAAAGAAAAAGAAGGGAAGAAACCCCAGATAGGGACTTGATACCTGAAGTCTTTATGGAGGGGAAATTGTGGTGTGGGGTTCTTGAATGGATTTGGTAATAACAAATGCAGATTGGTTGGTAACTTATATATTGGTGAAATAATAATGGGAGAACACTCAGAGCAGCCTTCGCCTGACCTGTCTTGAACTAAGGCTAGTGAGCGAGGGACGCTCACAGCATTCAAAGGGTGACCTTTAACATGACTTGGTCAGCAGAAAGACTAGTAACGGACAGTGATCACATGAAAGGCTTGTGACTCACTAACGGTTGGTAAGATTACAACTACTGAACTACTACCGACAGATTTCCCTTCCAACCAATAACCTCTCCGCCTCCCTCTCCCCTCCTTGTGTCTTCCATACGCCAACAAGTCTTCAATAAAGGTAAAAGTGATATTAAATGTTTATTTATCCATTTCATTAGTCCTTTATATTTATTTCCCATTGTTTTCTGAATGTAAAATTATAGTTATTCTCTATAAAATGTTTTTTTTGTTAATACTTTTGGGTGTCTGGAAAGGATTAATTGGATTTACATTATTTCTTATGGGAACTATTGCTTCAGTTTTCGTCGAATTCGATTTTTGTCAGACTTTCTGGAACGAATTAATGACGAAAACCAAGGTTCCACTGTAATTATAATAATCTTTACTTCTAAAAGTACATTTACAAGGCATACAGGCATAGCTGACATCACTGATATACTATTATATAGAGAACCCCTTGTTATGCAGAACATTTCGGGCAAATTAGGTCACTTTTGTCCCCAGGATGCAACCCACACCAGTCGACTAACATCCAAGTACAGAGGACCCCCGGAAATCGAACGCCTTCCAACTCGACCTATTATGTAAGTTTATTATTGTAAGTACTTTTGTAAGTGTATTTTTTTGGGTCTGAAATGGACTAATCTAATTTACATTATTCCTTATGGGAATAAATTTGTTCGGTAACAGCACTTGAACAGCATTCTGGAACCAAGAATGTTCGATTTCCGGGGGTCCACTGTATACCTATACGTATTACTGATAGGTGAACTCGGATAGCAGGTGCCTTAACGAAACAAGCCCTAATGTTTCCACTTGTACTGGGAATCGACCCCCGGACCCTAGTGTGTGAGCTGAGTGCACTAGCAGAATTTAAAGGATTTAAAAAACTGGCATGGACACCAACTAGGCAGAACCAATTTACACCCTACAAAACACCACCTCAAATAATAAAATGGTAAGCTGTGGGCCACCATGCAGAAATGAAATGTGAAATGTCCCTAAATGTACAACATGCTTATCAAGGGGGCTACAATGACAACTTCTCTGGCTTAAGAAAATTAACCTTGCCTAACCTAACATACTGTGTACACTCGGTGTGGAGAGAAGGCATTGAATACTTTGACATTTAACCTCACATACTGCATTTGGTGTGGAGAGCAGACATTGTATGCTCCTTCATAGATTAGCCAAGTACATGAGTGGGCCCTCAATGGAAATAAATCACTGTCTGACATTTTTTGGTTATTCTAGGTAATCTACACATATGCTTCTATGTATGATAATTTATGTAACTATTTATGTGTACCTAAACCAAAATAAACTTACATACTTAATGGTTGGGTGTAAATAGCACCAGCCTAGCATGAGCCAGTAAGTCAGTGCGCATTAGCTAATTGCGTGTTGCAGTAATTTCTTAACATAAATATTTCTTTCATTTGGAAAAAAAAATGTAAAACTTTTACCAAATACACTGAAACTGAGTGACTTTCCACAGAAAGATAAGGAAGCAAGGACAGCAATACCGTCATGGTTATATATGATCATTATTATTATATTCGTGGGAGCCTGGTAAACCTACAGGGGTCGTACAGCACTTGGAGACCAGAAGGTAATTAGTAAGTCTCATAGGAAATGTGTGTAGATCTAATTCCCTAAGTCAAAAGTTCTTCAACAGCATAAGGTAAAATAAGTTACTGGATATTTGGGCTCACTACTTTTAGTTTTAAAATAAACACTAATAACTTATAAACCTGGGGAAGGGGAAGATTCTATTCAGATTATTAACCAGGTTTAGTAAACTGATCCTTTCTTTAATTATTATAATAAAAATAAAGAGGCATTGAACCTATAAGGGTCATACATTATTATTATAATCAAGAGGAAGCGCTAAACCCGTAGGATTATACAGTACCTGTGGGGGGGGGGGATGTAAAAGGTATTCAGGCTCAATTCAGGGAACTGGACCACAGATCCAATCAAGAGCCCCTCACCAGCATCAAGGAACTTCCCTTGAGGGGACAAGGGTTATACAGCTCCTCTCTTTAATGTCAATGTAAATAACTCAGTTTATTTTATTCCTAGTATGTCTCCTTTTATTGTAACTGATTTTCAAACAGTTGAGTTAATTAGCTGTCTAAACTTTTAAGGTTTAAATAATAAGATAGACCACAATGGAAATAAGTCACTTTGTCGGACTTTTATGGGTTATCCTAGGTAATTTACGCTATGTATGATAATTGTACTTATGTATACCTGTGTTTAAATAAGTTGTATCATATGTTTGTAGAAATTTACTTAACTCAGGAAAACCCATTAATGCCACTGGTATCATTGTCTGGCTTATTTCATTTGGGGGTTCTTTAATTCTCTCTTCCCCAGGATGCGACCCACAACAGTCAACTAACACCCAGGTACCTGCTAACTCCTAGGTGAACAGGGACAGTAGGTGTTAGAAACATGCCAGACATTTACACACGTCCGGGGATCGAACTCGTGTCCCTCAATGTGAGCTGAAGCCACTACCAAATGAGCAACGAAGTTTGATCCAAGGGAAGGATAGCTCCAATTCCTTGGATTAAAAGTCCTTCACCAACATCACTTCACCCTGAATTATTAATATATTGAGGGAGAACCGCTAGACCTGTAGGATTCTAGGAAACAGCGTCTGAGGAACGAGGTAACCGGGTTTGATCCTAGAAAATATCTCAAGTTCCTTGGATTAAGAGCCCTTCAGCAGCCTGAAGGAACCACTCGAGAAGACAGGCAGTGAGGAAGGAGAGGAGAACAAGCAAAGATGGTCAACTTACCATCTTCAATAGGTTGAGAGCATCACCATCAACGCTGCACGTTACTCAACTCTCCCCACACTACTCATTAATATGCCTATTTCTGTTGATAGCTTCTAGCATTGAGCTGCCTGGAGTGTCTAGCTCATAGGTGCACCCTCAGGGAAGAGTCATGGTCACCACCGAGGTAGATCATAGAGAAAACAGCGTTTTTTAATGTTTGCGCGGCGCTGGTGGCATTGTTTACTAGGCTGGTTGGGGTTGTGTCCGCCAGGGCCGCCCCTGCCCACCCTCAGCCTCTCCTCTCACATATTATCATAATTATTCCCTTAACCATCACATAAATACTGACTAATTTCAGCCACATACATAGTATGATTCTTGTACTATGCTTTCATATAATAAATGATGTATAATTTAGCCTAGGATTATCCAATTAAGTAAAAAAAAATTGTGACATTTCTTCTGCTCTACAACTTTTAGTCATCGGGATCAGAGGAAACCTATAAGAACATAAGAATAGAGGAACATTTCAGTAGGCTTACTGGTTCATACTTGGCCAAAGCCTTTCTCAAATTCAACCCTTCCCACCTACAAATTCGTCTAATATATTTTCATTGCTATATAACCCATCTCACTCATATAATTATGTCTAATTTTCATGGTCCCCGAAGTTTTGGCTTCAATGATCCCACTTAGCAGATTGTATCCTAAAGATGATAATACTTTTTTTTTACAAGATACATTATCATTACAATATTAGGGTAGCAATACGTATTTCTTACAGGGAAATGTCCACAGTTAATACAACGATACAAAATGTATTTTTGTATAAATGTGCATTTAGTTCGCACATATCCATCCTATAGCTAAAAATCACCCCATACCCATCCTGTGGGTAGTAAATTTATTCAGGTATAAGCACACATAAATACAGTTACATAAATTATCATACATAGCAGCATATATGTAGATTACCCAGGATAACCCTAAAAAAAGGTCCGACAAGTGACTTATTTCCTGACTCACGAAATCGTAATGACACGATTGCAAACAAACTATAACACGGGTGGAGTTCGAACCCGCGGTCAGAGAGTGGCCTACGCGACGGTCTGGAGTTTTGAGACTCTCTAACCGCGGGTTAGTACCCCACCCGTGGTATGGTTTGACTTATTTCCACTTGGGTCCTCGTAATATCTTATTTAAACCTTTAAAAGTTAAAGCAGCTAAGTAACTCAGTTATGTGAAAACCAGTTATAATAAAAGGAGATATACAAGAAATAAGTTAAACTGAGATATTTACATTTACATTAAAGAGAAAGGATCAGATAACAGTAATATATATGTATGTTAGCTATACAAAAAATCACTCTCCTCCCTTTCTGTAGCGACGTTCATTAGGTACCTTTTGACTCTCTTCTTGAACTGGCTCATGCTATGAAAGGCTTTGCCATGTGCAGGCACTTCGTTCCTCTCCTACGGGTTTAGCGCTCCCCATGATTATAATAATTATAATTCTTTATTGCTGTTCAATAAAAGGTGTTTGAAGTCTGACCACTTGCTGTGGGTACTCCAAAGTTGTGTTCCCTTCCCCTAGTACTATGATTGCTTTGGTTCCCATCATTGACAAATTTGCCAGCAAGATATTCTGGACACTGTTTGCGAGCAATTTTATAAACGTGATTTAACTTCATTTGTTTTACTCTGTCTTCAACATTCAGCAAATCCAGTTGTTGTAATTCATACTGGCCTACATGTTCTCTTGGACCCAGGTTCGGGATGAATCTCACCATTTTGTTCTGGGTGATTTGTAGTCTATCTTTCAGTTTTTTTTGTTAAGGGCATGAAGAGCAAGAGTAATGTATATGGCATTGTATAAGAGGTAGACATAGGGTCCTGCGAGACTCGGTAGGTAGACACTGTGCTTGTCTGTAAAGGAACTTTAGCCTGGCATTTGCAGTTTTTGCTACACTGTTTCCTATCAATTTTCCTGACATGCTTGGGTCAAAGGGGATTCCCAGATATTTCACTGAAGATACTGAAGTGATGGGTTTCCCTGTGGAAAATTTTGGAATTATATTGGACATCCTGTAAGTGGTAGTCACCCATTCCAATTTTCTGGGTGGGGAGGCGTCTTCAATTACCTACTAGATCCTACAAGTACGATGGAAAAGTGCCTTCAGGGACTAGATGGATCCTGTAAATAGGCAGGGAGGGCATCTTCAAGGATCTGTTGCAACCTACATGTAGGCAAGGAAGGCACCTTCAAAAACCTGCTGGAACCTAAAAGTATGTAGGGAATGCGCCTGGATGGGGCGTCTGGAATCTATGTCTGTGGAAAGATTCCTAGAAAGAACTCTGAAATCGTGAAAGTAGGCTAAAGGAGCTTACTAGTATCGCCATAATAGTCGGTGGGAGAGGCCGCTTTGGAAGTATTAAAATTATTTGGAGAAGTCCACAGGAACCAAACAAAACAACATGGAAGGGGCCTGGATGAGCATTGTAAAACTGTTTGAAACTGTCTGAAGAGGCCACTGGGACCATATTACAAAGAAAGATTACCTAGAAAGGCCCATTAGTATTGTGCAAGTTTAAAGGGGTGATGTCTTCAAGGGCCCGTTGGAACCTACAGGCCTGTGAGGAAGGCACATTGTGGGATTCTCTGGAGCAATACAATACGTATATACGATTATATTGTATCACTCCAAAGAACGAATGGAAGGTTCGATGGAGCAATAACTTTACAGGGAAAGCGTCTGAAAGAATGTACTGAAACTAAAGATGGTCACAGGAGAACGCCTGGAAGTAAAAGTCTACTGAAAAAAAAGGCGTTTGGAAGGCCCGTCTGGAACTATTCATGGAAAATGAAATTTTCTTCAAGGGTAGAAGGAAGAGGCATTGGGAGGAAGTGTCTCGATACTTGTGGAGAGCTCTTCGTCCAAGGAATTGGAGCTGCCCTCCCCTTCCTTCGATCAAACCTGATTACCTCCCATTCCCGGACACTCTATGACCCCCAATAAGTAGCGTATCCCCATATATCTAAAAATAATCTTAAATGATACTGCTGGAAGAATTTTTTAATGTAGCCGAATGTTTTTTCTGTAGGCTAATTCAAACTTAAAACTACTCCTAGAAAGCTTAACTAGTAGTTTTCATAGGACATAAAAATAAGATATATCTTTGACGTGTCCCTATTGCAACTCTACATAATACATATATTTAAATAAAGAAACCTAAAATTTGGAAAGCTCCTTAATTAACGTCAAAGACTGCACAACATTTATAGACTAAAATCATCTTGTTTGAAGTGCTTTGTTTACAGATTACAAGTACAACAATGCTATTTCGATATGCGTATTTGTTTATTGTTAGTACAACATACATATATACAGATTTGTTTTATGAATAATGAGTTCAGTTTACATTAACTCATTGCTAGGTCGTGCATGGAGGCAAAATGTATGGAACTTGTATGTGAACACACAATGGAGGTGTTGATGGATTGTATACGAAGTGAAAATTTGGTAATATATTGTATACGAAGTGAAAATTTGGTAATATATTGTATAAAGTTGTGGTTAAAAACATGTGAGCAAACATTTAGGACATTCTGTTATTTTGAAGTGAACAATGCCCTAGGACCGAAACGTATCCATAATTAAAAAAATTCTAAGTGTTTGCTCATGGGTTTTTAACCACAAATTGTACCCAACTGGATCAAATATACAGATTTAAGTCTATTTTATCTGATGTTTTGGTCAAGCCATACATATATGGGTAGCAAAGACAGCACAAAGTAAGAACTAGGCTGAATGTTGTACACTTAAGGGACAAGAACATAAGGTGTAGATAAAACGTGTGTTTATTCATCAGGAAACACGTTTCCTGAAACGGATCTTCAATGATATTCAGTGACTCCTCCAAGAAATGTCTATGATGCACAAGCAAAAGATACTGCTAATAGCCTCATATTTGCAGCCAAATCCATAACGAGCAGACTACATTATGTGGTGCCTCAGAGCTCAGTGTCCTCTGTGTAGAGGTTGTTGGAGACGGCTTTAAGTGGTTTGTCCTCTGGTGTGGAAAAGCCCAGGCCACTCTGGATACGTCGCAGGAGAGCGAAAACTGAGAACGGGCAGGTGTAGTACCTCTCACCACAGGTGAGGCCAGGCTCGTCCGGGCTGCCTGCTTCATGGCCCGCCATCTCAGCTGATATGTAGTCCTTGAGCAATGTGGAATCATTACCTTGTTTGGGACTGCCGGGGTAAAAAAAACACATCTCATTTAGTTCACCTAAAACATTGTTTTCAAAGTCATATATAATGCACCAATACTTGACCGACCAATAATGTGTTAGCGTGTTTCTCCAGCAGTTTCCTGACATTGCCTGATTCCTTTAAAAATTTACCCCTGAGGATGGTGGCACCGCACTGAAAGAGCTAGATTATATCCCTGCCTCACAGTTACTTTTTTCCATATAATACAAAAGTACGGCACAAACGAACTTACAGGGAAAAATAAAATACGAAAACTGAAAAAAATTGCGAGTACTGTATATTTCGGTTTCAAACTGAGGCTCTTCAGGTATTCACACAATACAGAAGATGTACCTGTATATAGTATACAATAATCAACTCAATTCTAACCCGACCTAGACCAAAATGCTGCTTAACTACTAAACAGGTCATCATCTGATTAAGACCCATGTCAAGAGACACTGTCTTGTTTCCTGACGAATAAACCTATAGTGATATTATAGTTTAATTTTGATACCCAGTTTGCCTTTTACATTTCACTTTTGTCTGCTACTCAGTCATGGTTTCTTTAACATTATCGCCTAGCACAGTCACTAGATTTCATTTACATTACTATAGTTACCTATACACCTAGTATAATTAATAACCTGGCACACAGCCAAGATAACATTAGATACAATTAATAACCTAACTACGGTGCCCCGTGGCCTGGTGGCAAAAGCTCTCGCTTCACACGGTGAGGGTCCGGGTTTGATTCCCGGCGAAGGGGTGGAAACATCGGACGTGTTTCCTTACACCCGTTGACTATGTTCACCCATCAGTAAAATGGGTACCTGGGTGTTAGTCGACTGGTGTGGGTCGCATCCTGGGACAAAACTGACCTAATTTGTCTGAAATGCTCTACATAACAAGGGGTTTTCTATATAGTAGTATGTCATTGATGTCAGCTAGGCCTGTATACCTTGTACATATACTTGTAGTAAATAAAAATATTATTATTATTATTATTAATATTAAACTAACACCATGATGCAGTAATAGCTAGGTCTTCATGCTGAGCTGAATGTTATTAGATTTGTTATGTAAAAAGAAGAAAATTCACACATGACCATGTCAGGTCCAGCTTAAGCAACATAGACGAAATTATTATTAATATAACCACGGTGAAACCATACATACATACAAGTAGGTCATACTGTGCGCTAGGAATGCTTGGCAATCAGATTTGCTTTACTGAATGGAAAGGCAGATCCCTTTCCTAAGCTCAAGAACCCTTCGCCAGCCTCCAGGTACCTCCCTCGAAGAAATAAGCTAACAAAAAAAAAAAAAACTTTGAACACGGGAACAAGTTGAAGAACAAACTTTTACTGTGACAATGTTTCTCTGAAATTCTCTGTGTAGAGATTTATCATAACTTGATGAAGCTCTATACAGAGCGAAACGTTGTTCCAATCAAAGATTGTTCTTCAGTTTGTCTTGGCGGTGATTTGAGGAAAAACCTATAAAACAATGTTTTACCAGGAGTGAGGGGTTTATCAAGAAGTTTAACAAACACCTCATCAAGTACTTTAACAAATACTTTATAAAGTACTTTATCAAGTGCTTTACCGAGTGTTTTATCAAGTACTTCATCGAGTACTTTATAGAGTACCTCATCGAGTACTTTATAGAGTACCTCATCGAGTACTTTATAGAGTACCTCATCGAGTACTTGATAGAGAACCTCATCGAGTCCTTAACAAGTACGACTTTTGCATTCAACGCCTCACTCATGGGCGATGAATACGGCCGAGAAGCCTCGTCTACTTACGTGAAAATTAGCGTGAAGATCTCGCCGAAGATAGAGGAACTGGAAAACCTGTTGATCTGCATTTCACAGATGAATCTGAGGACGCAGGCGTGACCATCAGCTCCCATAGTGGCAATGTTGTCCTCGATCTGCCGAAGGAGGTCCAGCTGATCCTCCTGAATGCTCCTGACGGGGCGTCATCGAAGTGAATAGGTTAATACAGTCACGGAAAAGCGCTAAGCCTACAGGGGTAATGTACCTCTTTGGGAAATGGGAGGGGGTGGAAGGGGATGTTCCGGTGTGATCCAAGGAAGAGAAAGGTTAGTTTAATATCTTTATTATGCACCCCATACCCATCCTGTGGGCGGTAGTCAAAAGATTACAGAGGTACATAATTAAGGACAAAGGGTAGTGTAAGTTCTTTGGATCAAGAGCCCTTTGCAAGCTTCAAGGCTACAATTTCCTTTTGCCTTGAGGGGAGTAAATCAATTAATGTTTTGACAAGGGTTACTCTGAGATAATAGTAGTAGTAGTAGTAGTAGTAGTAGTAGAAGTGGCAACAGTAGTAATAGTAGTAGTAGCATTAGTGATAACAACATCAATAATAATAATAATAAAATTAATATCACCAAAACAACAACAATAAATATATATCATTATTAGCAAGAACTCATTTAAAATTAAGTCCTTTCTAAAATTTTCTCTTATACGTTCAAAGATATATTTTTTTCATTTATGTTGATGTAAAAATTTAAAATTTTGTACCAAAAGAAACTTAGAAAACTTACCTAACCTTATTATAACAAGCACAATTTAATTTAGCCTAACCCAACTAAATATATTTTAGATACATTTACAGTAATTTAATAATAAACAAACACAATGAAATATATTTTTTTCGTTAGATTCAGAACGATTTTTGCGAAATTATTGCATACACAAATTTTCGCTTGTCTTATATAACAGCAAGGAAATGAGTGAGTTACTAAAGTCCCAGTATGACTCAGTTTTTAGCGAGCCGCTAACCAGACTGAAAGTCGAAGACCTAAATTATTTTTTTATGAGAGTGCCACAGAACTTGGCAGACGCATGCCTATCTGACATTACCCTGACGCCAAATGACTTCGAAAAGGCAATAAATGACATGCCCATGCACTCCGCTCCAGGCCCAGACTCATGGAACTTCGTGTTCATTAAGAACTGCAAGAAGCCCCTATCACGTGCTTTTAACATCCTATGGAGAGGGAGCATGGACACTGGGGTCGTCCCGCAGTTACTAAAAACAACAGACATAGCCCCACTCCACAAAGGGGGCAGTAAAGCAATAGCAAAGAACTACAGACCAATAGCGCTAATGTCCCATATCATAAAAATCTTTGAAAGGGTTCTAAGAAGCAACATCGCCACTCATCTAGATACCCATCAATTACACAACCCAGGGCAGCATGGGTTTAGAGCAGGTCGCTCCTGTCTGTCCCAACTACTGGACCACTACGACAAGGTTCTGGATGCTCTAGAAGACAAACAGAATGCAGATGTTATATACACAGACTTTGCAAAAGCCTTTGACAAGTGTGACCATGGTGTAATAGCACACAAAATGCGTGATAAAGGAATAACAGGAAAAGTTGGTAGATAGATCTATAATTTCCTAACAAGTAGAACACAAAGAGTAGTAGTCAACAGAGTAAAGTCTGAGGCGGCTACAGTGAAAAGCTCTGTTCCACAAGGCACAGTACTCGCTCCCATCCTGTTCCTCATCCTCATATCGGACATAAACAGGGATATAAGCCACAGTGCCGTGACTTTCTTTGCAGATGACACCCGAATCTGCATTACAGTGTCCACCGTTGAAGACACTGCAAGACTCCAAGCAGACATAAACCAAATCTTTAAATGGGCTGCAGAAAACAATATGAAGTTCAATGATGAGAAATTTCAATTACTCCGATATGGTAAACGTGAGGAAATTAAAATTTCATCGGAGTATAAAACAAATTCCAACCACACAATAGAGCGAAAAACTAATGTCAAAGACCTGGGAGTGATCATGCCAGAGGATCTCACCTTCAAGGACCATAACACTGTAGCAATCGCATCTGCTAGAAAAATGACAGGATGGATAATGAGAACCTTCAAAACCAGGGATGCCAAGCCCATGATGACACTTTTTAGGTTGATTGTTCTATCTAGGCTGGAATATTGCTGCACACTAACTGCACCTTTCAATGCAGGTGAAATTGCTGAACTAGAAAATGTGCTGGGAACGCTTGAAGTTCCTAAACCTGTACTCCCTAGAACGCAGGCGGGAGAGATACATTATTATATACACTTGGAAAATCCTAGAGGGATTAGTACCAAACTTGCACACGTGAGTCACTCCCTACGAAAGCAAAAGACTCGGCAGACGATGTAACATCCCCCCAATGAAAAGCAGGGGTGCCACTAGCACGTTGAGAGACAACACAATAAGTGTCAGGGGCACAAGACTGTTCAACTGCCTCCCAGCGTACATAAGAGGGATTACCAATAGACCCCTGGCTGTCTTCAAACAGGCACAGGACAGGCACCTTAAGTCGGTACCTGACTATCCGGGCTGTGGTTCGTACGTCGGACTGCGTGCGGCCAGCAGTAACAGCCTGGTTGATCAGGCTCTGATTCACCATGAGGCCTGGTCACAGACCAGGCCGCGGGGGCGTTGACCCCCGGAATTCTCTCCAGGTAAACTCCAGGTATGGTTAACCTCGTTCTGGATAAACCCATCTGCTAACAAGTTAACTCCCAGATATCTAAATAGTTTGATACCCTCATCACCTTACTCTTATCTATGTTCACTTTCAACTTTCTACCTTTACACACCCTCCCAAACTCGTCCACTAACCTTTGCAACTTTTCTTTAGAATCTCCCAAGAGCACAGTATCACCAGCCAAAAGTAACTGTGTCAACTCCCATTTTGTATTTGATTCCTCATAATTCAATTTAATCCCACCCCTCTCAAAAACACCCTAGCATTTACTTCTTCTACAACCCCATCTATAAATGTTAAACAATCATGGTGACATTACACATCCTTGTCTAAGACCTACTTTTACTGGGAAGTAATCTCCCTCTCTCCTACACACCCTAACCTGAGCTTCATTATCCTCATAAAAGCTCTTTACAGCCTTCAGTAACTTACTATCTATTCCATACACTTGCAACATCTGCCACATTGCTCTTCTATCCACCCTATCATATGCCTTTTATAAATCCATAAATGCAATGAAAACTTCCCTACCATTATCTAAATACTGTTCACATATATGCTTCACTGTAAACACTTGATCCACACATACATACATACATACACAAACCCACACACACACACACACAATGCTTACAGTAAACAGATAATACCTGCGGTAGATGCCGAATTTATTAGAAGATTCGCCAAAGAGTGAGGCCAGGTAGAGGACTACACCCACAGTAAACATGGAGATGGCCACTGTGTTGACTGTATTGTTTACCTCCCCACGATACAGTGGGAAAGTGTATGTTGCAGACAACGTGAGGGTCTGCAATCCTGGGTCTAGAGACATATTCGGTGGTGACAGATGGGGAAGCCAGAGTGAGGCTTGACAGCTTCGTTATCTGTGAGACAAAGGAGAAGAGTATATAAAAACCTTGACTCACCTTCCACTGCGCTTTTGTTTATTGAAGACGTTGTAGACATTGATTTCAAGGCGGAACATAATTTGTATAGCCATGGCTAGTTGGTAGGCGTCAATAGTTTTGTCACCCAGGGGGATGGCGAGTTGGATGTAGGTGTACCACAGCGGTCTGAGTGGCGTCACCAAATTCCATGGTATGAGGGCGACGTCCACCGGCATGACCAGCAAGTGGAGCTCAGGGCTTCTCTGTAAAGAGGTCAGACCCTGGCCACTGCCAGGGCAATAGGCTTTACATAACTGTGAATGTCTATTAAGTTTACAGAGAAGCCCTGGCTTACTACAACACCATGGTGACTACAGCAACAAAATTTTAATCATCTTACTCAAACTCAAACCGAATCCGCTCATTTCTGAGCGAAAAGTCATTCCATGATGCTACATACTACAAGAATTGCTATGCATAACCAGGTGCTTTCTGTCTAGTATGCAGATGATGTCAGCAAGGTCTGTATCAATTGTAACATGTACTTGTAGAAATGGAGATTATAATCAATTATATGATAGTATAATGGGCCTGAAATATTTTGTATTAAGGGCCCTGAGTGACACTAAGCTGAAATACCTGAAGGCTACCCATAGATTTCACAAATAAACATTGACTGCCCGTCTATTATAACACACTACACAAAAAATCATTTAAACATATATATATATTCTAAGATTTTTACAAAGGAGTAGAATATAATAGATAGGAACTAGCAGGTACACTGCCCTACACAATGTAACGTGTCAAGTGGAACATGTTTACGGAGAATATAAAATCAGCGGACAACAGGACGTGGACAACTGCTAGGCTAAGGTAAAGCTGTGTCGCATGCAGTTCAATTTATAAGGGAATACCAATCACATGAAATAAAGTGTAAGGAAAGTGAGTGGGCCGGACAATGGAAAATTTTATGGGAATACATGTTAAGGACATATAGCAGAGAACTTTGAAGTCCACGCAGAGGATATCTGCAAAAAAAAAAAAAACTATCTTCTATCTTAATGAAGGACTATTGTGCAGTTTTCTAGGTGTTTGAGGCAAGGATAGTTGATTTTCAAAAACAAAATCCATTCATTTAAAGACAGCACAGGATACCCTACATGATTTTTTTTTATGGTACTGTATCCATAAAGTGCATTGACAGAGGATTGGTTATGTGATGAGGGTGTAATATACAGTGCCGGATTTAGATGAGGAGTTCCTAGGCTATTCCATCTGTGAGGCTCCTCATAATCTCCCTCCCTCACCACCACAGGAAGATGGAATAATGTTTTAAAGAAAATTCGGTGATGCCGAGGGTGACGGGTGTTTAAAATTCCGCAATTCGCAATTCCTCCTCTGAAGGACATAAAATATTACTGTTAAATACTGTAGTGACTGAAAAAAATGTTAAAATTAACACTGAAAAACTTTTGCAATAACCGAACTTCGTAAAAACATTTTCGGAATAAGCACCCCGGAAATCGTACAATTATGTAAGTATAATATTGTAAGTGCTTTTGTAAGTGTATTTTTGGGGGTTTGAAATGGACTAACCTACTTGACATTATTTCTTAAGGGAGTAAATTCGTTCGGTAATGGCACTTGAGCAGACTTCTGGAATGAATTTTGCTCGTTACTCGGGGATCCACTGTATGTATATATATATAATTTTAAAATACACATTAAAAAATAAAGAAACTACAATCATCAAATACATTAAGACTAAAAAAAAAAATTCTAGACTTCCTCAGAGCAAAATCATCCAAAAGTTCATCAAAATTTGTTTGTCTAAGTTTGTCACTTTCAATGCACAGAATACACAGTGTGGACAACCTCTCTTGAGACATTGTGTACCCAAAATTCATTTTTAATTCTTTTGAGGCTTGAAAAAGATCTCCCGAACAGTTAGTGACCATTAAGTTATGCAACAGCCGCAAGATTGCTTCCACATTAAGGAAGACCATCTGAATTTTTGTATATAATTTGATAAAGGTCTGTATGAGACAGGAGAGAGTATGGAGGAGGTGAAGGTATTCAGATATTTGGGAGTGGACATGTCAGCAGATGGGTCTATGAAGGATGAGGTGAATCATAGAATTGATGTAGGCCTATGGCTTTGTCTCAACATACAAGTGAACGTGCAAAAGTTCATCATTAAGTTTCAGGTCAACATCTGGTTACGTTCCCATCAACAGTTCCACCTCTTGCTGACTTTCTTGCTTAGATGCTGTCAGATTAACAAGAAAGGAACACATTTGTGCAGCATTACTGTACATAGTAGCTATTCTTAAATTGGCTTCAAGTGCACCTAGTATAGGAATAAACTATTTTATCCTAAACTTATCTCCTGAAGAGAGTTCATTTAAGGCATGAGGACCAAGGGCATTTCCATAATTTCCTCGCCTTTCCTTACTCTTTATCTCCTTGTGACAGTTATGTAGTTAACATTTGGCAAGGTGGCTTTTGCTTGTTGCTCAGGCTCATCAAAATCTTCTCTAATTTTGCTTAAAAAATACTGAAGTGAACTGTACAACCATGCACAAGTACTCAATAACAATCCTGATTTCTAAATGGCTTTGCTGACCTTGTGAAAATGACCCAGCACAAGGGTCGAAAAATGCAGCATAAACACAAATTGCAGTTCTTCCATTTTCTGCAAAAGATTGTTAGCTTGACGCCTGGTATTACACTTCTCATTAACATCAGAGTACGTACAACTGACTGAAGCCTCAATCAACTTATCTATCTCACTGCTTTCCTGGAAGGACAACATCAATACAGAAATCAATGCTAGGACGAGTTATTGGCTTAAGACAGTATTATTCTGAAATGGAGTGCAAGGAACATTACTGAAGGGTTATTTAGAGACCACAGTGCGTTCTGACAGCATGTTTAAGAAAGGCCTATGACGGTGTCAAAAATAATATATACCTTGGCCAGGGGCCTCCTAGATTTTGAGGCCCTAGCCTTCAGCCTGCCAAGCCTATAGGTACATCTGGCACTGGTAATATATAAATCAATTGTAACATATTTAGGGAATAACTATAACCAATGCGGGTCGATGTGACCTATGCAATTATGTAATTTTGTCTTTTTACACTGCATAAGGTCTCTTGCTCCAAGGAATTGAAGTTACCCTCCCCTTTCTCGGATCATGCCTGATTATCTTCCGTTCTCCAGGCACTGTATGGCCCTCATGGATCCCATAAATACATTGATAACAATAATAAACACATGCAGATTTAAACTGACTTTTTGGGTTATCCAAGTTAATTTACACGTATATGTACTTATGTTTATCTGTACATAAATAAACGTACTAATCACTAAATGAGCTGGTGCGAGGGGGCAGAACAGCCATCACAACATAACAGCATCATGCACCACTTAGCATCAGTCACTCTCCAGAAGACAGATGGATCGGTGAAGACGCATATGCAGACAAAAATCTTTTATTGTGACCACGAAACGTTGCCACTATAAACGCTTGACCTGCTGTCTGTTGTTTACCGCGTTCCTGTGTACGAGTGAGTCGATGATGTGCTTGTCACCAGGAGGCTGTGAGAATTTATTGTATGCTGTGTTGTGATACTGCATGATGTTTTGTTACTGTATGCTGTGTTGCGATATTGAATAATGTTGCATGTTACTGTATGCTGCTTTGTGACACTGAATGATGTCGTTATATTGAATGATGTTGCATGTTATTGAATGATGTGTTGTGATACTGAATGATGTATGTTATTGTATGGTGTATTGCGATATTGAATGATGTTGTACGTTATCGTGGGTGGCTGGTGTGTTCCGAGTCACGTGTTGGTAAGTTGCCTACCAACAAGTACTCACCTAATTGTGGTTGCAGGGGTCGAGACTCAGCTCCTGGCTTCACTGCTTACAATGTAAGATGCTTGGAAGATGGGTGATGCAGCAGGAGGTAGAGAGAGAAGTAAGATAACACAGCTTACCGCTAGCAGCACCACGTGGGAGGATGAACAAGCAGCAGCAGCAGCAGGAGGAGGAGGAGGACGAGTTGAGAGCAGGGACGTCTGCCGTGTGACACCGAGCAAGAGGCTTCACTAATGGCTCATGATGTCTCCTCACTCACACCTAACTCGCCTCTCCTTCCCCTCCTCCTCCTCCCCCTAAATACTTTCTCACCTCAAACCACCTCCCTTCCTAAGCTTTCCTAACCTTTAACCCCATTTTTCGATAGATAAGATTTAGATTTTGCTACCGAGGCGCCTAGTTTATTGTATAGCTCACATCCTTCCTGTGGTCGGAAGCGAAGGAACTCTTGGATATACGAAAGGAATTAAACCCCAGAAGGGTTAATAGGATTATATCTCGATAAATATTTACAATTTATGTTTCATCTGTTGCAAGAAATTTTGGGACATTTTCTTAAAATGTCTGGCATCTTATTTTTATTAATAAGGTACCTTGATATATTACTTTGCCTATTATAGTCTGTCTCTATTACTCAGTGTGTTAATAATCAAACGCATAATGCTTAAGAAAGTAACCGTAAGGCTGACCACATACTCTGTATTTGCTTTTATCATCACCACTGCGTCTGCCAACCTGCCAGAAGCACTTGTACCCAGGCTGCAACATCAATCAGTCTGTCTATACCAAACTGCCAGTACCTGTAATCAAGCCTAAGCCAGGTTACTACAGAATTAGTCATTCTGTCTACTTAGCAAGTTGCACCGTAGAAGTGTTTATCTAGTCGTGTTATTATTGTGAGTTTGAGATCCTCTCAGGCTTCTAACTGTATTCCCATGACATTCAGATTCACTATTTACTTCTTTTCTAATATTTCTAATGCTCGACACAGACATACCAAAGTTATATTCAACTTTTTCCCATCACTTTTTATCTTTTCTTGACAACCTTTCTCTCATTGTGAGACGATACAACTCTTATGAATCCCATGTCTCTCATCTCTCATACAACATCCATCACCTGAAGTTCACCCACACCCACCACTCATGTCAGTAATATGTATACTTTATATATTACATCCCTCTATATATGTTAGTCACTTGACACTAGCATGTACAGAGGGATTGTATATATAATGTATACATATTACTGACACTCATGCCCCACCCATTACCTGAAGACCACCCATCTCATGTCCCCAATCATCATCTCAACACCACCCACGTCTTCAGAAAGAGGTACAGATACCTGTCTCTACCAGTCAAACAATCTAGTTTATATATTATTATAGGATGTGTGGGTCATTCAGGGCGTAGAGTAGCGGAGGCTCGATCCTTCGTATGGTAAGCATTACCTATTTGTACTCACGTATCCACTGGGTTCTCCCTGCGATAGAAAGTAAATGACTGGGAGGGGAAGAAACATTGTCTGTCGTAAAGGTGACCCATTAAGTACTTGAGGTAATATTCCTTATCCCACTCATGTACGTGGCTTTCCTTTTTATAATGGAGGGTTTCCTGTGGCCCCTATAACGACATAGTATATAATAATAATAATAATAATAATAATAATAATAAATAATAATAATAATAATGCAGTTCTCACTATTTTTTCCACCCTCATCTTCAACATTTTGGTAGATATGGGACGAATACACATCATTAGAGGTAATAGACCAAAAGATACATTGAGCAAGCCTTTATTAATATGTCGTTTCGTTCAGTGTGAGCAAGATAAGATATGGTTTTAATAAAGGCTGCTGTGTCTGTTTTTAATTTGCTACGTGTGGGTTTACTGTATGCCTGTCGTAACATCGTTGATCAAAACCCGGTCCCTCTACTGATAGCGTTTTAATTTATGCAATGAGGGACAGGCTCACGATCCTCGGACTAGAACCGTTGGGCATGTTTCCTTATCCCTACTGCCCCTGTTCACCTAGCAGTAAGTAGGTACCTGGGTATTAGCCATCTAGTGTGGCGCGCATCCAGGTGAAGAGGATTAAAGAACTCCGGTGGAAATAAGCCAGACAGTCTGATAGCAGGGGCTTTTTTTGATCCTGGGTTACTAAACCCTCCAGATTAATAATCCGAACAAAATCTTCTTCCTTGTATTAAGAATATCAGATCCTCTAATCATTTGAGAAAAATTGCTTCACTTACGTCGTTGCATAACTGGGGGGAGCGCTAAGCCCGTAGGAGTCTTACAGCGCCTGCGGGAATAGGAGGCAAATCAGATTCCATCCAAGAAAAGGGAGGAGTAGCTCCAGTTTCTCTGGATCAAGAGCTCTTCACCGGCAAGAAGGCACCTCCCGTGAAAGCACTATTGCAGACTCATCTCACGCTTGAGAGAGCACACCCTCATTTGTGTCGGCACTCAGAGTTGCCAGCCGTCTGGGTGAAACGTTTGCCTTTCTTATAGCAGCAGCTGATAAAAACACAGCAGCCGTAATTACATTTTTTCAGATAACGTTTCGATTGCACAGCACACCTTTTTCAAGACGTGAAAACCTGCTCTGCAGGCGAAACGTGTGGATAAAGTTTCGAATAACTGTTTTTTTTTTGTGTCTTCATCTACAACTCGTCTATGTTTCCATACAATCTACAACTTCAGTTACTTTTCTTATATTAAATGTTCATGCAAAAAAAAAAAAACTTATCTGATCTCAGGTTATTTCAATGAGCGGTCTTAATTATAGTGTACTACCGCCCTCTAGCATGTAACACACAGCAGTTTGCTAACAATCACGTACTTATTTTCTAGGTGACCAAAGGCAGTAGGCGTAAGGATACCCGACCATTCTTACTCGTATTTCCTGTGCATAGATATAATGGAGTTCCCCAGGTATCTGATACTGCTCCTCTTCTTTCTCTCTGGCTAGTTGGTCACCACTTACTCCTCACTGACTTCAGATTCTTACCCTATGGACGAATTTCACGGGGTGAGCCTTTCATTCTAAAATAACAATCTTTATCTCTACAGAACACATGGTACAACTAAGACAGACCTAAATAACAAAAAAAGCACAATACCGTGACTGGAACAATACACACACAACCCGCACATATAAAGAAGAGAGGAGCTTACGACGACGTTTCGGTCCGACTTGGACCATGATTATGAAAAGCATTTCCGGCGGCCTAAGTTAAATTTGTCTCCCAGGATGACACCCACAACAGTCGACTCTCACCCAGATACCTACTTTATTGCCAGGTGAATAGGGGGAGCAGGTATAAGGAAACATGCCCAACGTTTCACCCGTGCAGGGCTTCAATCCCGGACCCCTGTAACCTACCAAGCCATCAAGACTCGCGAAACTGCAAACAAATCACGAAACGGGTAGGGTTCGAACTCGTTAATCTTTTCACCACCAAGAAAATTTAATCCCTTAAACAAAAATTACAGTAAACTCTTTTGTAAATATGTTTAGAGAAATACAACCCTCAGTGTATATATCTTTTGTATTATTATTATTCTTATTATAAATATTATATCAAGGAACTGAGAGGTCCTCGCCCCACCTGCGTCATTCACCGACACAAATTGTGCCCTTGTGATAATCGCATATATTTCGTGGCCTGAGAACTGGCTGAGGGCAGTGGCTTGGTGCTGTTGTTCTTTTAAGGCATGCAAAAACAACATAGTATATTTTACTAATAAAAATATCAAATATACATGGCCAGTTACATTCTTTGCAATGGAAAGCAGGGTGGTCTGGCCTGGCCTCATAAACAATTACTTTAATTAATAAAGCAAAATATATTTAAAATATCTTATCGTAAAACATATTTAAAATGGCTAATTAAAAATAGTATATACTATACGTTCATGTACTACATTTAAAATGGTTAATTGGAAAATATTTTTAAAATGGTATACCCGAAAAATATTTAAAATAGATTAAACTCTATTACATTAAAAATAGCTTACCCTAAATTATATTAAAAATGGCTTACCCTAAATTATATTAAAAATGGCTTACCCTAAATTATATTAAAATGGTTTACCCTAAATTATATTAAAATGTCTTATCGTAAATTATATTAAAATGGCTTACCCTAAATAACTTTTCAGAAGAATTTATTTGTATAAAAATTTATCTTTTTTTTTTTTGCAATGTTTGTAGAATTTTTTTTTAACTTCATGTTCTGTATGACCCATATAGGTTTACTGCTCTTTTTTTAGTATACCACCACCACCAGTAGTACTACTACTACAACTAATAATAATAATAATATTATTTACCAGTGATGTTTTAACTGATACTAAATGAGATATGTAACAAGGGTACATGTATAGAGGTGTATATATCCTTGTTACATCTCTCAGTGTATATACACCGAGAGGTGTATGCCCCTTAGTGTATATACATCGAGAGGTGTATGCCCCTTAGTGTATATACACCGAGAGGTGTATGCCCCTTAGTGTATATACACCGAGAGGTGTATGCCCCTTAGTGTATATACACCGAGAGGTGTATGTCCCTTAGTGTATATACACCGAGAGGTGTATGCCCCTTAGTGTATATACACCGAGAGGTGTATGTCCCTTAGTGTATATACACCGAGAGGTGTATGCCCCTTAGTGTATATACACCGAGAGGTGTATGCCCCTTAGTGTATATACACCGAGAGGTGTATGCCCCTTAGTGTATATACACCGAGAGGTGTATGCCCTAAGTGTATATACACCGAGAGGTGTATGCCCTCAGTGTATATACACCGAGAGGTGTATGTCCTCAGTGTATATACACCGAGAGGTGTATGCCCCTCAGTGTATATACACCGAGAGGTGTATGCCCCTCAGTGTATATACACCGAGAGGTGTATGCCCCTCAGTGTATATACACCGAGAGGTGTATGTCCCTCAGTGTATATACATCGAGAGGTGTATGTCCCTCAGTGTATATACACCGATAAGTGTATGTCCCTCAGTGTATATACATCGAGAGGTGTGTCTCAGTGTATATACACCGAGATGTGTATGCCCCTTAGTGTATATACACCGAGAGGTGTATGCCCCTCAGTGTATATACACCGAGATGTGTATGTCCCTTAGTGTATATACACCGAGAGGTGTATGTCCCTCAGTGTATATACACCGAGATGTGTATGCCCCTCAGTATATGTACACCGAGAGGTGTATGCCCCTTAGTGTATATACACCGAGAGGTGTATGCCCCTTAGTGTATATACACCGAGAGGTGTATGCCCCTTAGTGTATATACACCGAAAGGTGTATGTCTCTCAGTGTATATACACTGGGAGTTTACTTAAATCCATATTTTAGGTAATCTTTTTGACTGGTGGTGAACAGGTGACATACAGCCTTAATGACTCTGCCAGAAATACACATGCACCCTAGTGGCTTTCTTTGTGTTTAAACTATTTCATTATATGTAAATTACACTTTATATATTACATAAAGAAATAAAGTTGTTAGTTTTGTTTAAGTAATCGATTGCGTTTAAAGACAACCAACGTCTGAGAGAAAGGTAAAATGGCTGCAGATTACACACGGGGGCTAATGTAAGTGGCATGATGTAAACCAGGTCCCGGAAGCAGGTCAGGCGGAGGATCTAGGGCAGGGGGAGAGAAATATAGGGGTAATCAGGGAAATAAGAGTTATTACATCAGGGTTCCACTGTTCTTAAGAGATGTTGAAGCCTGTTGAGGTGAACACACTGCGTGGCGAGGCGACACAAACACCATATATAATACGAAGCAGAACTCCCCTTCTTTTATAGAACAGACCTGTAGGTCAAGACGTTTCTCCAGGAGTGGCTTCTTCAGACTGAAGAAGCCACTCCTGGCGAAACGTTTCCTTAATAAATGTCCCGATCAGTGAATATCCGTCCATTACCTACAACTTGTGGGTATCACCACTCCAGGTCCGCCATGAACCACACCTGATCTATTATCCCAGGCGCTGTGTGACCTCCCTACGGACATAGCGCTTTCCCAGTTAGTTTAGTTAGTTTAATATCTTTATTATGCACCCCATACCCATGGTGTGGGCGGTAGTCAAAAGATTACAGAGTTGGTTCAGGGACTGGACTCCAAAGTTTTGATAGCTGAACAAGTTACAAAGGTAATGAACTAGATATGGTCACAATTATGACCAAGTTACAAAGGTAATGAACTAGAGCTGGTCATAGTCATGACAAGTTACAAAGGTAATGAGCTCCAGGTAGAGCTGGTCACAATCATGACAAGTTACAAAGGTAATGAATCATAAACACGTCCATACATGGTTACAATCATGAATAAATTACAGAGTAATGAGCAATTAACAAACATTCTAGGGAATGCATCCATTGCCCCCAACAACAGATGTTGCAAGGTGCCTGTCCCTCTTCGACAGGACAGCCATTGCAAACAGCAGCAGGTTGCGCCAGGATCTGCTGCTTGCAGGAGCACCATCGCTAGCAGCCCGAGGGAGAGCTGCCCTGGGGATGTGTCAACGTCCTGGTGGACGCCACTTTGATTGCAGATCCCAGGCCCTCTCTGTCTGCTGGTAGGGGCTGTTGGTTGTTCCCAGATGGAGCCCTCCGGGTGCCCAGATATCCACCATGCGCACGGATGTTGAAGCTTGAGGAACTGAGTGCACACTGCCAGTGGCACACCTGACAGCTGCCTCACGGTGGAACTCCACAGCGCTGTCCCTGCAGTGGAAGTTCCCGTGAGCCCGGCACACCCTGTGTCATCGCTGACATAGTGGGCTGGGAGGTAAAAAGTACCCTCTACAGTTGGGGTGGCTTCCCAGGAATGAATAACTGTTATCCTAGATCAGGTCATTTTAAAGCCCAACCCTATCTAAGGTATACTACTATCACCCACCGTCGACTAACACCCAGGTACCTACTTACTGCTAGGTGAACACGGGCAGCAGGTATAAAGAAACATGCCCAATGTTTCCACCCTTGCCGGGATCGAACCACGAACACAGTATGTGAGCAGAGTGCGCTGCCAATCGAGCCACGGGACACCAGAAACAAGCCTACTATATGCCAGAAGGCCTGCTGCAGTGCTCCTTCCTCATGTTCTTATGAAGTAATGCATACAAAGGCAAGACCAAAGACAGACAGAGGCAGTGCAAGAGACGACAACAAACCGTACCATGCAGAGTGGGTTCATCTCTTCCTGTTTACATTGTTTATAACAATGTGGGTATCGGGACCATGTTAACTACACCGACGTGCTGCAAGTTGTAGACAAACAAACAAACAAAAAGTTTATTGCTGTATATGCTTATAATGATGATGACAGCCGAGAGCTTCTGTAAGTACACAAGTACGTAGACACGGACGGTGGCTGGTAATTCGGTGAGCCGACTCGCTAACTAGTCTAGCAAACTGGCGCTTTCTATTGGTGCAGTAGCAGCAGCAAACTGTGTGAAGAAACGGTATCATGGGGATCGAACCAGAGTGCACCTGGTGGCAGCACAACACTTACACCATGGAAGTTTTTAACTTAACCAATTGATTATTATTATTATTATTATTATTATTATTATTATTATTATTATTATTATTATAATCATTATTATTTTTGTTGCTGTTTATGCTGTAGTTTTATTATTATTATTATTATTATTATTATTATTATTATTATTATTATTATTATTATTATTATAGTCACGCATTATTATTATTATTATTATTATTATTATTATTATTATTATTATTATTATTATAGTCACGCAGAAATGCTAAGGCTACATGGGATCACTCACGAAATCGTAATGTCACGATTGCAAACAAACCATAACAGGTGGGTTGAACCCGCGGTCAGAGAGTCTCAAAACTCCTTTGAGACCCTCTGACCGCGGGTTCGAACCCCACCCGTGGTATGGTTTACATGGGATCGTTCAGTGCTACAATTCACTATAAATAAACCACTGTTTGTTCGTTTATGAATGGATATAGTCTTAAACCACATTGATTAAAACAAAATAAAAATCTCCTTTCAATTATCTTTTGCGAAGCGTGATACCTTGTTTACCCAGTTTTTCACAATAACAAAAGACCTCCATTTGCACGAGTAATTCACACGTTATCACAGCAAATTAACAACCATTGTACCTTAACAGATGTTTCTGTAATACACGACCTACCAGTCACTGGCTTGATAAAGGCCACTGTGTGGGCGAGCTGTGGTTAACAGAATTATCACTAATTGGGCGAAACACATGATATACATATACATATTCTCAGGAATTCTCAGGAAGAAACTGGAAGAATTGAGGAGAATGGAACAACGAATAGGCAATCTTGACACCCATGCTTGAGTCTGCCCAGGTTGACATATTTCCTAAGATGTGCTCCTTCATATGATAACCCTATACTGCACGAATATGACAGTATCCTGAGGCAGATCTTTACTAAAGTACTTAACCTTACTCTAGAAGATGGGCAGTGGGACCAAGCTACACTTCCAGTCAGACTAGGAGGCATTGGCGTCCGCAAGTCATCTCAGATTGCTCTACCTGCTTTTCTGTCTTCATGAATTACATCCAGAGGGCTTGTAGCAGCGATTCTCCCTGAACATCTTAGGGACACGATTGGAATCCATGACCAAAAGTTCGTTGATGGAGCCAGGATCTGGGATAATCTAACAGGCTCTGAAAGCAGGCCTGCTTTCCCCAACAACTACCAACAGTCGCAGTGGGATGGCCCAATAGTAGAGAATATAGCCTCAGCAATGCTTCAGAGTGTGTCAGGGAAGGATAGAGCCCACCTCCTTGCAGTGAGAGCTCATCATGAAGGGGACTTTCTTTTGGCTGTTCCCAACTCCAGCCTTGGCACACGCCTCGACCCACAGACCATCCGCATTGGTGTTGCCCTTCGACTTGCTGCCCCTATTCTCGCCGAACACAGGTGTATTTGTGGCAGTGAAGCAGCAGACCGTTTCGGGTACCATGGTCTTGTGTGTCGTAAATCCGAGTGAAAGATTGCAAGACATGAAGAGGTTAATAACATTATCAAGAGGAGCCTCACAACAGCCGGATGCCCAACAGTAAGGGAGCCACCCCAACTATGCAGATCTGATGGCAGCCAAAAGCATCCAGATGGTATCACCATTCAAGCCTGGACAGACGGCAAGCAGGTGGTGTGGGACTACACATGTGCATCTACCTTGGCTGATACCTATCTCCAATACACCAGGGAGGAAGGAGGGGCAGCTGCCACCTTCATGGAGTCCCAGAAGTCGAGAAAATATGGAGAACTTGCCCATCATTATATGTTTGTTCCCATAGGCTCAGAGACCCTTGGCTCATGGGGAAAGAGTGCATCTAAGTTCCTCAAGGAGCTGGCCAAAGATTCAACAGGGTAACTAGGGATCCCAGGGCAGCTAGTTTTCTGTTCCAGCGACTCAGCGCTGCTGTTCATAGAGGTAATGCATGCTGTATTCTGGGCACGCGCCCCAGCTCGGAGGAGCTGGATGAGATTTTCGCATTATAATCAGTGACAAACATGTAACAATATGTACTAGACATGTATCTCTCACACCTCGTGTACTGTATATGCCATCTTTATATCAACAATGTATCTCTTAAATCTTTTGTACCATATTATGTAATAAAATATACCTATTGGTAAAAAAAATTAAAAGGGGAAGGGGAATATTCAAATGGCTTCAGGAAGAAATCCAAATATTCTTCCTTGAAGCCTTTTTATTCACTTCTCCGAGGCTATGGGTCCCACAATTTGTACCAGAGGTGGATCCCATCTTATAAATAAATAAATAAATATATATATATATATATATATATATATATATATATATATATATATATATATATATATATATATATATATATATATATATATATATATATATATATATATATATATTTTGCTTTCAGAGCATACATACTGTTGTTCACTTCACAGTGACTGAGGTTGCATCATTAATGCCAAGGGGAATTAAGAGAAAAACATACGAGAATAACAAGTAAGTTAATATGAAGACTGGAGGCTGTGTGAAGTATCTCAAGTGTAGATGATGTGTTCATCTTCAATGTTTACGATACGCATAGATATCCCTCTTATCAGTACATATATATTCATTGAGGAGATGAATTTCGGCATATTTATTAACCAGATAACGGTTTTTCAATTAGACAAATTTAGATTTAGAAAGGATGTAGGTATACCTGGAGTATACCTGGACTGGTAAGGACTGGTTTTCAAACAGCTGTTGATGTGTGGAACAATCTGCAGAGTAGGCTAATAAAGGCTGGTTGGTAGCTTTATAAAGAGAGTGGTCAAATATATAAGTGAAAACGGTTAGTACACACAACCCATATATAGAAGAGAGGAGATTACCACGACGTTTCGGTCCGACTTGGACCATTGTGCCCTTTTTTGTTATTTATGAAAACGGTTGGGTTTGACTAGTATCTGAGGTACTGAAGCAAATTCTTGGGTTGCTTTGGGAAAAGATTGCATTAATACGTGGGTGGGAATAGGTGATTTTGATAAGGACCTGCCTTGTATGGGCCAGTAGGCCTGCTACTGTGTTCCTCCATTCTTATGTTCACATGTTATAATATTCTGAGTTTGAGTTATAATGATTCAGGACCGAAATATCGTTTAAAATTTCTTTATCCTGTATTCGATATCATTTTATTGTTTTTTTTTTTTTGGATTAAAGTATTCTTGACTGGTGGTGTACAGGTTACATGCAGTCTTAATGACCCTCGTGTAGTGACTGGTGGTGTACAGTTGACATGCAGTCTTAATGACCCTCGTGTAGTGACTGGTGGTGCACAGGTGACATGCAGTCTTAATGACCCTCGTGTAGTGACTGGAGGTGTACAGGTTACATGCAGTCTTAATGAACCTCGTGTAGTGACTGGAGGTGTACAGTTGACATGCAGTCTTAATGACCCTCGTGTAGTGACTGGTGGTGTACAGGTGACATGCAGTCTTAATGACCCTCCTGTAGTGACTGGTGGTGTACAGTTGACATGCAGTCTTAATGACCCTCGTGTAGTGACTGGTGGTGTACAGGTGACATGCAGTCTTAATGACCCTCGTGTAGTGACTGGTGGTGTACAGGTGACATGCAGTCTTAATGACCCTCGTGTAGTGACTGGTGGTGTACAGGTGACATGCAGTCTTAATGACCCTCCTGTAGTGACTGGTGGTGTACAGGTGACATGCAGCCTTAATGACCCTCGTGTAGTGACTGGTGGTGTACAGGTGACATGCAGTCTTAATGACCCTCGTGTAGTGACTGGTGGTGTACAGGTGACATGCAGTCTTAATGACCCTCGTGTAGTGACTGGTGGTGTACAGGTGACATGCAGTCTTAATGACCCTCCTGTAGTGACTGGTGGTGTACAGTTGACATGCAGTCTTAATGACCCTCCTGTAGTGACTGGTGGTGTACAGGTGACATGCAGTCTTAATGACCCTCGTGTAGTGACTGGTGGTGTACAGTTGACATGCAGTCTTAATGACCCTCCTGTAGTGACTGGAGGTGTACAGGTTACATGCAGTCTTAATGACCCTCGTGTAGTGACTGGTGGTGTACAGGTGACATGCAGTCTTAATGACCCTCGTGTAGTGACTGGAGGTGTACAGTTGACATGCAGTCTTAATGACCCTCCTGTAGTGACTGGAGGTGTACAGGTGACATGCAGTCTTAATGACCCTCGTGTAGTGACTGGAGGTGTACAGGTGACATGCAGTCTTAATGACCCTCGTGTAGTGACTGGAGGTGTACAGGTGACATGCAGTCTTAATAACCCTCGTGTAGTGACTGGAGGTGTACAGTTGACATGCAGTCTTAATGACCCTCGTGTAGTGACTGGAGGTGTACAGGTTACATGCAGTCTTAATGACCCTCGTGTAGTGACTGGTGGTGTACAGGTGACATGCAGTCTTAATAACCCTTGTGTAGTGACTGGTGGTGTACAGGTGACATGCAGTCTTAATGACTCTCGTTTAGTGACTGGTGGTGTACAGTTGACATGCAGTCTTAATAACCCTTGTGTAATGACTGGTGGTGTACAGGTGACATGCAGTCTTAATAACCCTTGTGTAGTGACTGGTGGTGTACAGGTGACATGCAGTCTTAATAACCCTTGTGTAGTGACTGGTGGTGTACAGGTGACATGCAGCCTTAATGACCCTCGTGTAGTGACTGGTGGTGCACAGGTGACATGCAGTCTTAATAACCCTTGTGTAGTGACTGGTGGTGTACAGGTGACATGCAGCCTTAATGACCCTCGTGTAGTGACTGGTGGTGTACAGGTGACATGCAGTCTTAATGACCCTCGTGTAGTGACTGGTGGTGTACAGGTGACATGCAGCCTTAATAACCCTTGTGTAATGACTGGTAGTGTACAGGTGACATGCAGTCTTAATAACCCTCGTGTAGTGACTGGTGGTGTACAGGTGACATGCAGTCTTAATAACCCTTGTGTAGTGACTGGTGGTGTACAGGTGACATGCAGCCTTAATAATGACCCTCGTGTAGTGACTGGTAGTGTACAGGTGACATGCAGTCTTAATGACCCTCGTGTAGTGACTGGTGGTGTACAGGTGACATGCAGTCTTAATGACCCTCGTGTAGTGACTGGTGGTGTACAGGTGACATGCAGCCTTAATGACCCTCGTGTAGTGACTGGTGGTGTACAGGTGACATGCAGCCTTAATGACCCTCGTGTAGTGACTGGTGGTGCACAGGTGACATGCAGTCTTAATGACCCTTGTGTAGTGACTGGTGGTGTACAGGTGACATGCAGCCTTAATGACCCTCGTGTAGTGACTGGTGGTGTACAGGTGACATGCAGTCTTAATGACCCTCGTGTAGTGACTGGTGGTGTACAGGTGACATGCAGCCTTAATAACCCTTGTGTAATGACTGGTGGTGTACAGGTGACATGCAGTCTTAATAACCCTCGTGTAGTGACTGGTGGTGTACAGGTGACATGCAGTCTTAATAACCCTTGTGTAATGACTGGTGGTGTACAGGTGACATGCAGTCTTAATAACCCTCGTGTAGTGACTGGTGGTGTACAGGTGACATGCAGCCTTAATAACCCTTGTGTAGTGACTGGTGGTGTACAGTTGACATGCAGTCTTAATGACCCTCGTGTAGTGACTGGTGGTGTACAGGTGACATGCAGTCCTAATGACCCTCGTGTAGTGACTGGTGGTGTACAGGTGACATGCAGTCTTAATGACCCTCGTGTAGTGACTGGTGGTGTACAGGTGACATGCAGCCTTAATAACCCTTGTGTAGTGACTGGTGGTGTACAGTTGACATGCAGTCTTAATAACCCTTGTGTAGTGACTGGTGGTGTACAGTTGACATGCAGTCTTAATAACCCTTGTGTAGTGACTCGTGGTGTACAGTTGACATGCAATCTTAACCCTCCTGGAGTGACTGGTGGTGTACATGTGACATGAAGCCTTATTGACGATCGTGTTAGTGAGTGGTGTACAGTTGACATGCAGACTTAATAACCCTCCTGTAGTGATTGATGGTGTACAGTTGGCATGCAGTCTTAATAACCCTCCTGTAGTGATTGATGGTGTACAGTTGGCATGCAGTCTTAATAACCCTCCTGTAGTGATTGATGGTGTACAGTTGGCATGCAGTCTTAATAACCCCTCGTGTAATAGTTTGGCTTAAAAAACTTAATTGACCCACTATATAACAATATTTCATTACCAAAATGCATCCAGAGTAAACTGCTTCTTCATTGTAGAGGAAAACCACCCTTCATAATTAGCCTCAATTGAGACAAAGTTTTGCCCTTTCAATGACTGGATAAAGCTGTTCCCTTGGTACAACAAAATGTCCCAATAGATGCTTGTTGTGTAACGTATGTTTCCTTCATTGTTAGGGTCAGTACGGCATTTGATTGCCACCTGATTTTGGCCTCACCAGTCGCACTCCCTATACCAAGATTAATATATTCATGAGTCACGCTAAAATCTTAGGGATTATAGAACGCTTTGGGATGAGATTAAGATCTTTTTATTTTTTAGATTTTGCCGCCGAAGTGGCTAGTTTATTGTGTACCCCATATCCATCCTGAGGACGGTAGTGGCTAGTTTATTGTGTACCCCATATCCATCCTGAGGACGGTAGTGGCTAGTTTATTGTGTTCCCCATATCCTTCCTGAGGACGGTAGTGGCTAGTTTATTGTGTACCCCATAACCATCCTGAGGACAGTAGTGGCTAGTTTATTGTGTACCCTATATCCATCCTGAGGACGGTAGTGGCTAGTTTATTGTGTTCCCCATATCCATCCTGAGGACGGTAGTGGCTAGTTTATTGTGTTCCCCATATCCATCCTGAGGACGGTAGTGGCTAGTTTATTGTGTTCCCCATATCCATCCTGAAGACGGTAGTGGCTAGTTTATTGTGTTCTCCATATCCATCCTGAGGACGGTAGTGGCTAGTTTATTGTGTTCCCCATATCCATCCTGAGGACGGTAGTGGCTAGTTTATTGTGTACCCCATAACCATCCTGAGGACGGTAGTGGCTAGTTTATTGTGTTCCCATATCCATCCTGAGGACGGTAGTGGCTAGTTTATTGTGTACCCCATAACCATCCTGAGGACGGTAGTGGCTAGTTTATTGTGTACCCCATAACCATCCTGAGGACAGTAGTGGCTAGATTATTGTGTACCCCATATCCATCCTGAGGACGGTAGTGGCTAGTTTATTGTGTACCCCATAACCATCCTGAGGACGGTAGTGGCTAGTTTATTGTGTACCCCATAACCATCCTGAGGACAGTAGTGGCTAGATTATTGTGTACCCCATATCCATCCTGAAGACGGTAGTGGCTAGTTTATTGTGTTCCCCATATCCATCCTGAGGACGGTAGTGGCTAGTTTATTGTGTCCCCCATATCCATCCTGAGGACGGTAGTGGCTAGTTTATTGTGTTCCCCATATCCATCCTGAGGACGGTAGTGGCTAGTTTATTGTGTTCCCCATATCCATCCTGAAGACGGTAGTGGCTAGTTTATTGTGTTCCCCATATCCATCCTGAGGACGGTAGTGGCTAGTTTATTTTGTACCCCATATCCATCCTGAGGACGGTAGTGGCTAGTTTATTGTGTACCCCATATCCATCCTGAGGACGGTAGTGGCTAGTTTATTGTGTTCCCCATATCCATCCTGAGGACGGTAGTGGCTAGTTTATTGTGTACCCCATAACCATCCTGAGGACAGTAGTGGCTAGTTTATTGTGTACCCCATATCCATCCTGAGGACGGTAGTGGCTAGTTTATTGTGTTCCCCATATCCATCCTGAGGACGGTAGTGGCTAGTTTATTGTGTACCCCATAACCATCCTGAGGACGGTAGTGGCTAGTTTATTGTGTACCCCATATCCATCCTGAGGACAGTAGTGGCTAGTTTATTGTGTTCCCCATATCCATCCTGAGGACGGTAGTGGCTAGTTTATTGTGTTCCCCATATCCATCCTGAGGACGGTAGTGGCTAGTTTATTGTGTACCCCATATCCATCCTGAGGACGGTAGTGGCTAGTTTATTGTGTACCCCATATCCATCCTGAGGACGGTAGTGGCTAGTTTATTGTGTACCCCATATCCATCCTGAGGACAGTAGTGGCTAGTTTATTGTGTTCCCCATATCCATCCTGAGGACGGTAGTGGCTAGTTTATTGTGTACCCCATATCCATCCTGAGGACGGTAGTGGCTAGTTTATTGTGTACCCCATATCCATCCTGAGGACGGTAGTGGCTAGTTTATTGTGTACCCCATATCCATCCTGAGGACGGTAGTGGCTAGTTTATTGTGTACCCCATATCCATCCTGAGGACGGTAGTGGCTAGTTTACTGTGTACCCCATATCCATCCTGAGGACGGTAGTGGCTAGTTTATTGTGTACCCCATATCCATCCTGAGGACGGTAGTGGCTAGTTTATTGTATACCCCATATCCATCCTGAGGACGGTAGTGGCTAGTTTATTGTGTACCCTATATCCATCCTGAGGACGGTAGTGGCTAGTTTATTGTGTACCTAATATCGATCCTGTGGACGGTAGTGGCTAGTTTATTGTATACCCCATATCCATCCTGAGGACGGTAGTGGCTAGTTTATTGTGTACCCCATATCCATCCTGAGGACGGTAGTGGCTAGTTTATTGTGTACCCCATATCCATCCTGAGGACGGTAGTGGCTAATTTATTGTGTACCCCATATCCATCCTGAGGACGGTAGTGGCTAGTTTATTGTGTACCCAATATCGATCCTGTGGACGGTAGTGGCTAGTTTATTGCATACCCCATATCCATCCTGAGGACGGTAGTGGCTAGTTTATTGTGTACCCCATATCCATCCTGAGGACGGTAGTGGCTAGTTTATTGTGTTCCCCATATCCATCCTGAGGACGGTAGTGGCTAGTTTATTGTGTTCCCCATATCCATCCTGAGGACGGTAGTAGCTAGTTTATTGTGTACCCCATATCCATCCTGAGGACGGTAGTGGCTAGTTTATTGTGTACCCCATATCCATCCTGAGGACGGTAGTGGCTAGTTTATTGTGTACCCCATATCCATCCTGAGGACGGTAGTGGCTAGTTTATTGTGTACCCAATATCGATCCTGTGGACGGCATCGCAAAAGCATATGGAAAATTCAAGGAGCTAATCCATAGATAATAAGGTTTAATCCACGGGGTCAACAGCCCCGTATCTAGGCACCACCCTTGGAGGCCCCTTATCAAAACAAACCAGGGTGAGCATCCCCCGGTGTTTGCACACGTAACAAGAGCTACTGGAGTGAAGGAGGGAGACTGGGGCCCGCCCACTACTGACTTTAACTCTCCAGGGAGTGAGTGTTACAGTCACTACTCCTCCAGCCTCCAATCAACACTTCTCATCTCGTCTCTGTAAGTAACTTGAGGGAAATTCTCTCTCTCTCTCTCTCTCTCTCTCTCTCTCTCTCTCTCTCTCTCACTGAGTTAAATCTGATTACCTACCATTCCCCAGGAGGTGAAACACCACAATGGATCTAGCGCTTTTCAATAATAATAATAATAATAATAATAATAATAATATAATAATAATAATAATAATAATAATGAGGATTATTGTATTCAGTGCATGAGTTACGCAAATATGTTAAATCTCTAGTTATTATTATTATTATTATTATTATTATTATTATTATTATTATTATTATTTTACATGTGATCCCTTAGAAAATCAGTATTTAATGAAACTCTTGAACTGTTTTATTTTTACGCATTTCTACTAGAAATTTGAGATTCACTAAACAGGATATATATATATATATATATATATATATATATATATATATATATATATATATATATATATATATATATATATATATATATATATATATATATATATATATATGTCGTGCCGATTAGGTAAAACTGGTCAATTAGCAAGAACTCATCTAAAATTAAATCCTTTCTAAAAATTTCTCTTATACGTTTAAAGATATATTTTTTTCATTTATGTTAATGTAAGAATTTATAATTTTGTACCAAGAGAAACTTTGAAAACCTACCTAACCTTATTACAACAAGCGCAATTTAATTTAGCCTAAACCAACTAAATATATTTTAGATACGTTAACAATAATTTAATAATAAACAAACACAATGATATATATTTTTTTCGTTATGTTCAGAATGATTTTGGCGAAATTATTGCATACACAAATTTTCACTTGTCTTATATGGCAAGGTGAGCGTTGCTATTTAAGCCAAAATCGCAAGTTTTACCTAATCGGCACGACTATATATATATATATATATATATATATATATATATATATATATATATATATATATATATATATATATATATATATATATATATATATATATATATATATATATCGTATTGTAACCACGAACGAGTGGTATTTATTCAATAACAACACTGCGACTAGCCGGGATCGAACCGTGTTGTTTTAGCCTTCCTCGTGAGAAGAGCAAAAACTCCGATGCACTAAACCACTGAACCATACATTCCTATAAGCAATATGAGCCTAGCGAACTAGGCTTGCTTCATGTTGCGAGGACATACAATGGGGCCTAGTTCGCTAGGCTCACGTTCTTTGTAGGATTGTACGGCCCAGTGGTTTAGGGCGTACTGTTTTTCGCTCTTCCCATGAGGCGGGCTAAAACAACACGGGTTCGATCTCCCGGCTAGCCGCAGTTTGTTATTGATATATATATATATATATATATATATATATATATATATATATATATATATACGTTTATATATGTGTGTGTAATTTATCATGATAATTACATACAAAACCTACAAAACTACAAAGTTGATAAGTAAGGCACATGTACAGTAGTTAGGTATCTGTATTCCGAGAAGTCTCGGAATACAGATACCTAACTACTGTACATGTGTCTTATGACACAGGACCAGTATTGGGACCTTTGTAATGATATCGTTGTCATGAAAATAAAAACTAAGTCTTTCCGCATAAAAAAATATTCATTAGAGTTGCTAGTGGAAAGCCACTGATTATACAGAACATGTCGGGTATAAAGTACACCCACACGTTCTCCCCTTACACTGACCTTTTCAGTAACACTTCAAAAGAGTTTTGTTTTTGTTTTGAAGGTTCAAGCAATGTTGTCTTTTGTGTTGTTTTTCCCATCGCTTGAGCATTGTTTTTGTTATTCGGATAATCGCTGTGATCTGCCCCGTCATAGTGAGTTAGAGGGGTTAATTAATGTGACTTTAATTCTATCTACTACACGAGGGTCATTAAGGCAGCATGATAATCCGCTCACCACCAGTCAAAAAACTTTAATACCTAAAATACGAATTAAATTCTTAGTATATATGCCGCGATATACACTTCACGGTATATATACACTGAGAGATATACACTTCATGGTATATATACACTGAGAGATATACACTTCATGGTATATATACACTGAGAGATATACACTTCACGGTATATATACACTGAGAGATATACACTTCACGGTATATATACACTGAGAGATATACACTTCACGGTATATATACACTGAGAGATATATACTGAGAGATATACACCTCACGGTATATATACACCTCACAGTATATATACACCTCACGGTATATATACACTGAGAGATATATACCTCACGGTATATATACACTGAGAGATATACACTTCACGGTATATATACACTGAGAGATATATACCTCACGGTATATATACACTGAGAGATATACACTTCACGGTATATATACACTGAGAGATATATACCTCACGGTATATATACACTGAGAGATATACACTTCACGGTATATAGTATATATTTATAATGAGACATCCCACGGTGTATATATCGTGTTTTACAAAGGTATGATGTTAGTCAGGAAACAGGACAAGTGTTTCCTGACGCAGGTCTTGGTCATATGATGACCCACAGCTGGAGCTTTTGGTCATCTGACCGAGGCCTTCCGCTGGCTTACCGGTCCTTTAAAAATCATGGTTACGATTATGACCAATATTAGTTTAATATTGTTTTGCATAACCAGGGGCGTTCTACAAGTAGTCTTAAATGTTATCCAATTTTGCAAAAAACTTTGAAGATTGTAGAAATAATTTATTATTATTATTATTATTATTATTATTATTATTATTGCTATATACTTGGGTTCTATCAAACAGTGAAGATGATTTTGCTCTGAATATTCACCAGGAGGGTTAATAACCCAGGATAACCCAGTAAAGCCACTGTCATCGGACTGGCTTGTTTCCACTGGGGTGTTTTAATCCACTCGCTCCCAGGATGTGACCCACACTAGTAACTTAACACCTAGGTACCTACTTACTGCTAGGTGAACAGAGAGCAGCAGGTGTAGGGTGACTAACCCCCAGGTACCTACTTACTGCTAGGTAAACAGGGGCAGCAGGTGTAAGGAAACAAGCCCAACGCTTTCACTCGTCCGGGGATCGAACCCCAGTCCCTCAGAGTATGAGGGACCGGCCCGCTACCAGTTGAGCCAAAATGACGTGCTGAACGCTTCACTATTATTCACACGGATATAAAAAAAATTAAAATGCTAAACCTGTACGGGCAATTGTACGCTTGACTGTTAATTTCACCACTGATGCCACGCGCTGCAGGGCCCTTGCGGGTTTTAGCGTTTCCCCTGTGAAGGAAAAATATATATAGTATTTTTCTCTCTCTCGGTATTAAGTTGTGTGAGCAATTGTTATCAGTGTTATTATTGGGTTACTGCTGGGTTATCATTAGGTAATGTTATCGTATTCCCTGTCTGATGTTATCTTAAGTCTTGGGAGATGCTCTCCCAATCTCTGGAAGTTGTTATCCTAAACACAGGAAACTGCTGTCGTAATCCCACGGGGCTGTTATCGTAATTCCAGGAAAAGGCTATCGTAAACTCTGAGAAACTGCTGTCATAATTCCAGAAGACGTTATCGTGATTCCAGAAAGCCGCTATTGTAATCCCAGAAATCTGCTATCATAATCCCAAGTAGAGGATAATTGCAAGCAACGGTAGATGCTACCACAAACTTTAGAAAGGTTTGCAGTTGCAAACCTTGAAAGCTGCTATCGTTATCCCAGAAAAAAATATCGCTATCGTAATGCAAATTTGAGTGAAACTGTTTGTAGTGTGGCCAGACACAGAAAGGAGACGTTGCTGTCTGGCTGACAATACTCACTCGCAGTTGCAAATATGAAAAAAAAAGAGAATACTTTTGTGTATGTCAACAAGAGGTGACAGATCACGAAGGGATGAGACATGACTTAGTAAAGAAAAGAAAAAAAGAATAGCGTTGAAAATGTTTAGCTTGTACATTCTCCAGGAGTTATTTTTCCGATTATTTACAAACATTATCTTTCAGTCCATAGCAGGATTCGAACCTGCAAACTCGGTATTAGAGTACACAGCCACCTCTGCTTGTTTCTGCGTGGTGCATTGATATATAAATCGCTTGTGGAAGAAACATGGCTTGTAATCCTCGCTGCCCAGCTTTTGAGGCATCTGTGGCTGAGTGGTCTAGAGCGTCACTTGGGGAACATTGCCAGACTCCCGTGATGTGGTTTCGAATCCTGCTGACTGCGATCTTTCTCTATATACATCCGCTTGTTTCTGAGGTGCATTGATATGTGTATGATATATATATATATATTCTTCTTTCAACACGTCGGCCGTTTCCCACCGAGGCAGGGTGGCCCAAAAGGAAAAACGAAAGTTTCTCCTTTTACATTTAGTAATATATACAGGAGAAGGGGTTACTAGCCCCTTGCTCCCAGCATTTTAGTCGCCTCTTACGACACGCATGGCTTACGGAGGAAGAATTCTATTCCATTTCCCCATGGAGAATATATATATATATATATATATATATATATATATATATATATATATATATATATATATATATATATATATTGACCATAGTGAAAATAGAAATAGCACTTGAGAACATTCTTATGCTTACACACATATTCTGAAAATGTGTGTATAAGCATATGGAAGCTCTCAGATGTTTTCTCTGTTTTTCACTCTGACATTTTTATATATTTGCAACCACACGTTTTATTGTGATTTCTTCCATGTATATATATATATATATATATATATATATATATATATATATATATATATATATATATATATATATAATGTAGAAAGGTGTATTTGGGTAAGACGTAAAAATAGACATTGTATAACGCCTTTGAATGGTGTATTTGGATAAGACGTAAAGAGATATGTTTGGATAACAGGTAGTGAATTCGGGATAACGGGAAGGAGGGGCGTAGCAGCCAGAGGTTCTGAGAATAGCATAAACAGGTCAGTGAACCTGGCGTGAGAGCCTAGGGTAGTGTCCCTTGATGCTAGTGATGGAGGGTTCGTGGGTCATGATCCAAAAAGTAACCTTCCTTTCTCAGGTGCTTCTTAATGACCCTTTGGGATTTTTTGTGCTTAGTATTGAATATAATGTAGTGAATACTCCAATAATGAGAGTATAGTGACGATGAACCAACAGGTGAATACCTATCTGACTCTCTCTTCGTCTCTCTCACTCTTATATCTACTACCCTTCTTCTTTCACTGCTATCACTCCTATTCTCCCATTCTGTCCTGCAGTAAATACATATCTCCTTAATGCCTGTCTTTTCATAATTACGCTTCTTTCCAACCCCTTTAACCCTTTCCTTCCCTCTTCTCTTCCCTCTTCCCTTCCCTTCCCTCTCCCTTTCCCTTCCCTTCTCTTTCCTATCCCTTCCCCCCCTCATTTGTTTTTCCTCCATATTTACCTTTCTTTCCTTAACACCAAGCTTCCGCTTCTAGTCTCCCCGTCCTTCCTTACACATCTACATAATATACAATAGTTCTCAACCTAGACGGCAGTGCAGATAGCCTCAGTGTGGACCTCCAAGTACTATGCTGTTTTTTCCTACTTATACTCACTAATGTATCTACTTTCCTATTTTTACCCTATCAACATCACGATATATATACAGAGAGGTGTATATCTCTCACTGTATATGCACAAAGCGTTTACTTTGATCTCTGTTTTAGGTATTAAAGTATTCTTGACTGGTGGTGAACAGGTGACATGTATGATGATGTGAGTCCAACATCATGTAATGATTAAGGCAGATGTGCAACATATGAGTATCTTTATTTACGAGACGTCTCGCTAGGTGCTGCACATGTGTCATATGTATCAACTTGTCGGTACCGTATTCCATTGATCTTACGATACATAACACAGATGCAACTAATGTATCATTGTGACAACGTTTCGCTCTCCATTAGTTGCATCAGTGTCCAGTTACCTAACATTTTGTTGGTAATTCTAGCAGCATCACCAGTAGCGAGAATGACAGCTGCGTTGCCTGGGCTCTTCACTCGGCCTTACTTGGTCATCAACAATCAGTTCGGTGTTCCCATCTTCACCGACAACGATGAGGACGGAGTACCAACCATCAGGAACATACCCCTGGGAATAGTCAGCTTCGTTATCATCCTTGACGCACTCGCTCGGGAGTACAAGTATGGAAGGTACGTCTGAGTTAGGTACACACGATAGTACTTAATCCATGGAGAAGTAGATAATTCTCTCATTCCCCTCCCTCCATAAATACTCTTCCATCTCTGTCTTCCTTGCCATAACAATCAGATTTTTCTTATAGCTTCCCCGCCCTCTCTTCCTCTAACACCTAAATAAGACACGATAGTTCTTTTGTTGAAAATAATATAAAATTCCGACAAGTTAAGGTGGTCAGTCCCTCAGGCTGGAGAAAAGTTCAGCTCCATGGTCTGGAACGACCAGACCATGGTCTGGAACGACCAGACCATGGTCTGGAACGACCAGACCATGGTCTGGAACGACCAGACCATGGAGCTGAACTTTCATCCAGGCTGAGGGACTGACCACCTTAAATACTTTTTCTCCAATGTTGGACTGATTACATCTTTATTTCATTACTACTGCTACCCTTGTATTTGACTGAAGAAGCCTACTGTGTAGGCGAAACGTTTCATCAATAAACATACCCACCTGCTGCATATGTTTTAATCCACGATAGTTCTTAATCTGAATAGAGGTAAGTAATTCTTCTCCTTCTTAAAAATAAAAATGATTCTTTTTCTTCTTGCTTAAAGATGCAGTTCTTCTCAGCGGTATGGGCTTCCAAGTCCTCTGTCTTTTGCCTATTCCCATGTAACTGTCTATTTTTCCAACAAACATCACAGGATATATACAGTGAGGAGTATGTCCCTGAGACTTTAGTCCCCATTTTAGGTATTAGAGGCGACACACAGTCTTAATGACACTCGTGAAGTCTTGGAGGCCTATTAACCATCCAACAGAATAAAATCTTATTTCTTTTTATATGTGGCTGTTCTCTCTCTCTCTCTCTCTCTCTCTCTCTCTCTCTCTCTCTCTCTCTCTCTCTCTCTCTCTCTCTCTCTTCTGTCAGCTGATGAGGATATTTCTTTTCTTTTTTTTTCCAGCATTGTTGTATTTTCTCTGAGAACTACTTTATATCATGTGGGGCAGTGGGGGTTCGAGTCTCAGCTCCTGGACCCACGTTTCGAGGATGTGACTCGATGATAAACATCCTCCAGGAAGGCTCGAAACGTTGTCTTTATTGTGACCAAGTTTCGCTCAAAGATGAGCCTGAAAAAGCTTTAGAAAAGCTCAGCTATTAGCAAAACGTTACCCTAATAATAGCGTGCTTGCTGTACGGACAATAAATAGGTAGAGGTAGATAGGGTGTTTGCTTTGCCATTAGTGGACGGAGGATCGAGCCTTCACCACTCTTTGAGTAGACCGGCTCTCACGGGTTTAACTCTGGTAATTTATTAAAAAAAATTATCTCGTGTAAATGGGCTCATAATACTTTGATGAATAAGCCACATGTACAACACCCCCGTATCTTTATTGGGTATTTCTAGATACCCAGGTGTTGAACAAGTGTCTTATTCATCAGCTTACAATGGTGTACATTGGTAATATATTTGCCATACCCGTGGGCATCTTTATTGTACTTGATGTCATTCCCGTGTGCCCACAGGACCTTCACGGACGACCAGATGTCTATTTACCGCTCGCTGGAAGTCAGGTTAGACAACTCTTATGGACAAGACGGTCGAGCTTGTTTACTACGGTTCATCTGCGAGGTCCAGAAGCATCCCATAGAGGATTGGACCATCGTGGGCCAGCTGATAAGTGCAGTCTTCACGTCAGTATTCATAATATCTACTTGCTTCTACGTGTGCTCTCTCTGTCTCATACATGTATTAATGATGGCTTCCATACGTTTTGCCTTAGCTCTCGTATAACCCACATTTAGGAGAGGATACCTATGACGACGTTTCGATCCGTCCTGGACCACTGTGACACGACATTGGTCCAGGATGGACCGAAACGTCGTCATAAGGTTCCTTTCCTAAGTGGTGGTTATTTGTGTATTGTTCCAGTCACGTTATTGTGACTTTTTCTCCTCCTGAATTGTATCGCTGTTGTATACCCGCTTCTGTCTTCTGCTGTTTTAATGTTACTTCTGTTCCTTCTTAGATCTGCCTATTGCATAATAAGATAGCCAAGTCTTGCACATGTGTCTTAGTCACCTATTTGGCGGTATTGTAATAACGTATTTTGTTATGCAGGCCTCGAGAGGACGAGAGAGAGGAGATGGCGGAGTACAGAGAAGCACGGCTGACGGGGATGCTGGGGGAGCCCGAATCTTGCATCTTTGCCTATGGCCACAGGTGCCCCTTCAGCATTTTCAACTACTTTACGGAACTCGATGTGCTGATGGCACAAGGTGACCTGGACCCGGAGAGACAAGGCGACCTGGACCTGGAGAGACAAGGCGACCTGGACCTGGAGAGACAAGGCGACCTGGACCTTGAGAGAGAAGGCGACCAGGACGGGTATATGTAGGATTACGAGGACAAACAAGGCGACCTGGACCTGAAGAGACACTGTGATCCGGACCTGGAAATAAACGATATGGCTAGACAAGGAAATTTGAACCTAGATACACAAGAAAATGTGGAGAGACAAAGTGACCTGGATACTGAGAGACAAAGTGACCTGGATACTGAGAGACAAAGTGACGTGTATACAGAGAAACAAGGCCTAAGGGTTAATGCCTATTAGTTGTGCAATCAAAAATATGTGATTATAAGTAATTTATCAACAACTGGTGAAAAAACAGTAGAAATAAAATATTAAAAAATTAAGTGGTATCTTTTAAAAGAAAAAAATGCGACTTTAAATATATGGTGATCAATAATTTTTCTATAAACTATATTAATTAATATGTTAGCAAATTTCTAAATAATTCACTATGATGTGGTTGGTAGCCCTGGGAACTTAACTGACAGCCGGAACAACAGACTGGGAACTTTACTGACAGCCGGAACAACAGACTGGGAACTTAACTGACAGCCGGAACAACAGACTGGGAACTTAACTGACAGCCGGAACAACAGACTGGGAACTTAACTGACAGCCGGAACAACAGACTGGGAACTTAACTGACAGCCAGAACAACAGACTGGGAACTTAACTGACAGCCAGAACAACAGACTGGGAACTTAACTGACAGCCAGAACAACAGACTGGGAACTTAACTGACAACCGGAATAACAGACTGGGAACTTAACTGACAGCCAGAACAACAGACTGGGAACTTAACTGACAGCCAGAACAACAGACTGGGAACTTAACTGACAGCCGGAACAACAGACTGGGAACTTAACTGACAGCCGGAACAACAGACTGGGAACTTAACTGACAACCGGAATAACAGACTGGGAACTTAACTGACAGCCAGAACAACAGACTGGGAACTTAACTGACAGCCAGAACAACAGACTGGGAACTTAACTGACAGCCACAACAACAGACTGGAAACTTAACTGACAGCCAGAACAACAGACTGGGAACTTAACTGATAACCGGAATAACAGACTGGGAACTTAACTGACAGCAAGAACAACAGACTGGGAACTTAACTGACAGCCAGAACAACAGACTGGGAACTTAACTGACATCCGGAACAACAGACTGGGAACTTAACTGACAGCCGGAACAACAGACTGGGAACTTAACTGAGAGCCAGAACAACAGACTGGGAACTTAACTGAGAGCCGGAACAACAGACTGGGAACTTAACTGACAGCCGGAACAACAGACTGGGAACTTAACTGACAGCCAGAACAACAGACTGGGAACTTAACTGACAGCCAGAACAACAGACTGGGAACTTAACTGACAGCCAGAACAACAGACTGGGAACTTAACTGACAGCCAGAACAACAGACTGGGAACTTAACTGACAGCCAGAACAACAGACTGGGAACTTAACTGACAGCCAGAACAACAGACTGGGAACTTAACTGACAGCCAGAACAACAGACTGGGAACTTAACTGACAGCCAGAACAACAGACTGGGAACTTAACTGACAGCCAGAACAACAGACTGAGAACTTAACTGACAGCCAGAACAACAGACTGGGAACTTAACTGACAGCCAGAACAACAGACTGGGAACTTAACTGACAGCCAGAACAACAGACTGGGAACTTAACCTAAGCTGTTTTATGGTTTCCGTTGTAATAAATTTATAACTAAAGTCATGTTGATAAAGTCTGCATTTTATTTAACGCAACATGTTTCAGTTATTTAAGTTAAGTAAAATGCAAGAAAGAGCGACTTTAATGTGGTTAATTAATAACTGCAACATGTGCAGGTGAGAGTCACATGTTTGTAATCATTATTATAATTATTACCTGGGAGCTCCTACCATAAACCGGCATGACGCAAGGTGACCTGGAGATGGAAGGTCAAGGTGACCTGGAGATGGAAGGTTAAGGTGACCTGGAGATGGAATGTCAAGGTGACCTGGAGATGGTAGGTCAAGGTGACCTAGAGATGGAAGGTCGAGGTGACCTGGAGATGGAAGGTCGAGGTGACCTGGAGATGGAAGGTCGAGGTGACCTGGAGATGGAAGGTCGAGGTAACCTGGTGATAGAAGGTCGAGGTGACCTGGAGATGGAAGGTCGAGGTAACCTGGTGATGGAAGGTCGAGGTAACCTGGTGATGGAAGGTCGAGGTGACCTGTAGATGGAAGGTCGAGGTGACCTGGAGATGGAAGGTCGAGGTGACCTGGAGATGGAAGGTCGAGGTAACCTGGTGATGGAAGGTCGAGGTAACCTGGTGATGGAAGGTCGAGGTGACCTGTAGATGGAAGGTCGAGGTGACCTGGAGATGGAAGGTCGAGGTGACCTGGAGATGGAAGGTCGAGGTGACCTGGAGATGGAAGGTCGAGGTAACCTGGTGATGGAAGGTCGAGGTGACCTGGAGATGGAAGGTCAAGGTGACCTGGAGATGGAAGGTCAAGGTGACCTGGAGATGGAAGGTCGAGGTGACCTGGAGATGGAAGGTCGAGGTGACCTGGAGATGGAAGGTCGAGGTAACCTGGTGATGGAAGGTCGAGGTGACCTGTAGATGGAAGGTCGAGGTGACCTGGAGATGGAAAGTCGAGGTAACCTGGTGATGGAAGGTCGAGGTGACCTGTAGATGGAAGGTCGAGGTGACCTGGAGATGGAAGGTCGAGTTAACCTGGAGATGGAAGGTCGAGGTAACCTGTAGATGGAAGGTCAAGGTGATCTGGAGATGGAAGGTCGAGGTAACCTGGAGATGGAAGGTCAAGTTGATCTGGAGATGGAAGGTCGAGGTGACCTGGAGATGGAAGGTCGAGGTGACCTGGAGATGGAAGGTCAAGGTGACCTGGAGATGGAAGGTCGAGGTAACCTGGTGATGGAAGGTCGAGGTGACCTGTAGATGGAAGGTCGAGGTGACCTGGAGATGGAAGGTCGAGGTGACCTGGAGATGGAAGGTAAAAGTGATCTGGAGATGGAAGGTCAAGGTGACCTAGACATGGAAGGTCAAGGTGACCTGGAGATGGAAGGACAAGGTCACCTGGAGATGGAAGGTCAAAGTGATCTGGAGATGGAAGGACAAGGTCACCTGGAGATGGAAGGACAAGGTCACCTGGAGATGGAAGGACAATGTCACCTGGAGATGGAAGGCCAATGTCACCTGGAGATGGAAGGTCAATGTCACCTGGAGATGGAAGGTCAAGGTGACCTGGAGATGGAAGGTCAAGGTGACCTGGAGATGGAAGGTCAATGTCACCTGGAGATGGAAGGTCAAGGTGACCTGGAGATGGAAGGTCAAGGTGACCTGGAGATGGAAGGACAAGGTCACCTGGAGATGGAAGGACAAGGTCACCTGGAGATGGAAGGACAATGTCACCTGGAGATGGAAGGCCAATGTCACCTGGAGATGGAAGGTCAATGTCACCTGGAGATGGAAGATCAAGGTCACCTGGAGATGGAAGGACATGGTCAGCTGGAGATGGAAGGTCAATGTCACCTGGAGATGGAAGGACAAGGTCACCTGGAGATGGAAGGACAAGGTCACTTGGAGATGGAAGGTCAATGTCACCTGGAGATGGAAGGACAAGGTCACCTGGAGATGGAAGGTCAAGGTCACCTGGAGATGGAAGGTCAAGGTGACCGGAGTCTTCAAGCTGGTAAGACCAGTTACAATAAACACTATCAAAGGCATTTAGATTAGCCTTCACTTATTCCTAAAGAGTTTCGAAAATACACACAATGGAAACAACAGAACATTTTACTGGGAACGTCGGTGTCCTGGGTCCCAGGTCACTCCAAGGACCTTCGAGTGTCCTGGGACCCAGGTCACTCCAAGGACCTTCGAGTGTCCTGGGACCCAGGTCACTCCAAGGACCTTCGAGTGTCCTGGGACCCAGGTCACTCCAAGGACCTTCGAGTGACCTTGGACCCAGGGCGTAAACATTTCCAATGCAATACTTCAGTGTTTGCATTTCGTGTCTATATTCAACTGCATATTAGCATCATATACAATTTTCACATGAAGATTCTTGTGGTATCGTATTTGGCTTCAAGAGTGAGATATATATCAGCTGAGCGACTGTTCCTTCCCACTGGTAGACTGACATAACCATCGCTCCGTTTCTCTGAAAAGCCAACACTGTCGAGGAAGTCCTTAAGATAAGATTTTGTTCGGAATTTTAACCTCGGAGGGTTAGTCACCCAGGATAACTCGAGAAAGTCAGTGCGTCATCGTGGGTCCTCAATCTTGTACTCAGGATGTGACCCACACGGGTCGACTAACACCCAGGTACCTACTTGCTTGCTAGGTGAACGGGGGTAAATAGGTGTAAGGAAACACGCCCGATGTTTCCACCAGTGCCGGGATTTTTTTTAAGGGATCTGGTGTTTGGAGTCAGTGTTTCCTCCTGTCTGTGCTGTGATGATTTTCTATTTTTTTTCCGTTTTTTTTTCTCTGTGAGTGGTGGTAGTTGTAAACAGCCTCAGGAGCCTAGTGCACATCTGCACTAGTACCAACGTTACCCCACATCTACTCTCAGTTGGCATCCTGAATGATAGGTTTGTGGTGCTAATGACCTAGTTGTTGACGCACTATAAGTATATTGTGTTACAATCTATGAGATGATCTGTGTTGTGTATAGTGAGTTAAGCAGCAAAGACTGCCTTGGTACAGGTTCAGGTTCATGGGCGGTTCCCAGCGTTTTTCACCTCTTGTCCAAACATTGGTCTTAGTAGAGTTTGACTCCCCAGTTAAAATGTTGCAACTCAGGCATCCTCATACGATGCCAGGGTGCCGGCACACCTGACTAATCCCAAGCTTGTCCTCTGCTCTTCCAGAAGACAACACGAGAGCACAAGACCATCTGGTGCTCCACGGTATCTGCCTTCCCATGGAAAGACATTTTGAATGTCAATTACCCCCCCCCCAATGGGGAGCCAAGGCCTGGTTACCAACAGGTAAAGACCCGGGCAGCGTAATATCGCGAATTTCTACCAACTTAATTAACACAGTGGTTCCCAAAGGTGCGGCTCACCACACTGGTGCGGCCAGAGAGGATGGCAAGTGTGGCGGGAAGATTCAAGAACAATCAAAGAAACATTTAAACATTCATGTTTACCTGGAGAGAATTCCAGGGGTCAACGCCCCTGCGGCCCGGTCTGTGACCAGGCCAATGTATAGAAACCCGTAGAAGTGTTTCCAGATTTCCTGGCATCTCTCTTTGTGTTAAGTGCAGTGTTGAGGACGAGCCTCCAAGAAGCAAATAACTTGATCTCTCTTCTTGCATTAGCGCACCGCTAACATAATCGATTATCTCATTACTTAAATTTCATGAGTGCAGCTTAGCGGGTTACCGTTCGTTGCATGTTTCAGTTTGTCTCGAGTTTGACCTAGCGCACTCACCTCACACACTGAGGTCCGGGGTTCGAATCTCCTCTAGTACGGAGGAGAGTCGAAAACATTAGGGACGTGTTTCCATAAGACACCTGTTGTCCCTGTCCCTGTTCACCCATCAGTATAAAATGGGTACCTGGGAGTTAGTCGACTGGTGTGGGTCGCATCCTGGGACAAAACTGACCTAGTTTGCCCAAAATGCTCAGCATAACAAGCGGCTTTCTTTATAGTAGTATGTCATTGATGTCAGCTATGTCTGTATACCTTGTACATGTACTTGTAGTAAATAAAGATTACCCAAAAAAACCAGCTCGTACCTCTCATTGAGTGTGTATACTTACATATGTAAAAGGAACGTGTATATTTTTGGAATGAATTATGTTTTTATGTAGCTGAATTGTTCAGTACTTTCTGAATGTCCTATGATCATATTATAAAGTGGTTGTGTTCTATGTTATGAATCAAGCACTGAGTGGAGTTTTTTTAAATGTATTTCTTATCAATTAAAAAATTCGGTTTCGCGCAAACAAATTTTTATTCCGAAAGTGCGGCCCAGAATTTGGGAACCACTGACTTAATCTGTGAATACCCATTGCTAAGGTTAGACTGAGTCCCCGTAATGTTCACTCGGGGACCAGGACACGCCAGTCATCATTTCCAATGTTTATGTCTCTATCCATGGCATGAGAGCTTCCCCATGTTCACTGTAACGGGGACACAACTTGAACTCTGCCTCATAGTCAATAAGGTTCTCATAGTCAATAAGGTTCTCATAGTCAATAAGGTTCTCCTAGAACAGGGATACATCGGGCACCCACGAACTCGATACAGTTCCCACCCAAATCAATTAAGCTTCCTTGTAACTAACACATCTTCTCTCCTGATTACTTTAAGGTCGACTTCAAGCGCGAGTATACAACCGTCCGTATACAACCATCCGTATACAACCGTCCGTATACAACCTTCCCACACAACTTCACACTTTACAACCTACACCAAATAGATCTGCTATTAATACATTACCGTACTAGTGGTACACTGTCTCTGGAAGAAATGATCCCTGCTGCTAATATAAACACGAAAATCACTAAAAGGTTATAGTGGCATGATTCCGTCTAGACGTCTACTGCCACAGGTTACCTATCTTCATGTTTGGTGGTTAGGTGGTTAACGGGGCTTAGAGCCTATCGACTACACTAGAATCCTTAAGGCTACACATAAACTTTTCACCACAAGACAAGAATACTTTAATAATTAAAATAGTGATTAAACTCTCAACAAATATATACTCTGAGAGGAGTACACTTCCCTGGGTAACAGATCTTGTGCTTGAGGTTTGAGGCTGACTCACACAATAAACAGAGTTACGTCTATTCAGTGCATGAGCTGCCAGGTACCCATAAAGATCCATAGTTACAACAGGTACCCCTTACACTTCCCACACACAAATACTACAACCATATGTAGTGAAAAATAAAATATTAGAAGGAAAATTTTCCTAGTTACTGAGTAACCCTTCCTCGGTGCCCAACATATCCTCCTGGAGAGGTCGAAGGAATCCCAGCCTGCGGTTGTTCCCGGGTACTATAATCCATGGGAGTGATGGATGACAAACAACAATGTGATGTTGATAACACATCGTACGTCTGACTGGTCTGCATTACACACACACACACATAAACTAGTATACATATGTCGTGCCGAATATGTAAAACTGGTCAATTTGTAAGAACTCATTTAAAATTAAGTCCTTTTTAAAATTTTCATTTATACTTTTAAAAATATATTTTTTTTTCATTTATGTTAATATAAAAAATAATAATTTTGTACCAAAAGAACCTTAGAAAACTTACCAAACCTTATTATAACAAGCGCAATTTAATTTAGTCTAATCCAACTAAATATATTTTAGATAAGTTTACAATAATTTAATAATAAACAAACACAATGAAATATATTTTTTTTTCGTTTGGTTCGAAATGATTTTTTACTAAATTATTGCTTACACAAATTTTCGCTTGCCTTATTCGGCAAGAAGAGCTTTGTTAATTAAGCCAAAATTGCAAGTTTTATCTATTCGGCACATAAATATATATATATATATATATATATATATATATATATATATATATATATATATATATATATATATATATATATATATATATATACAATTGCAGACAGGTGATCTTAATGAAAGACAAGTCACGGAGGGATCGAGATCTTCAGCTCAAGATCTTTCACACGTCTCCGTGCGTCATCAGGAACTATGCAATGTTGCAGGAGCAGCAACAGGTGGACTGAGGGAAAGTTTTCTCAGATGAAAGGTAGAGTGGTAACAACGGTCTGTTCCCACTCAGTAAATCTTTTCTGAGTGGGACAGGCCGGCATCAACACTTACCTACCCTCTTAGAAAACTGGAGAACGCTTCTTTTGATCGGTTTCAAACCCAAATCACTGATATATATTAATTAGGAATCCCCTAAAAAGGTACCTTTAAGAGGTTGCCTGATTTTTTTTCAGTCCTACTTTTTTATTTTATTTCTCTCATAACTCGAGAACGCCTCATCCAATCGGATTCAAATTCTGAGTGCTTGTGTACGGCAACGAGGACCACATTTTAATAACAACTGGTATATGCAGGTGTCCTATGACCAACGTTACTGAACCTGTTCTCAGCATCTTGAAATGGCTGGGATAACTTTTCAAAGCCAATTTGACTGTCAAATCTGCAGAAGCAAAAATCAGAAAATGGTTTTTAAATACTGTATAACTTTAAAATGGAAAGATCCTTCAGAATTCGTAGGTTTCCTGCTGTCCCAGGTGCTGTATTATTTTGTCAAATTCATTATAGATTTCGCAGTCATGTAAAAAAATAGGAATATATCTGAATTACAGCAGCTTTACACACACACACACAGCCAGGAGCTAAGTCTCGACCCCTGCAACCACAATTAGGTGAGTACACTTGCACAACACTTGAGGATGACGTGTAACAGTTGGGTATCTTTACTGCCGAAAAGTTTCGCCTGCACCGTAGGCTTCTTCAGTCGTATACAAAGGTGACTTAAGGAGAGGTAAATATGAGGTGGAAAGAATTAGTTTCCTTTCCTGAGCGGGCGAAACGTTTCGACAATATACACAACTATTGCATGTGTCTTACTCATCTACTTGCCCTCATTAATAGAATGATAAAATAGGATAAGGATATAATAAAAGACTTTGAAACGTTTTATTAAAAATTGAGACATTATCACTGTAGTTCTGATAATGCTTTGCACTCTAGGAGTATACTTATTCAGCCATCATAATAAATATAATATTGAGACTTTCCAGATAAAATTTACATAAAATAATCAATATATACAGTCAACACATAATAAATAAATTTCAAAGAGCTTCCACTTAGACATCAGGGCAGACATGTTTCTTTACCACTGACTAATATGGAAAATATCGATGACTTGAGTCATACAGCACAAAAAGTTCAAACGTTTATCTGAACAGGCAGTTTTATACAGTATAAAAATTTACGCAATAAAAAAAATACAATAGCCAATGTCTATTTATACCAAAGAAAGAAAGAGAGAGAGAGAGGGGGAGGGGAAACTCTATGTATTTTGTGGACACAATGTCTTTATCTATAATGCGACGAAGATGGAAAGTTGATGCCACATTTCTAAAATGTATCAAGAACATTGTCTGGTGTCGGTTAAAATGTTTGACAACAGAGACACACTCCCCTTTCTGCAGGTCAGCCAATACTCTGGCACCTACATCACACCAGAATACCCACGTTACAGTAACTAACACCAGCAGCATGATAAGGGACACCAATGCACTAGCAGCTTGATAAACTTCAGAAAAAAAAGGCATCGTAGGATACTTTTAAGCTATATTCAAGACATTGACTTGCCTGAGACAGGTTTGAGGGTCAGCCTCCCACACATTATACTTTATGACCAGCATTTATTCCCAGGTGCTCCTGGTTCCCACACTTTGTAGTTGGTATTTGGGACAGAGTTTTGATCTGTTTAGGAACTGGTGAGGAAAAAAAATAAAATAAGAGGTACTCGTGGTCCCAACCAATGGTTGAACTGCGAAGTGTTTCTTCACCTTCACCTCCAGCACGACATATAGCTACAACAATTTGAGTTGTTGGTGTAGATTTTACTTTCGTATTTAGCACTGTAGATTACAAACTACAGAGAACATTTCTCAAACATGACTCAGGTACATCAAAATCTACAATTTAGCTGCTTTGTTATTTTACAAATAGCATAAGATTATAGAGAGAAGCATGACAGGATCAGCAGCTATGAGTATTAAAATCAACTCCAGGTAAGTCAGAGGTATTGAACTGCAGAGTAAGTTAATTGTACCTTACATCTTGACTATACAAGGTGGGTGCCTTGATGCAGGTGAAGGGCTCTTAATCCAAGTAATTGGAGCTACCCTCCCCTTCCTTAGCTCAAACCTGATTGCCTCTCACCTACGGGCTTAGCGCTTCCCCACCATAATAATGATTGAATTTAAGCATATTAAATGTTTCTATCTTTTTAAATTTGCATTTTTTGTGTTGATTATCTTACTCTCAGATCAACCCATCTTTTGTTACCATTCAAGTTCTTGAACTTGAGTTTTTCACTACATTGTAGTTAAACTTTAGGTATCTGTATGAGATCATTTATGACTTTTGGTATAACAAAAGTAGGCAGTCTGAAATTATTAAAAAAATCATCTACTTTCTTTTTTATATAGAAATCTACAAATTTTCTACATTATATAGTATATAAACTGGTAATATTTTTTCACTTTCATTAAAAGAAACCTTTTTTATATAATGTATATATAAAAAAAGGCTTGGCATTTCAATATACATTTGTTATTAAAAGTTTGCCCAGTTATATGCATTCATTAAAAAAAATTGCAGCTAAACCTGTCATAAACAATTACAGAATTGAGCAAAAAAGAATCCGCAAATATTAGTTCATAAGCCTAGACAGCTACTGAGCAGGATGATGATGATGAATCGACCCGAGAGAAAAGCAATAAGACAATTGTCAAATGTCCCTCCCACTTTATGCAGTGGAAAGTGTCCCAGTGTCGTGGCCGCTTAACTAGTACACAAGTATGTTAATGTACACACTGTGTGGCAATAAGAAATGTATTGTATACACAGTCTTTGTGGGTTTTAAGTTTACAATTTCTTATAATAAATGTGAGAGTTCAGAGATTTTTGCTTCTAAATTATTTTTTTTTTAAATTCAAAATAGTATGTTAATTTTAGTGGTAAAATTGAGACATTTTTAAAAAGAGATGTTTCACCACTTGTTGTTTTATCAATCCTAATTACGATTGATAAACGACATTAAATGTCTAAATCAAAGAATACGTTTCGCCAATTTTTAGCTTTATTAATTCTAATTAGGACTGAACAATGCTAATGTCTGTATTAAACTGGACGTTTCGCCACTTTTTTCTTTATTAATCCTAATTAGGCTTGAGAAATGTCAATAAATGTCTTGATCGTTCATACATATCTTATTTCCACCACTCGTGGCAGCTGTACCAAGCTCAGCCAGGCCATAACACGTAATTCCACATAATAGTCTTCAGTTAACTTTGTAAATCACATCAAATGCATAACGGAATTACAGATACAAATGGGACATCGCATAGAGCGAATTCGCATATAGCGAACCTGCATAAAGCGAGGGGGACACCTGTCTTGGGCTGTGTACACAAACCATGTTGATGCTAGATTAAGTATTCTCCCTAAGTTTATTCAGGGTTTATAAAGTTAACTTATTCTTTAAAAAAAAAAAAAAGATGTTGAAATGACAGAATTTATGGATTTCTAGTAAGAAATGTCGAAAATATTTTGCTGACAAAGTTGTCAGGAAGCACCGGGTAGAATAACTATTTCCAGTGGTCCAATTATATAGTAACTGATAATGTGATAGACTTGAGTTATTAATAACAAACCTATTTTGGTATTTGTACACAGTGTGGTGATTTTTCTGGCGATGGGCTCTTGATCCAGAGAAATGGAAATACCCTTCCCTGCCTTGGGTCAAATCTGATTACCTCCCATTCTCCAGGTGCCACATGACCCTCATGGTCTGGGCACGTCTTCACGATTAAAATAATGTATCAAACCATACCACGGGTGGGGTTCGAACCCGCGGTCACAGAGTCTCAAAACCCGTGGTATGGTTTGTTTGCAATCGTGTCATTACGATTTCGTGAGTCAAAATAATGCATACTTGTAATTCGTGAGCGCTGTTTTAAACAACAGAGCGAGTATGAAACAAATACTATTAAAATTAACTTGGTCTCCAGCATAATCCATGTTAATCAGTTGCTAGACAATTAGAGCACTGGTATGTTTGCACTTGAGCAAGGTTAAGTGATGGGTCAACGAGGTATATTTTATGCTCACCTATCATAAGTTTTACAGCTTGAAGCATATATTTCTAGGTTGCTTTTCGTGCTCCATCATTTCCCAGAACTCATTACTTTATAAATAATACATGAAACTTGCCTGTAACTATTTTGTCATTGAGTGGGAATGTGTCATACGTTCTGAATAAAAATTCCTACATTTCTCAACAAAGACTCAAAGTTTTAGATCTCACTAGATTCTGTGGGTAAGATAGTAAAACTTTGAGTCCATTTTAACTATGAAATTCAGGATGTTTGATTCCAACACTGGTATCATTACCAACATCAACGACAGTGGGGATAAGTTAAGGGGATCCTATTGATAGGCCACAGTAAATCATAACCTGTTTAACACTAATGATGTATATTCATTGAAATTTACCTGCAGTTCTTTGTACCTCAAGATTTCGCTGAAATAATAAACATTGGTGAAAAAAACTGCTATATTGTAGATGCTTATAAAAATGACAGCACAAAGAGAAATGCACAAAGGTTGTGAAAACTTTATAATACAGAGAAAGAGGAGGGTGAGGGTGCTCACAACACTGGTGGTGATGATCCATATCCAAGGCGATGCTGTATGCACTGGACCCAGTTTTCATGATTCCAGGACTGATTGGAGAATGGGAGAACGTACAATAAACGAATTTTGTTTTGATTATTGCACACGACTATTAATGTGATTTGTACCAGAAGAAAAAAAATAATGTCATTATATACGTAAGCAACAACATTTAAATATTATACACTAGATCGTCGATTAACCGGCATCTTACATCACACTTTTAGGGAACATTTTTTAAGCAGTTGGTGCTTAAAAGGGCCGGCACAAGCTTGCCGGATACCGGATAAGTCGGATAGTCAACGATCTACTGAAGCAGATATTGTTAAGAGCTGGAGATGCCACTCAGATTTATAATTTTCCTGATGTGCTAATTGCAGTACAGTGATTGTTACAATTATTGACACAAGTATAATCTTACATTAACAAGAAATTAATAAACATAACTGAAGTAAATGTTCCAATCCAACATAACTATGCTATTTTCCAAACAGTTTCCACCTTATGGGGTTAATTTTTTTCTCAGCAATAATAATAATAATAATAATAATAATAATAATAATAATAATAATAATAATAATAATAATAAACATGCTTCAAATCAATGAAATGTATATAGTAATTATATTTTTTCCCTACAAACATCGTTTAAGTGCTCCTCTAAGACAATGCATAAAACAAATTGAATTTTCAAATACAGTATCGTAATCACATGCATATAATACACCATTAACATCTTACGTTTTACATCTCTTTCAGATGATAATTTGGGAGCGCAGACTACATTGAAAGTGCTACACGTTAACGAGGCACAAATTATATTTTTTTTTTTAGCTTTCTTTAAAGAAAATAACTGAAAAGCAGTTGTTTATATCTGGTTCATATCACAGTTAGTCACCTCTACTGATGACTGTCTTCCTGAGAGAGAACTTCAGGAAGGGTCTGCACATACATCAGCTGTGCCCAGTAATATACATTCGGCCAATAAAAATCAATATGTTGGGTAAAAGGACAAAAGTGCAACTAATGCGTCATTTGATTGTGGCAACATTTCGCTCTCCAGGAGCTTTGTCAAGCGAAACGTTGCCACAGTAGAATGTCGCATTAGTTGCATTTGTGTCCTTTTACCTTACATACTGTCGGTAATTTTACCAACTTTATTACAATAAATCTCAAATAACGAAGAAAATCTTAAGAGGAGGGTTCCTTGATGCTGGTTGAAGGGCTCTTGATTTAAGGAATTGAAGCTGCCCCTTCCCTCCACCCCAGATCAAACTCCATTGCCTCCCTCTGCCCCATTCCCTGCATAACTTACCTTGAACATAATAAAGTGCGGGTAGAGGACACTTGGAGAACAGGTCAGAACATTTATTGAACGCGGTGAAGTGTATGCAAGTGTCCCTTTCCAGAGTTTGTCGCTATACCGAACCATTTACAACCAATAATATTAAAAAATTGAGAGTAAAATTTCTGAAGTTGTGAATTTGTTGACTTTATCTGGGGCAACGTAATACTGTACTGTTATTTTTACTTGGGGAGCAAAGGTAAAGACCAGCTACTTTACTATATTAGATAACAAGCTATTATGTAAACTAGGGATAATTCAAAGACACATTAAACATTTGAAAATCTTAATTATACGACTTTTTGCCCACTGTATGGGGAGGGGGTTAACAGCTTGATAGAGCCCCAGTGTGGGTGAAACATCGTATAATAAAGATTCCCCCCTGTTGAGCGTGTTTTCGAATTAACACTTGTGGGCATAAGCCATCGTCTGCCCCATATAAAGTGGGCACTGCATTGTACATAACAATCATTCTGGTGAGGAAGTCTGAAATCTGAGCACTTTTAAGATCGTACTTCTCCATACAGACTGGAGATGTGAATTTAGTGCCCACGTGTGCTGTCATTAACTCTATTCTGCAGTGGCACAAGCACTTGCACATCAAATATCTATACCGAATTTTCCTCCATTAAAACATAAATGACTTTTATAAAAATTGGATCTTTCAGTAGTACATCCAAGGCTTAGAATGACTCGTTACACACACACTAAAAAAATCTGTTCATATGCCTACATCACCGCTACTAATCGGATCTAACACCTTACTCATGATCCCAAACACATTAAACAGACACTGGTTATATAATATAATGTAATGATAAGGTAGTATGCTAAGAATAGTTGATCTGTACATACGTAGCTTCTATGGTAATACAAACATACATGGTAGCATCTCACGAGCGTCATGTTAATACCAGGAAGCATATACCTGGCTATGTATGAACCTCAGAACTTCGAACCCCCCATCAAGATGGAGTTTCGAACTCTATCATACAGTGTGCCGCCTCTCCTTGGTTTTTAAAAACACACACAGGCAGAGCTGGAGCCTTCTTTCACCTTGTCCAAATTTCCCGGAGCACAGTGTAGAATCTGGTGCAGAATCACCTGCATAAATCGGACATTACAGATCATGCTTTAGATCTGGAAGAGGTGCTTTTCCGTTTTCTTATAGCTAGAGGTCACCTGTATGAAAGAAAACTATTAAAACCTTTCTCATAGTCATCAATCATCAGTCTTCAGTCTACAATAGCGGTAACAATTAGCATTAACAGTGACGAAAAGAAACAGGTTGCAGCCTAATTTTTCATTGCAACAATGTTTCTCTCTGTAGTGAGCTTTATCAATGTCTGTATTAAATTAGAGGTTTCGCCACTTGTTGCTGTATTAATCCTAATTAGGACTGAGAAGTGTCAATGAATATCTTGATTGTACAAATGTGTCTTATATTCCACCATCCCTGGTAGCTGTACTAAGTTTAGCCAGGCCATCAACATGCAATTATAAGGCTCCACACAGGGCGAAACATCGTCCCAATCAAAACTTGTTCAGAAACGTCTTCTCTTTTCTTCACTATCGTTGGCAGTGCGATATTTCGATTCAGAATGAACTATTTTTTTGTTTACCCCTCACTGAAGTTGAGACTGGTGATTATTACCAGTTCTAAAAATTATTTTATTACGTTAACAATCAACTGTACACGAAATAGTCATCTATTAAACAAGTGCAGAGAAACATTGAAGGTGCCCACAGCTTGAAATATTTCTATTCATAAAAGTTGCTGGGTTTAGCTGCTGATGAAATCTATGTTGACATATCAATGTTTAGAGATGAGAGAAAGAAGTGCCTAGCAAAAGGAGAATAAATATACACTCCTGTACTGAGATTAGACAATGAGCCTCTTTGAAATAGAAGAAAATAAAGTACTCTTTGTCCTAAGTAATGTTCTTACAGGTATCCTTATATTATGAGGTATCGTTATTCACTTAAAAAATCTACTTTTTGTAATATCTATTCAAAACCAGATCCATATATAATATAGCCAAGTACTCCTGGGCTATATTTGTAGAGAGTAATATTGATCAGCTCACATTTACAATATACCAGAGTTATATTAACTACAGGTCACGATGATGGTTTTCACACATTTTTCTGAGTCAGAGGACAGCCGTGTCATCACCTATTGTCCACTAAGTCAAAAATTATGAAAAAATGTGAAAAGATCATCTTATTTAATGGTTATGTCAGTAATTATTATAACCACGAAGAGTTGAATAGAAAATAAATCTCCCCAATAGAAGCCTACGTATTAATAAAAAAAAATGTATCTTAAAAATCTTCCTAATTACAAACTTGTTTAACTATCGTGTGTTCATAATGAATTAATATACAAGTGCTTCTTAAGGTCTTTTTACATATTTTCATTGGTTACCATATAATGAATCATGATAACTCATCATATGGACTTAAAGAGAGGTATTTCTTGCCAGCCTTCAACGCCATATCAAAACCTTGGACACGGTGATTGTTGCTATGGACAGAGGAAGACACAATGAATTTATGTTTTCCTCACATTTCAGGTCCTTTTAAGAGATTAACAGTCACACCTACATAATACGGTCAGTCTTTAATGATTGTTAAAATTTGCCTGGTGAATTACAGTGCTCATTCAGACTTACTCAGTTAATAACAATACAGTACTTGGTTAAACTTATTCAACAATCACAGTGGCCCCACAAACTAGCACAATCGTTGTATTTGACCAAGTTGCTTAGTTTGTTAAGACCACATAAGTGCTATCTCTCCTAAGTCTTACTCTAACTGCATTCACAAGTTCAACCTAAGTTCCGTGATCCTAATTACACTTTTAGATCCCATTCAATAGCATTTACCGTTGCATTTATTTTTGACAACAAAGACTGCGAACAAAACATAAGTTTTCAAGTCGTATATTTTTTTTCGTGAAAAACTAAAGGAAAAAAAATATAATATAGTACATCCTTGCTAATTTGCAATTGAATCCTAACAATTAACAGATTCTTACAGTACTGATCATGATCTCAGAGCAACTGCACATTACAAGGAGACGGGTTTTATTTATGCCATTTCAATTTCCAACCACAAAATAATCAAACCATGTCGACTACACACACGACTTGAAAAAAAATTTAGTGTCTTGTTCTCACAAGACAAAATTGGCTTCATCAAAGCATTGCATATTGTTCATAATTGTAGGAAGATTGGTGTGAATCATGCAAGAAATAATTAGACCTTCAGTTTGACCTTATGAAGAATTTGGGCTACCATATCCTTGCCCCGGCACCCACGTCATCAGGGAAGCCAGCGGACGAGAGTACACGAAGGCAATGTGACGCCAGCAGTTAGCCTAATTGAGCACATTCTGTAGAACAATAACAAGGAGGGAACAAGACACCTCAATGATATAGGTTAATTCACCAATCCTGAAAATATATAACATGTATATCTTTCTTTTTTCCACGAGGCTCATATATCAATGGCGTCACTTGCACTGTGGGCCATTTAGATGATGCCAAAAGTTGGTGAACTATTCTAATCATAAGATTTGTTACACACTAGTAAGTTTACATGGCTTTCAGTGACATAGATTGATTTTAACAGGTGATTCTCTCATTTCTAAATTGATCTAGTAAATTGACATAGCATTAGTCCGTTACAAAGTTCTATATGCCATTCTATTAAAAAGTTAAACTATAACCAAAATTTCTTCCCTCAGTTGTGCAAGTTAACATTCTTTGAGATCTGTCCATTCAGTTGCCATGGAAACCTACCGCGTATGGTTCATAATGTATATACAACAAATGCACGCAGCAAAAATAGATATATGTATATATATTATATATATATATATATATATATATATATATATATATATATATATATATATATATATATATATATATATATATATATATATATATATATATATATATATATATATATATATATATATATATATATATATATATATATATATAGTAGTCCAACAAAATACAAGCCAATGTAATAATATTAATACACATTAGTATGCTTTAATATTGGTAATACAAGTAATTCACAATTTTTTACCAGAAATGATCCTGCTTTGGTCATTACGTTTGACAATACAAATTCCTAACCATTTCTACCTTTGAGTCTTTTCAAGCTGGTGAACTAACTTTCCTAACCTTTCAGATGCAGGAGTTTCCTATTGAGAATGTTGCATTCAACACACACAAGACACTGTACATGAACAACAAGCCTGTCACATGGTACTGTTCGCATCTGCCCAAGGCCTTGCCTCCATGTACACAATTCTGGCTCTGTACTCTGATCCTTCAAGAATGGCATAGCACTCAATAATCACACTTCTGTACTGTATACATAGAGGTGACCTTTTTCTCTTCTCACGTAATTCAAACGACAGGATTTAGACGTTACCTGTACGTCTTCAGAAATAGTCAAGTATCAGAAGTGACGTCTAATTATTGATAACCATTGTTGAAAGTTTGAGTTTCTGCCTCCTACATAATGAATATATTGTTCTCAGCCACATGCGTTATGTCTCAGTTACACTGCAGACAATATATCCTAACAATGACCAAAAGAAATTATAATTACCGTATGTAAAGAGACACATACACATTTTTACCTTCAATTAAAAACAACCAATGATTAGAAACAATTATGATATTTTAATGGAATCTGTGATCCTTGCTTCATGCATTTGAATATGGGTCTATAAAAGTGACTCTTCGTGCTCTACCAAGAGTCTTCTGTGTGGCGGACTCAATAGTGTTAGCAGCATGTAAGCTGCAGTGACACACCATAAATTACATTCTCCCACTAATGTTGTGTTGTGGCACTGCTAAATTTTTCCATAAATAACAAAAAAAAGAGCAAAAAAATTAATTTAGGCCAGAAGACCAATTAGAAAAATTGTGAAAACAAGGAAATGTGTTTGGAATGTCATTCCGAGCGTCTATTTATATATCTTTCTGAAACTGCTAAAACATAAATACTCAAAATAGACGCTCAGAATCATGGACCTCCATTATAACCTTGTCCTAAAAACAAATTGTCTTCAAAGCAAATGAAAGAGAAAGTAAAAAAACAACAACAACTAAATATGTATACCAACTGGATCAGTCATTGAAAGTCGAAAATTTAGCCACATGATGATATATAAACAAAAATTGTTTCCTTTTAAAGAAAATTAAAGGACTACATTGATGAGGAAAAAAAAACTTTAGCTTTAAACTAGTTAAAAAAATCTGTACACTGTGAGGGCTGTTTTACAAGACACTGAAAAACTTATGGGTTTACATATATATATATATATATATATATATATATATATATATATATATATATATATATATATATATATATATATATATATATATATATATATTACTATTGCAGTAAATCAAAATCGGGTCACTGCCGCCTAATACGGTACGTTCAGACTGTGCCCAAGGCTTCTGTGGGTATGTTTGGCACTATTTTTTGTTCCGGGTGATGCATGGTGCACCAGCCTGCCCAAGTTGACCCAAAAATAATATTCTCTATGTAGAATACATGAATAACTATTTTTCATAGAAAATTACACCTTATTGTGGTGCGTCGTCGACTGATCACTTGGAAGGCAAACCAAGTGAACCAGCTGGTTCCCAGCTGGTTCCCAGCTGGTTCCTCTGATGAGGAAGATGTGCGTGTGAAGGCTGTTGAAAAGGCATCAAGGGCCATTATTAGTAGCAGCGTTAGTAGAGTACATGTACTCTCAAGAAAACCATGATTGCAATAACTGGAGTAGAAGTTTTCGTATCTTAGTGAACTTGATTATGGTATATTGATAGACTCTTGTTAGATATGATGCTGGGACACAGACGGTGGATCATAATGCAAAGGGACTTGTCAGACTTAAGGGGCACGTAAGTTCACCTTACGAAACAAAGCAAATGCGATGGTAATTATGGATAAGGTAGATTATAGTGGAAAAATGAACATGTTATTAGAAGACAAGGGAAACTCATGCGCCCCTTAAAATATTAGACGAGTCTTGCACCCAAAACCCCGCACTTAGGAGAGGAATTTTATGACGATGTTTCTATCAATCCTGGACCATTCACAAGTCCCTGCTGTTAGGATGGCAGAAACATCATTATAAGGTTCCTCTCCTTAGTACCGTGACTTTATATTCATTACCTGAGCTGGCTAGCACAATTGTTGATTGGGTCAAGGTAGGTGTCAATGGTTTCTCCAGAGTTGCAATGAAAACATGTATTTTGGGCTTTAAATTGATGAATAAGACAAATTAATGATCCTAAACAACTTATGGCAGATAAGTGCGCAGAAATGTCAACAGATTTAATATAAATTACGATATTTGCTGTTTTTAAGTATTCGGTAAATACAAGGATACTGAAGCTGTGACAGACTATTTGAATAAGTTTTCTAGGTTTGTCTATGACCTTAACTGCAAATCAAGTCTATAATGCTAGTGAGAAATTATTATTATACCGGAAAGGTGTATCAAAATATACACATGTTAAGTAATAACTCACTGGCTGACAGAGACACAAAATATTAAGTTAGTCTGTGTATTTCGACCCTCAACTGGGGTCCTCTTCAGAAGATGAAGACTCCATTTTGGGGGTCGAAAGATACAGATCAACATTAAACTTCTGTGTTTCTGTCTCCAAGTGGGTTGTTCCCAAGCATCGACAAGTGCTCATTTATACTAATATATGTAATACACGAACATACACATGAGAAATCATCTCCAGGGATGTGTGATATGTGCTAACGCTGCTACAGTACAAGGGTAAATTACTTGTTATCAGAGAAAGTGCATATCCACATGTGTTAAACTGGTTACCATTGTCACGGTGCTCAGTATGTTCCTGGGATAATTAGCTTGCACACGAGACCTTGCCAGCTTTTGGTGGGACACCATCTTGTGCTTCTCACCAGGACTCAGGTCTCCCCCAGAGTGGAGTCCACCACCCCTCAGGTCTGCCCCACAGTGGAGTTTACCAGAACTCAGGTCTACCCCACAGTGGAGTTTACCAGGACTCAGGTCTACCCCACAGTGGATGAAAAACAAAAAAAATTATGTTCCTCCAAGAGTGAAAAATTATGTTCTTTTTTGACAGCTTTATTGCTAGCCCGCCCGTCTGCTTTAGAAATTAGTTGCAGGTAGTACTGTACGTTCCTGATCCGGTAAATGGATCAAATTATAATTGGAAGTTTGAAAGCTAAGTACAACAATAAAGTACAAGTGAAAGTACCTCGTCCGTAGTGTACAGTTTCCTCTCACGTCTCACGAAATCGTAATAAAACGATTGCAAACAAATCACGGAACGGGTGGGATTCAAACCCATGGCTAATGAGTCCTTAAAACTCACTAACCTGTGAGTTTTAAGAGTCACTCGCCATGCGTTCAAACCCCACCCGTTCACTGATTTCCTCTCACGTGTTCAGCTGAAGCACCATAATCTGTCAAAATATTTGGTAAAAGTACTTTTTGTACGTATAGCGTATTCGCTATGGCTTAAAAAAACGATGTGTGGAAGCAACACTGAGAAGGCTTCTGCTCACGAATTACAGAGATTCCTCATGCCAGTTGAGGACCAAATTAACATGCTGTGTAAATCTGAGCGTCAGTAAGATGTGAAGCAACTAGCATGTATTTAATTGGTGTCTGATATATTTGTGTACAAAGCTAATGATAAGTTTTATGGCAAAACTAGAAAGCGGAGATTGTTTGTGGATGTAGAGGGACAGTGAAGCCACCAAAATACTTTATTACTAGAGAGATGTTGGCCCACTTAAAAACAACTGGAGTTTGTGTAGAAAGAGAGTTATTGTTTGAGATATTAGGCAAGATGATGACCTATAATTTAGAAGTAATTCTCTTTGAAACAAGCGAGGAGTGGGTTGGTAAATCCAAAGCTACCAGACAAACCTAATTTAAGAAAATATATGAAACAATAAATGCAGGTACAACAACTATTACACTATTTAAGGCTACGTTGTGAGAGCAAATTGGCCAAAAATCAATTAGAAACGATGCGATTAGAATAGCATTAAATTTATAATAATGATGGGAGTGGGCTTAATTGAGGAGGTTTCGTAGCAAATATATTCATTAATGAGGTTGAATGGATTATACCTGGCCAGAAGGTAATCAATAAATTTTGATAATTGAGGAATTTAGTAATGAGATCACGGTATAAGTAAGGACGCTGGAGAGGATATACTGAGTGAAGAATAAAGCCACAATATAGGTTGTTACAATTTCACCAAAAACCCACACTAAGGAGAGGAACTTCATAACGACGTTTCGTTCCCTCCTGGACCGTCCTGTGACTTGAAAATAGTCCAGGACGGACCGAAACGTGGCTGGAGGAGCAGCTAACGAGAGGTCACTGGAGGAAGTGTCGGGTTAAAATAACTTGTCTAGCGATGGAACATAACTAAACTACTGAGTAGGTCGATACACACGATAGGTTTATTCCTGCAAGTCTGTATTGTGGTTCTGTTTTAGTGGTGATTATAAATGCCGTAACTTGGTGAAAACATCGAGGGTCAACCTGACTGTGTTGACCTGTACCAAGTTATCTAGGAAACAAATTGGGCAAACTATCGTGGGACTCTATGTATCTACAGAAAACTTCCAAGTTTACGAAATCGTTCTGGAATTTTGCTCTTAGGATACATTCATATATAGGAACCGAAAATCGCCAACCGATAAAAATATGAATTATGGAAATAACTTCAGTTGGAGATTAGCAATATCGATGGGAGGGCATTGTTTACTTTGGCGTCAGATGTGTTACGGTTGTTTGGGTTGAACATCTGAGCAATACTGTGCGTGTTAAACTAATTTGTACCATAAGGTGGTTGGTTAATGTGGTTTGAAGCCTATCGACTACATAAGGGTCATTATAGCTACACGAGAAATTTTCACCACCAGACAAGAATACTATAATCTCTAAAATAGGAATTAAACTCTCAGTGTATATACGCTTAGAGACATACACGTGTCAGTGTATATAAGCAGTATACCATATTATACCCTTAACGCAGCTCCTGGTCAGACAAGTAAAACATTTGGCAAGAAACGAAAGCGAGCGGCAGTTAGTAATAAATAGAAAGTGGAACTAATGTATTCATGCCTGGCATATTCTATCATGATGCCACTCCTAGCAAGACAGCTACTAACTGAATGATGGTTAATGTGATTCCCTGTTTTTCGGGTCTCGCTACCCCGGTGTCCTGAAAAAAGAAATGGAACTAGTGCGTCTACTATACGTCATGTGGTTGGAGAAAGAGGCGACGAGTCCACAAGTGCATGAAGAGGCGCATGAAACTGCGTAGGACTTTTTAAAAACGACGTTTCACTCAACGGAACATTATTAAGTTGCTGTAATTTGATAAAGTTCCCCATAAGGAAAGTATTACGTTAGAGTTTAATACAGTCTTGTGTCTCATTACAAACACGATACAGCTGTTGAGAAACATTAATGTAATAATGTAATAGAGGAGTCTGTTGAACACAGAATATTCTTATCATTGAACCGTACGCAAGTGGCAATAAAGTTAGTCTATGTTGACACTGTGTTGACATAAAAGTAGAATAAAAGTGATGGTTGAAGCAGCTAAAATATACTGGGATATTTTCGTCACAGACCAACAGCAGCGTTTTAATAATTAAAAAAAATTAATAATAATATATACATGCTTATGTTGTTATTATATATTTTTTCTGTTTGTATTTTTGGGCAGATTTTGTGCTTCGACTCGAAGTTTATAAAAATAAATCCAATTTACACGTGGATATAAATGCAATCCATGTCGGGTGTTTGAGTCGTTGTTTACTCGTCAAGGGCAACTGGACGAAGCCATATGTACTCTAAGGTTGATTACACATGTACTCGCCATCAAGTAGTTTTTAAAAACCCCGGGGTTGAGGACAGGGAACATTGCTTGAAACCCAGGTGATTAGTCCCTCAGCCTGGGGTAAAAGTCTTGGTGTTTTTTTTAAGCTCTATAACTTCTATAATTCTACAACTTTATCAAAGTTATAGAGCTGAAAACACATCAAGAATGAGGGACTGACCACCTCAAACTTACCTCTGCGCCAGGCTGACTGGCTGGCCACCTCATATCTAAACTTAGCTTGGGTTAAGAGTACTATATTACTCCCCTACTCCTCCAAAATGCTGCTCTCACATTCTATACACAATTTGGTGTCAAAAAATGATTCTTTTGTAACATTTATGTCACCCAATCACATTCCAACATCCAGTGGATCAACGAATAATTAAAAGAGTGAATGCAAAATATCTTAAGAGTATCTGATGAATTTATAAATATAAAACACTAGGTAATTGACCCGGAACATTTCACGAAGCTTCAGCATTACTAACGAGATGATTTTGCTACTCTTATTAAGGAATACCTTTGAAAAATGTCACGAGTATGTCACAGGATCTTGTATGTTATCTGTCGGCGATGTTACAGGGACCAGAGTGAAATAATTCCTGACTTTGCATATCCAAAGGTTGAGGATTAGTTGAGTGTGACGAGGATATTCATGTTTTATCTTGGATTTAATAAGAGAGATGTTTGGGGATGTTGCAGTTGTTGGTTATTTGAAGTGTGATGACTAGACACGTGTGTCACAACACCTCTTCTAAAGTCATCACTCCACAACACCTCTTCTAAAGTCATCACTCCACAACACCTTTCATTACACCAACAAACATGACATTTCTGGTGTGAGTTGTAGTTCACTGTACACAAGACAGTAGATGGTGCCTGCTTCACAGTACACAAGACACAGTAGCTTGTATCTGCTTCACTGTACACAAGACACAGTAGCTGGTACCTGCTTCACTGTACACAAGACACAGTAGCTTGTACCTGCTTCACCGTACACAAGACACAGTAGCTGGTACCTGCTTCACTGTACACAAGACACAGTAGCTGGTACCTGCTTCACCGTACACAAGACACAGTGTAGCAAGTACCTGCTTCACTGAACATAAGACACAGTGTAGCAAGTACCTGCTTCACCGTACACAAGACACAGTAGCTGGTACTTGCTTCACTGTACACAAGATACAGAAGCTGGTACCTGCTTCACTGTACATAATATACAGTGTAGTAAGTACCTGCTTCACTGTACATAATACACAGTGTAGCTGGTACCTGTTTCACTGTACACAAGACACAGTGTAGCTAGTACCTACTTGACTGTACACAAGACACAGTAGCTGGTACCTGCTTGACTGTACACAAGACACAGTGTAGCTAGTACCTACTTGACTGTACACAAGACACAGTAGCTGGTACCTGCTTGACTGTACATAAGACACAGTGTAGTAAGTACCTGCTTCACTGTACACAAGACACTGTTTACTTTTACTGTGTTATGTTTCAGAAAAATTGTAATGATGAGTTACTGTAAATTTTTCAAGTGATGGATAAACCTTGAACCTGGATGGTACATGGTGGGTTCAAGGTTCAAGACTCATTCATTAGTGTGTAATGTTTACAAGAAAATACGGTTATGACTGACAGGTGACTCCTTGTTGACACTGGTGGGTAGACAGTGACATGGCTGTCAAGTGGAAATATAGATACTGATAGCTGATAATCGTCTTAATGCAACGTTTCGCTAAATGCTGGGCTTTATGAAGCATTAACTCGATAAAGCCCGGCTTTGGGCGAAACGTTGTATTAAAAGAATTCTTTACTCTCTCTTGTACGTGCGTGTGTGTGTTGTGCTCCCACAAAATGTTGCTGTTAATCAGAAAAATTATAATGGAATTTTTTTCTCCCTAAAAGCATCTCCAATTACTGTACACATCTAATGTAATTACTGATGATGTTAAACTAATGAGAAGAAGAAGAAGAAGAAGAAGAAGAAGAAGAAGAAGAAGAAGAAGAAGAAGAAGAAGAAGAAGAAGAAGAAGAAGAAGAAGAAGAAGAAGAAGAAGAAGAAGAAGAAGAAGAAGAAGAAGAAGAAGAAGAAGAAGAAGAAGAAAGAAGAAGAAGAAGAAGAAGAAGAAGAAGAAGAAGAAGAAGAAGAAGAAGAAGAAGCAGAAGAAGAAGAAGAGGAGGAGAGGACGGTGACACTCCAGGGATGCCTCAACAGCCTCCAGAAGTGGTCAGACAAGTGAGTTTTCGAATTAAAAATCACCAAATATCACATTATGTGAAATATGAGGGACGATGAGTTTACTGAAATACAATGGCATTAAGTTAGGAATGACTGAAATCAATTTTCAAATAGTTTTGATGTTATTTTCCCCACTTTATATACTGTTTTAGCCTCGAGAAAAATATTTTAATGTGGTTCAAAGGTAAGATTTTTGGATATTACCCGAGTTTACTATTATTTTTGTATGTTAACTGTAGATATAAATCCAAATGTACTCCTGTTAACCCTTTTGGGGCCTAGTTCCTAGGCCTTCTGTGCATCCATATGGTCTTCCGCTACCCTCCACAGGATGGATCTGAGTGCACAATAAACTAGCCACGTCGGTGGCAAAATCTAAACTGCATTGATGTACCTAAAACAAATTGGTCAACCCATTACCCAATTTGCATAAAAAGTGACAGTCGTCGTCGTGTGTCTAATAGCAAGTCTGGCAAACGTCAGCAGGTACGTGATAAAAAGATTCTTTTTTAAACATAGACAATAAAAGTCTCTATATCGTGTGCTGGTACAATTTACAAATAATATACTCTTTAGAGAGGAAAATTTAGATGAAGTTTCGGTCCATTCTGGTCCAATATAAAGTCACAAATGCCTTGATAATGGTCTTAGACCAACTGAAAAGTGTTCAGAATCCCTCACTCAACGTTTGAGTTATCTGTGAATCGTGTTAGATAAGAGTGGAGGTACGTGATATTTTTTTATATGATTTGACGTGCTGTTGGAGTGTGAGCAGGTAACATCCATGAAGGGATTCAGGGGAAAAAAAAAACCCGGTTAGCCGGACTTAAGTCCTGGAGGTGGGAAGTACACTGCTTCCTGCACTCTGAAGGAGGCGTGGAGAATGTTGCAGTTCGGAGGGTCATCTGAACTCTAATGACGGAGCCCTTCTGGCAAGACAGTGATTGTACGAGTGACGGTAAAAGTGTTTTCTTCTTTGTCGGGGCCCCCTACCTGTCGGTGTGACACAGAAATATGTATATTTTTTAAATAAATAATTTTGCTTATTAAAAACTTATTGCGCATTTAAAAGCCAGTAAAGCAATACAGTAACTAATTTTACTTTGCAAGTTATACATAGCAAGCTTTACTTAGTAAGTTATACATAACAAGCTTTACTTAGCAAGTTATACATAACAAGCTTTACTTAGTAAGTTATACATAACAAGCTTTACTTAGCAAGCTTTACTTAGCAAGTTATACATAGCAAGCTTTACTTAGCAAGCTTTACTTAGCAAGTTATACATAGCAAGCTTTACTTAGTAAGTTATACATAACAAGCTTTACTTAGCAAGTTATACATAACAAGCTTTACTTAGCAAGTTATACATAACAAGCTTTACTTAGCAAGTTATACATAACAAGCTTTACTTAGCAAGTTATACATAACAAGCTTTACTTAGCAAGCTTTACTTAGCAAGTTATACATAGCAAGCTTTACTTAGCAAGTTATACATAGCAAGCTTTACTTAGCAAGTTATACATAGCAAGCTTTACTTAGCAAGTTATACATAACAAGCTTTACTTAGCAAGCTTTACTTAGCAAGTTATACATAGCAAGCTTTACTTAGCAAGTTATACATAGCAAGCTTTACTTAGCAAGTTATACATAGCAAGCTTTACTTAGCAAGTTATACATAACAAGCTTTACTTAGCAAGTTATACATAACAAGCTTTACTTAACATGTTATACATAGCAAGCTTTACTTAGCAAGTTATACATAGCAAGCTTTACTTAGCAAGTTATACATAGCAAGCTTTACTTAGCAAGTTATACATAGCAAGCTTTACTTAGCAAGCTTTACTTAGCAAGTTATACATAGCAAGCTTTACTTAGCAAGTTATACATAGCAAGCTTTACTTAGCAAGTTATACATAGCAAGCTTTACTTAGCAAGTTACATAACAAGCTTTACTTAGCAAGTTATACATAGCAAGCTTTACTTAGCAAGTTATACATAACAAGCTTTACTTAACATGTTATACATAACAAGCTTTACTTAACATGTTATACATAACAAGCTTTACTTAGTAAGTTATACATAACAAGCTTTACTTAGCAAGTTATACATAGCAAGCTTTACTTAACATGTTATACATAACAAGCTTTACTTAACAAGTTATACATAACAAGCTTTACTTAGTAAGTTATACATAACAAGCTTTACTTAGCAAGATATACATAACAAGCTTTACTTAACAAGTTATACATAACAAGCTTTACTTAACAAGTTATACATAACAAGCTTTACTTAGCAAGTTATATATAGCAAGCTTTACTTAACATGTTATACATAGCAAGCTTTACTTAAAAAGTTATACATAACAAGCTTTACTTAACAAGTTATACATAACAAGCTTTACTTAGCAAGCTTTACTTAGCAAGTTATACATAGCAAGCTTTACTTAGCAAGTTATACATAGCAAGCTTTACTTAGCAAGTTATACATAGCAAGCTTTACTTAGCAAGTGATACATAGCAAGCTTTACTTAGCAAGTTATACATAGCAAGCTTTACTTAGCAAGTTATACATAGCAAGCTTTACTTAACAAGTTATACATAACAAGCTTTACTTAGCAAGTTATACATAGCAAGCTTTACTTAGCAAGTTATACATAGCAAGCTTTACTTAGCAAGTTATACATAGCAAGCTTTACTTAGCAAGCTATATAGCAAGCTTTACTTAGCAAGTTATACATAGCAAGCTTTACTTAGCAAGTTATACATAACAAGCTTTACTTAGCAAGTTATACATAGCAAGCTTTACTTAGCAAGTTATACATAACAAGCTTTACTTAGCAAGTTATACATAGCAAGCTTTACTTAGCAAGTTTTCTGAGGTAAAAAGACGTTTCGCTCGTTGGTAAGCTGTTTCATTGACGTAATAAAGCTCGTTATAAAGCCTGCCACCGAGCGAAACATCTTTAAATGAAGATGTTTTCCTCACAAGTAAATAAAAGACACATGAAGTAAAACGAGACCTTTATTAGCCACTTTTATAAGTGACCTTTATTAACAAGACGTTTCACCCACACGGGGCTTTATTAATGACGTGATAAAAGCCTCATGAAGACGAAACGTCGTACTAATAAGAGTGTCCTTTCGCTTTATGTGTCTTGTCGAAAAGAATGTCATTGAGCAAAACGTTGGTAGCTAAGGCACGGTAGTGAAGATCTTTGTCTGTACGACGTTTCACCCAGCAATAGACTTCCTTCATGCAACTGAAAAAGCTAAATTTTGGGCGAAACTTTGTATAAAGACCTTCATTGCAGTCGAGTATTAATTACCAACTGTCAGTGAGCGAAACGTTTGTTTTCTTCGCAGATTTACTGACAATCCTACCGTGGCAAAACATGCTTCGTTGGTCTCGACATTTCTCTCGCTTGAGACGTCGACAAGAGTTAATCAAAGACACATCGATGTTTTCCCCCTCGGGGTGACAGTCTGACAACGCTCCACCGAGAGCGAAACGTAGCTCAGTCACAGAACAAGAGTGTTCACCGGACTCCCTGACTCGTCTCTTGCCTCTGGTTAATCTTTATTGCACGATATTCGTCTCTTGCCCCTCGTTATTGCATGTTGTCTATCCCCTGCCCTTCGTTATAATTATAATCGTTACTAGTGTATATTTGCCACCAGTGTGTGAACGCAGGAACTGTGGTTGGTTGGTTAATGGGGTTTAAAGTCTATCTACTACAGTAAGGCTGCAGGTCACCTGTTCACCACCAGTCAAGAATACTTTAATACCTAAAATAGGGATTAAAGTAATCTCTCAGTGTATATACACTGAGAGACATACACCTCTCAGTGTATAAATCCTGTATGGCAACAACTATACAAATGATTGTTATTGTTATTATTATTGGTATAAAGCCATTATATAACGTCAGAATGACATCATCATCATTATAATTGTTACTGTCGTTGCTATTCTGAAGTCTGAAGGAAATGGATAACAAAAACAGACTTATCATCTGGAATTCAGTGGTGTTATCTTCGCTAACACAGGAAAATCAACTACGTGGTTGTAACACTTTAAATCCTCGACGGCCACGAGGTAATAAACATCAATGATAAATCTGGCATAGTAACATTAGCCTTAAAAAAAAAAAAAGGCTTTGGATAATGTTTACTGCTCTCTTAACGATCGTTTGAGAGTGATAAGTGTAGTCATCGCTTACACTCAATACCCACGACATGGTAACGACATATAAAATACTGAGAGGAATTGACAAGGTGGATAGGGACAGGATGTTGCAGAGAGGGGACACAGCAACAAGAGGTTACAATTGGAAGTAGAAGACTCAGAGGAGTCACAGGGATGTCAGGAAGTATTTCTTCCTGGAGAGTGACGTGGGATCCATACACAGCTTTAAGAGGTATGATAAAGCTCATGGAGCAGGGAGAGTGGACCTAGTAGCGACCAGTGAAGAAGAGGGGGCCAGGAGCTATGAATCGACCCCTGCAACCACAATTAGGTGAGTACACACACACACACACACACACACACACGTCCCTTTGCTTTTTCTTGTGTTTCTTAATAGTTGTTAATACTGTGATATTCCCTTTAATATCTAGGAGGCCTGGTCCGAGACCAGATCCTGGGGAAGATAACCTCAGAACCACTGAAATAACCACCACTAACAGAACCACTAAGATAGCACCACCACTAACAGAACCACTAAGATAACACCACCACTAACAGAACCACTAAGATAGCACCACCACTAACAGAACCACTAAGATAACACCACCACTAACTGAACCACTAAGATAACACCACCACTAACAGAACCACTGAGATAACACCACCACTAACATACAACTTCACTTAAAACAGAAGGAAGTTTTTGCATTTTTTACCTAATATCTTAAAATTCCGGTTCTAATCTGGAAGAGATTTTGATTGTACTCGATGGTACTCTACTGTAACTGTTATCAGATGACTCTACTCGATGGGACTCCACTGTGTTATCATAGGACTGTACTTGATGGGACTCCACTGTGTTATCATAGGACTGTACTTGATGGGACTCCACTGTGTTATCATAGGACTGTACTTGATGGGACTCCACTGTTATCATAGGACTGTACTTGATTGGACTCTACTGTGTTATCACATGACTGTACTTGATGGGACTCCACTGTGTTATCACATGACTGTACTTGATTGGACTCTACTGTGTTATCACATGACTGTACTTGATGGGACTCCACTGTGTTATCACATGACTGTACTTGATTGGACTCTACTGTGTTATCACATGACTGTACTTGATGGGACTCCACTGTGTTATCACATGACTGTACTTGATGGGACTCCACTGTGTTATCATATGACTGTACTTGATTGGAATCTACTGTGTTATCACATGACTGTACTTTAAATAACAAAAAAGGCTGTACTTTATTGGACTCTACTGTGTTATCACATGACTGTACTTTATTGGACTCTACTGTGTTATCACATGACTGTACTTTATTGGACTCTACTGTTTATCACATGACTGTACTTTATTGGACTCTACTGTGTTATCACATGACTGTACTTAGTGTGAGCAACAAGTATGTGAGGGAACCATGTAGCATGACGCCATTATTTTCTTAGCTAACACATAAGACACTGATTTCTAAGCTTTTGACGAAGGTCTTTACACCGAAAGGCCTCAAACTTGTCTTATATCCCCGCCGTCTTGTTTCTGCATATTAATTACAGTAGTAACATATAATATTTAGTGGGTGAATTTCAATGCATGCTCCTGATGACGATTTTTTTAAACGAAAGGCCACGTGCCTCTGTTATAACCTTTCTCGTGTGAATGAGTAACTCTTTTATGAGTAACATGGATAAGTAACCACTCAGGATGAGTTACTCATGAGTAACGTGGATAAGTGACCACTCAGGATGAGTTACTCATGAGTAACGTGGATAAGTGACCACTCAGGATGAGTTACTCATGAGTAACGTGGATAAGTGACCACTCAGGATGAGTTACTCATGAGTAACGTGGATAAGTGACCACTCAGGATGAGTTACTCATGAGTAACGTGGATAAGTGACCACTCAGGAGCCAGAATCAAGTGTTTATACTGTTAAGGTGACTTAAAGTATAAGTTGATACTTGTAGTAACCGCAACATTTCGCCCATACGGTGGACTGTATCGGGTTAATAATAGAGTCCACTTTGTGAGCGAAATTGCTATAAATTCGAAAATTATTATAATAAAAAATATAAATTCGAAAATAATATTTTATTTTACTGTTTCGAAATGAATGTTTTCGTCTTTTTTTCATTTTTCGTCATTTTATATTTTCGTCTTTCTGTATTTTTGTATTATAGTATTATCGTCTTTTTTGTATATTCGTTTTTTATTTTCGTCTTTTGTATTTTCGTCTTTTTTTCAGTTGTACAACTTGTTGTACAGGGAGTTGTACAACTTGTTGTACAGGGAGTTGTACAGGTTGTTGTACCTATTGTACAGGGTGTTGTGGAACTTGTTGTACAGGTTGTTGTACCTGTTGTACAGGGTGTTGTGGAGCCTGTTGTACAGGGTGTTGTGGAGCTTGTTGTACAGGGTGTTGTACAGCCTGTTGTAGAGGGTGTTGTACAACCTGTTGTACAGGGTGTTGTACAGCTTGTTGTACAGGGTGTTGTACAGCCTGTTGTACAGGGTGTTGTACAGCTTGTTGTACAGGGTGTTGTACAGCCTGTTGTACAGGGTGTTGTACACTGTTGTACAACCTGGTGTACAGGGTGTTGTACAACCTGGTGTACAGGGTGTTGTACAGCCTGTTGTACAGGGTGTTGTACAGCCTGTTGTACAGGGTGCTATACAACCTGTTGTACAGCCTGTTGTACAGGGTGTTGTACACTGTTGTACAACCTGGTGTACAGGGTGTTGTACAACCTGGTGTACAGGGTGTTGTACAACCTGGTGTACAGGGTGTTGTACAACCTGGTCACTGAACATTTCGCCCGCTGTGTCACTACAGTGGCAGAAAATACTAAGTGAGCGAAAGTAATACAACACGTTTTGACCCTAGTCACCATACTATGTCTCACACTGTGACCACAGGTAATACCACTTTTAAAAGAAATAAACTTGATCTTAAAGACTGCGTTTCGCCCACACAAAGGCATTATTAAATCAGTACATGGCACTTGAGTCCTATTACCATATCTTGTATTCAATTATATATATACATGTATATATGTGGGTTAGTTATGAATTGTTCCAGCCATGATATCACATATGTTATTCTAATAATAGATATCAGATTTTATATATATATATATATATATATATATATATATATTATGATATGGTTTAAATAGCAACGCTCTTCTTGCCGAATAAGGCAAGCGAAAATTTGTGTATGCAATAATTTCGCAAAACTTATCTAAAAAATATTTAGTTGGATTAGGCTAAATTAAATTGCGCTTGTTACAGTAAGGTTAGGTAAATTTTCTAATTTTTTTTTGGTACAAAATTATTAATTTTTACATTAACATAAATGAAAAAATATATCTATAAAGGTATAAGAGAATTTTTTAGAAAGGACTTAATTTTAAATGAGTTCTTGCTAATTGACCAGTTTTACCTATTCGGCACGACACACACACACACACATAGAGGAGCTGAGTCTCGACCCCTGCAACCACAAATAGGTGAGTACACACACACACACACACACACACACATATATATATATATATATATATATATATATATATATATATATATATATATATATATATATATATATATATATATATATATAATGTTGCAGAGTATATTCTTGCAATGTTGTGCTTGGAACAAAAGGAAGAAATGAGATGAATATTACAAACATTCATTTTCGTTTCATTATAAACAGAAACTCTCTTGTTTCATCCTAGCGAAACTTGATGTAAAATATTTATTATTTTTTTTCAGTTTGTTTGTATAGTCAAAAATACTAGCTCAAAAAAAAAAAAGAAAGAAAAAAAAAGAATGGTAGTTGGATTAACTTGAGAGTGAGACAAGTTGTAGACAAGTATAAAACAATATATTATTGTGACTATATTCAATTATCTTTGTTTTTGTTTTATGTACAAATAATGACTGTAATTTTTCACTTACATGGCGTCCACATTCCTGTAAGCTGCTACTGCTACTACTGCTGCTACTGCTGCTGCTACTGCTACTGCTACTGCTACTGCTGCTGCTACTGCTACTACTGCTACTACTGCTGCTACTGCTGCTACTGCTGCTACTGCTACTACTGCTACTACTGCTGCTACTGCTGCTACTGCTACTACTGCTACTGCTACTGCTACTGCTACTACTGCTGCTACTGCTACTACTGCTACTACTGCTGCTACTGCTGCTACTGCTACTACTGCTACTACTGCTACTACTGCTGCTACTGCTACTACTGCTGCTGCTACTGCTACTGCTACTACTGCTGCTACTGCTACTACTGCTACTACTGCTGCTACTGCTACTACTGCTGCTACTGCTGCTACTGCTACTGCTACTACTGCTGCTACTGCTGCTACTGCTGCTACTGCTGCTACTGCTACTGCTACTACTGCTACTGCTGCTACTGCTACTACTGCTGCTACTGCTGCTACTGCTACTGCTACTACTGCTACTGCTACTACTGCTTGCTACTGCTACTACTGCTACTACTGCTGCTGCTACTACTGCTACTGCTACTGCTACTGCTACTACTGCTGCTACTGCTACTACTGCTACTACTGCTGCTACTGCTACTACTGCTGCTACTGCTACTGCTACTACTGCTGCTACTGCTGCTACTGCTACTACTGCTGCTACTGCTACTACTGCTGCTACTGCTGCTACTGCTGCTACTGCTGCTACTGCTACTACTGCTGCTACTGCTACTGCTACTGCTACTACTGCTGCTACTGCTACTGCTACCACTACTACTGCTATTACCACTGCAGCTGCTGCTACTGCTACTACTGCTACTACTGCTACTACTGCTACTGCTAATACTGCTGCTACTGCTACTACTGCTACTACTGCTACTGCTACTACTGCTGCTACTGCTACTGCTACTACTGCTGCTACTGCTACTACTGCTGCTACTGCTACTGCTACCACTACTACTGCTATTACCACTGCAGCTGCTGCTACTGCTACTACTGCTGCTGCTGCTACTGCTACTACTGCTACTACTGCTACTGCTACTACTGCTGCTACTGCTACTACTGCTACTACTGCTGCTACTGCTACTACTGCTGCTGCTACTGCTACTACTGCTGCTGCTACTACTGCTGCTACTGCTACTGCTACTGCTACTACTGCTATTACCACTGCAGCTGCTGCTACTGCTACTACTGCTGCTACTACTACTGCTATTACCACTGCAGCTGCTGCTACTGCTACTACTGCTGCTACTACTACTGCTATTACCACTGCAGCTGCTGCTACTACTACTACTGCTGCTGCTGCTACTGCAACTACTACTACTACTACTACTACTACTACTACTACTACTACTACTACTACTACTGCTGCTGCTGCTACTGCTACTACTACTACTACTACTACTACTACTACTACTACTACTGCTGCTACTGCTGCTTCTATTACTACTAACACTACTATAATAGTATTAATAATACCTTAAAAAAAATGCCCCCAACTTCTAGCGTACATTGTTTTAGCTTGTCAATACTCCTTGTGAGCGAAACGTAGCCGCAAGAAACGTTTTATTAGTTGTACATGTTTCCAGCTCACTAACACGCTGCTACTCATTTAATAAGGCCCAGATTACTTGAGTTTTATTACAAAGACTCTTCAAACAAGGTACGTGCAGTGTCGATCCTTGTTTGATCTGTGCCACGAAGAGGTAAAGACCTCGCCACTACCTCCGCCAGATCAGCCTGGCTGTTTTGGCCATGTAGGCTGCTCGCAGCAACAGTCTAGTTGACCATGCATTCAAGGAAACCTGGCCTCATGGCCAGGCTTTGAGGCCATTATAGCCTCACAAACCGGTTATAGGTATATCAGGTTTATCTCTCACAAGAAATACATCAAGATGTGGCAAATTGTTAAGCTTCCCATGATGCACTCTCGTCAGTATATTATAAAAGTATGTCTGTGTTAACTTATTAGTAGGTATGAGGGGGCTGAGCTGAAATTCGACTATTCTAAATATCCCAGCAGTGGTAAGCTCAGCATGGTTATTGTGTCAACTGGTAAATTAACTACAATGATAACAAGAAATCAACAGAATATTTTCGTTTGTTTGTATTGATGAGACGTGTTGAGTGAGGTAGAAGGCAAGTATAGGTAGCCCGGGGCTGAACTAAAACCTCTCATATACATGAAAACCTGTACACAATCTTGTATTACACTTCAGTTGTTGAGTTTATGGCCGGAGTTGGAAGGTTATTGTACAAATCACTGTCACTTGAGAACCTTTATATGCAAATTTCTACTTCTATGTTTTACAGCAATATTAATCATATTATCCACTTTGCTTTAACAACAAAAATAAGAATTTTGCACATGAAACTTCTAGAGCGAGGATTTGGGCAGTATGCGAGATGAGGTCACTCTACGATCAATGTTACAGTGGCCCTAAGTTACAACAGTAAACATTATCTAGTAATGATCTCTACAGCTGAAACCTATAGCAGGAACTCACTTGGAGTATATATATATATATATATATATATATATATATATATATATATATATATATATATATATATATATATATATATATATATATATATGATGGTCAAGTAAAAATTGTCTAAATGCCCAAGAGTTAAGGAGCAGCTCCCAGTGAGTTGCCATGTTCAGGCTCATGGTAGTTTGACAAGCTGTTGTCTGACTCGTGGAGTGATGAGTGGGAAGGCGCTGGAGACGTTAGAAGAGAGGAGATCGGAGAGGTTAAACTCGACGTAAGACTTACACCAACCCCACTGCTGCCAGTGCTGCTGTTGCTCACACTCAGATTTTCCTCCTTGTATGGCAGAGGAGAGAAGAGTGCTTGAAAACCACTGTTATAATGGTCACTTAGAGGGGCTGGACTGTATGGTGGTTGTGGGTATAAGGGTGGGTTTAGATATCCACTATCGTCTAGTGGAGACTGGCGATGATCTGGATAAGGAGTCTCTGATATCTGTTGGTCCAACAAGTAAGTCTCCTGGTTGGGTAAATACGGTGTCGGGGAAGGAGCCAAATTCATCGCATGAGGAGATGGGCTGGATATCTCAATAGGGCTCTGAGCCATATCTAAAGGCTGAGGAGAATTCATAAATGCTCCAGGTGGCTTCATGTCCTGGTAATGATTAAGTAGATTGTTGGATGAATTGATGATCTGAGTTACCGTTGAATTCGGACTATGGCTCATGTTATGAGAGATGTCTAACATGGTGTGAATTGACTGACTCAAGTTAGGAGACTGCAGCATCCCAGGGGAGGATGCTGGCTGAATCATACTGTGTGAGGACTCCATCATACTTTGTGGGGAGAGCATACCCTGAGGTGACTGCAACATGCTGTGTGGTGACGGCAGCATGGAATGAGGAGACTGAACCATACTATGTGGGGACTGCACCATACTGTGCGGAGAGTGACATGGGAGAGGAGGGGAGTGGATGAGTGAGTGACTCTCGTGAGTGAGGTGTGAGTGCGATGTTTCAGATTCCATAGACTGCAACATCTGTTTCATCTGCTCCAAACCGTTGCCTTGAAGCATTTGTTTCATTTGCTCAATATCCATCCCGTTCAGCATCTGTCTAATCTGCTCACCTGTCAACGCCTCTACCTTACTTTTAACATCCATGGCCAAAGATGCAGCGTTTTCGCTAGTATGTTGCAAGTGATTTGTATTTGACATACCTGGCTTTTGCCGCAACGCCATACTTTCGAAAAGTTCTGAGTGTCGCCGGAGACCATGAAGAGAACTCATGAGTCCATCATACAGAGATTTCCCAGACGAGTCTCCAAATTTCCAGTACGTGTAATGCTGGAGAATTTTTTTGTATATATCTTTGTTAGCTTCTTGGCCCTCATAACCTAGGACAATGATAAGAATAAGCAGGTATGCCATTCTAGAATCTATATTGAACTGGCGAAGCGATCCAAGAATTTCTTTGAATTTGTTGAACACCTCCGGCGATTGTGATTTTTGGATCATATCCATGTTAGTGACCATTGGTTGTGTAGGACTGTGCAAATTATGGTAGCTACCTGTTTCCTCATTCACGAAGCTTGAGCCAAACACAAGGGCAATAACAGTGATATTCTTCTTAATTGCCAGACCCTGACTTTGTTGAGAGAGTGAGGTAAACTCGGGGAACTGACGGAGAAATCGAGTTACTCTCTCAGCAAAACGTTTATATGTACTCATTACCTCCGTCGGCTTGTTTATACTGTATGGCAACTGTTGATCAACCAGTTTAATGTTACTGATCACTCGAGTTAATATTTCAACCTCATTTGTGTCCAGGTACTGTGATGCTGGGTTGAACACACGATCCACAGGCATAACCTCCTCTTCTTCACTTTCTCGTTTAATTCCCCTGCACAAACTTCTGTCAGGACTCTCCTGTTTGGGAGAGATGGGATGGCGCTGGACGCTTTCCGAACTGTGGTGTGTTGTGGGAGGGGGAATTGGTCCATACTGTATTGGTGTGAGAGGTCCAGAAACAGGGGTTGAAGGAGAACTGTTGGGCGATGAACCAGTAGAACCTAAGTCGGCTGGCTGAGCCGGCGAGTGGTAGGCCAGCGACGAGCTACTACTATTTTGATACCGTGAGGATAAATTTTTGGAGGAGGAACTATTGGAGTATGCTGAGCTGTCTTTAGAACACTCATTGGGAGAATAAGAGCCTGAGGATGATCCCCTTCCACCACCACTACCACCACTACCACCACCACTTTCACTTCTTGCACTGCCGCTACCTGCAACATTACCAGTGCCTCCTTGTTGATACATCATCCTCTTAGTGAGTCTTGTCTTCATCAGTTGAAGACGTTCGTCTTCACTCATCACCCAAGACTTTGTCATTCCTATGTTCTCACACTTGGCAAACCTGTTCAAATGCAAAGGAAGAATTAGACCAGCTTACAAAATATTCAATATTAATAGCAAGAAATCACTGTAAAATGAGTTACTGCAAATATATATAAAAAAAACACAGTGAAAATATGAGTGGAAATGCTCGAACATTCGATTGTTTAATGGAATTTTAAAGCCTATATACTATACAAGGGTCATTAAGGCCTCTTCTCCTCCGGTCAAGAATACTTTAATAATTAAAATAGTGATTAAAGTAAACTCTCAAGTGTATATACACTGAGAGATACACTTCACGGTGTATATATCATCTGAGCGCCTTAGTATATTTACACACACACACACACAATGGAAGCTGAAGACTCAGATGAGTCAAAGAGATGTTAGGAAGTATTTCTTTAGTCATAGAGTTGTCAGGAAGTGGAATAATCTGGAGAGTGACGTAGTGGAGGCAGAAACCATACATAGTTTTAAGACGAGGTATGATAAAGCTCATGGAGCAGGGAGAGAGAGGACCTAATAGCGATCAGTGAAGAGGCGGGGCCAGGAGCTGTGACTCGACCCCTGCAACCACAACTAGGTGAGTACACACACACACACACACAGTGAAGAGGCGGGGCCAGGAGCTATGAATCGACCCCTGCAACCACAACTAGGTGAGTACAACTAGGTGAGTACACATCTTTACAGGAACATGTTTCTAACACCTGTGAAAATACATGTGTAAACACCAGATAATTCTCACGTATTTTAACCTCCTTACTTTCACTGTATCATCATTGTTATTATATCACAAAAACTTACATAAAAGAATTAAAAATAAAAATAAAAAAATCTTGCCCAAAACACAGCCTTAACACCAAAATAATATTTTATTAATCAATGAAACGGCCGTATCCCACCGAGGTCGGGTGACCTAAAAAAAAACTTTGTTTCCTTATAAATTTAGTAATTTATACAGGAGAAAGTGTTACTAGCCTCTTTCTCCCGGCAAAAATAATAATAATAATAATATACAACTTAAAAATACTGTTCAGAGAAGGTGAAAATTTTTTTAAACAGTAATCAATAGATGGATAAAAAGTTCAATTTGATGAATAAGACACTTGGGAATCTTTATTGGGAAAACGTTTCGCCATCTAGTGACTTTTCTCAGTTCATTGCGGAGGTTACATGCTTGAGACAGTGGAAGGTGAGGTAATCAGTCCCTTAGAATTGATAGATGCTCAGTCACTTAGCCAGCATCAACCTACTACTGGTGGGCGAAACGTCTTCACGATAAAGATACCTAGGTGTTGTACATGTGACTTATTCACGAACTTACGTAATAATGAAAATAAGCTTCTTCAGTCAATCATCTCCAGTCAGACATTAACTGAAGAAGCCTATCCACAAGGCGAAACATCGCAATTAAAATCTGTGCATTAAATGGTTAGAATTACAATAAAAAAATGATTACAAAATAATAAAAATAAGCAAAAAAGCTATTTTGTTCAATCACAAAGTTTGCAGCTTAGATAATTATATAAACCTTCCCGTAAAGCTAAGTTAGACTGACAATTATTACTAATAATTAAGTTAGACTAATTATTAATTATTACCTAATAAAGAAAGGGATTAAGATTATATATATATATATATATATATATATATATATATATATATATATATATATATATATATATATATATATATATATATATATATATATATATATATATGAGCTTCTGAATTGCCCATCAACAAACCTGCAATATTTGCAAAATTTTCTGGAGGCAATGGAAATAGCGCACTTCTGGTCCCCTCCGCATCGGAAGTGCTTGTAGGCGTCGTTCTGCACTGAGCGACGGAAGAACGCCTTGCAGGAGTCGCACGACAGCCCTCCGAAGTGCAGAGACTTGGCAATATCACCACACACCTGTGCAACAGTGCATAATAAGTTTATCTGGACAGGGTAAAGTTCCAGGAGCGAAACATCGCCAATAATGGCTAGAAAATAAAAGTTTAGTGGTTGGTTAATGGGGGTTAAAGTCTGTCTACTTCACGAGGGTCATTAAGACTGCATGTCACCTGTACACCACCAGTCACTACACGAGGGTCATTAAGACTGCATGTCACCTGTGCATCACCAGTCACTACACGAGGGTCATTAAGACTGCATGTCACCTGTACACCACCAGTCACTACACGAGGGTCATTAAGACTGCATGTCACCTGTACACCACCAGTCACTTCACGAGGGTCATTAAGACTGCATGTCACCTGTACACCACCAGTCACTACACGAGGGTCATTAAGACTGCATGTCACCTGTGCATCACCAGTCACTACACGAGGGTCATTAAGACTGCATGTCACCTGTACACCACCAGTCACTACACGAGGGTCATTAAGACTGCATGTCACCTGTACACCACCAGTCACTTCACGAGGGTCATTAAGACTGCATGTCACCTGTACACCACCAGTCACTACACGAGGGTCATTAAGACTGCATGTCACCTGTACACCACCAGTCACTACACGAGGGTCATTAAGACTGCATGTCACCTGTACACCACCAGTCACTACACGAGGGTCATTAAGACTGCATGTCACCTGTGCATCACCAGTCACTACACGAGGGTCATTAAGACTGCATGTCACCTGTACACCACCAGTCACTACACGAGGGTCATTAAGACTGCATGTCACCTGTACACCACCAGTCACTACACGAGGGTCATTAAGACTGCATGTCACCTGTACACCACCAGTCACTACACGAGGGTCATTAAGACTGCATGTCACCTGTACACCACCAGTCACTACACGAGGGTCATTAAGACTACATGTCACGTGTACACCACCAGTCACTACACGAGGGCCATTAAGACTGCATGTCACCTGTACACCACCAGTCACTACACGAGGGTCATTAAGACTGCATGTCACCTGTACACCACCAGTCACTACACGAGGGTCATTAAGACTGCATGTCACCTGTACACCACCAGTCACTCACGAGGGTCATTAAGACTGCATGTCACCTGTACACCACCAGTCACTACACCAGGGTCATTAAGACTGCATGTCACCTGTACACCACCAGTCACTACACGAGGGTCATTAAGACTGCATGTCAACTGTACACCACCAGTCACTACACGAGGGTCATTAAGACTGCATGTCACCTGTACACCACCAGTCACTACACGAGGGTCATTAAGACTGCATGTCAACTGTACACCACCAGTCACTACACGAGGGTCATTAAGACTGCATGTCACCTGTACACCACCAGTCACTACACGAGGGTCATTAAGACTGCATGTCATCTGTACACCACCAGTCACTACACGAGGGTCATTAAGACTGCATGTCACCTGTACACCACCAGTCACTACACGAGGGTCATTAAGACTGCATGTCACCTGTACACCACCAGTCACTACACGAGGGTCATTAAGACTGCATGTCACCTGTACACCACCAGTCACTACACAAGGGTCATTAAGACTGCATGTCACCTGTACACCACCAGTCACTACACGAGGGTCATTAAGACTGCATGTCAACTGTACACCACCAGTCACTACACGAGGGTCATTAAGACTGCATGTCACCTGTGCATCACCAGTCACTACACGAGGGTCATTAAGACTGCATGTCGCCTGTACACCACCAGTCACTACACGAGGGTCATTAAGACTGCATGTCACGTGTACACCACCAGTCACTACACGAGGGTCATTAAGACTTCATGTCACCTGTACACCACCAGTCACTACACGAGGGTCATTAAGACTGCATGTGAACTGTACACCACCAGTCACTACACGAGGGTCATTAAGACTGCATGTCACCTGTACACCACCAGTCACTACACGAGGGTCATTAAGACTGCATGTCACCTGTACACCACCAGTCACTACACGAGGGTCATTAAGACTGCATGTCAACTGTACACCACCAGTCACTACACGAGGGTCATTAAGACTGCATGTCATCTGTACACCACCAGTCACTACACGAGGGTCATTAAGACTGCATGTCACCTGTACACCACCAGTCACTACACGAGGGTCATTAAGACTGCATGACACCTGTGTATCACCAGTCAAGAATGCTTTAATACCTAAAATAGGGACTAAAGTAAACTCTCAGTGTACATACACTGAGAGATATTCACCTCTCAGTATATAAACACTGAGATATATTCACCTCTCAGTGTATATACACAGAGATATTCACCTCTCAGTGTATATACACTGGGAGATATTCACCTCTCAGTGTATATACACTGATAGATATTCACCTCTCAGTGTATATACACAGAGATATTCACCTCTCAGTGTATATACACAGAGATATTCACCTCTCAGTGTATATACACAAAAATATTCACCTCTCAGTGTATATACACAGAGATATTCACCTCTCAGTGTATATACACTGAGAGATATTCACCTCTCAGTGTATATACACTGAGAGATATTCACCTCTCAGTGTATATACACTGAGAGATATTCACCTCTCGGCGCATATATTGTCATGTTGATAGGAAAAAATATGATGTTCGTAAATGGTTTAGAAAAATGATAAGTTGAAGAATGAGACACTTGTGTCATATTTCCTCGATAAGGATTCACAAATATTGCACAAGTGTCTCATTCTACAGGGACAAAAAATAGGCAAATAGGGAGTACGTGGGAGTACAAGGAACTGACAGCAGAAGTCTTCACTGAGACTATCTGCTGAGAGACTATCTGCTGAGAAGAACTATCTCCTTCCATCTAGATTAAGAACTATCGTGTATTATCCAGGTGTGTGAGTCAAGGATAAAACAGACTATCTATCCTACATCTTTATCGTTGAAACGTTTCGCCTCTACAGTGGGCTTCTTCAGTCAAATACGAGGCAACAGTGAAATAAAGATGAAGTAATCAGTGCATAAACCTTGGAGAACTAGTATCTGAGGTGGTCAGTCCCTTAGCCTGGAGGGACTTTGATACCTTACCTTTGAAGAGTTTCGAGAGTTTCTCTACTCTCTGAGCCCGGCCATGGGCCAAGCTCGTCTGGTGCTTGCCTGATTAACCAGGTTGTTGCTGCTGGAGGCCCGCTGCCCCACATATCCATCACAGCCTGTTTGATCTGGCACCTGGTGAAGATACTTGTTCAGTTTCCTCTTGAAGGCTTCTATACTTGTTCCAGTCGCGTTTCTGATATCTTCTGGTAAGATGTTGAATAGTCTGGGACCACGAATGTTGATACAGTGTTCTCTTATTGTGCCCACCGCACCCCTGCTCCTCACTGGGTTTATTTTACACTTCCTCCCATATCTCTCACTCCAGTATGTTGTTATGGCAGTGTGCAGATTTGGGACCAGACCCTCGAGTACTTTCCAGGTATATATTATCATGTATCTCTCTCCTCCGCTCCAATGAGTACATGTTCAAGACTTGAAGGCGTTCCCAGTAATTTAGATGTTTCAATGGCTCAATGTGAGCCGTAAAGGATCTATGTATTTGTTCCAGCTATGATATTTCTCCTGCCCTGAACGGGGCCGTCAGCACAGAGCAGTATTCTAAGTGAGGGAGCACTAGTGATTTGAAGAGTGTCACCATCGGCATTATTTCCCTTGTTTTGAAAGTTCTCAATACCCACCCCGTCATCTTCCTGGCTGTCGTGATCTTTGTCTTTTTCCTTCGACAGTATTTAAGACTTCCTTCTCACGCTTCAGCTTCATATCGTTCCAGACCATGAAGCTGAACTCTTCTCCAGGCTGAGGGACTGACCACCTCAAATACTATTTCTCCATCTTCATTTCACTACTACACTTGCTGTCTCTGTATTTGACTGAAGAAGCCTACTGTGTAGGCGCAACGTTTCAACAATAAAAATACCCATCTGTTGCACATGTGACTTAATCATCAATTTGTAGGCATATTATGCAATCATTAAACTTAAAACTTCCTAATAAGATCGAATAAAAACATGGAGAAGCACTGCAGTAGGCCTACTGGCCAATGGATAAGTCATAGTTGGGGAAAATGATTCTTGAAAAATTAGACACTTGTGCAACATCCGGGTATCTTTAGTGTAGACGTTTCGCTCTCCAGTGGCTTTATCAATACAAATTCAAGGACATAACTGGAAGACAGAAGAACTATACACAGAAGATGAGGTAATCAGTCCCCTCAGCCTTGGAGTTGATGTGAAGAGCACCGTAGTCGTGAAGATTCTGGAGCACTGGTAAGAAGGTTGGCGCTTATATACTGGCGTCAGTCTGTGCTCCAGAATCTTCACTACTTCGGTGCTCTCCACTCCAACTCCAATAAAGATACCAGGATGTGTCTAATAAATGATTCTTGGAGAAACTTGAGGAATGACTGGAGAATAAGCATGGTGTTACAGACAGTAGGAAGAAAAACACGTTTCGCCACTCCTGACAGCCACTCTTGGCGAAACGTTTCCTCAGTAAATGTCTTGAAGTGTGCACATTTCTCCTTATCTACACAACTGGAAAAAATACCCAGCTAATCTTTACTGGAATTAAGAGAACATTGTTAATTAGAAACCTCACAACTTATTCAAGCACTACTAAACAAACAGCAGGTTCTTCTAACACTGCTGAACAAACAGCAGGTTCTTCTAACACTGCTGAACAAACAGCAGGTTCTTCTAACAATACTAAACAAACAGCAGGTTCTTCTAACACTGCTGAACAAACAGCAGGTTCTTCTAACACTGCTGAACAAACAGCAGGTTCTTCTAACACTGCTGAACAAACAGCAGGTTCTTCTAACAATACTAAACAAAAAGCAGGTTCTTCTAACAATACTAAACAAACAGCAGGTTCTTCTAACACTGCTGAACAAACAGCAGGTTCTTCTAACAATACTAAACAAACAGCAGGTTCTTCTAACAATACTAAATAAACAGCAGGTTCTTCTAACAATACTAAACAAACAGCAGGTTCTTCTAACAATACTGAACAAACAGCAGGTTCTTCTAATACTGAACAAACAGCAGGTTCTTCTAACACTACTGAACAAACAGCAGGTTCTTCTAACACTGCTGAACAAACAGCAGGTTCTTCTAACACTACTGAACAAACAGCAGGTTCTTCTAATACTGCTAAACAAACAGCAGGTTCTTCTAACAATACTGAACAAACAGCAGGTTCTTCTAATACTGAACAAACAGCAGGTTCTTCTAATACTGCTAAACAAACAGCAGGTTCTTCTAACAATACTGAACAAACAGCAGGTTCTTCTAATACTGAACAAACAGCAGGTTCTTCTAATACTGCTAAACAAACAGCAGGTTCTTCTAACACTACTGAACAAACAGCAGGTTCTTCTAACACTGCTGAACAAACAGCAGGTTCTTCTAACACTACTGAACAAACAGCAGGTTCTTCTAATACTGCTAAACAAACAGCAGGTTCTTCTAACAATACTGAACAAACAGCAGGTTCTTCTAATACTGAACAAACAGCAGGTTCTTCTAATACTGCTAAACAAACAGCAGGTTCTTCTAACAATACTGAACAAACAGCAGGTTCTTCTAACAATACTAAACAAACAGCAGGTTCTTCTAACAATACTGAACAAACAGCAGGTTCTTCTAATACTGCTAAACAAACAGCAGGTTCTTCTAACAATACTGAACAAACAGCAGGTTCTTCTAATACTACTAAACAAACAGCAGGTTCTTCTAACAATACTGAACAAACAGCAGGTTCTTCTAATACTGCTAAACAAACAGCAGGTTCTTCTTACAATACTGAACAAACAGCAGGTTCTTCTAACAATACTAAACAAACAGCAGGTTCTTCTAACAATACTGAACAAACAGCAGGTTCTTCTAATACTGAACAAACAGCAGGTTCTTCTAATACTGAACAAACAGCAGGTTCTTCTAACACTACTGAACAAACAGCAGGTTCTTCTAACACTGCTGAACAAACAGCAGGTTCTTCTAACAATACTGAACAAACAGCAGGTTCTTCTAACACTACTGAACAAACAGCAGGTTCTTCTAATACTGCTAAACAAACAGCAGGTTCTTCTAATACTGAACAAACAGCAGGTTCTTCTAACACTACTGAACAAACAGCAGGTTCTTCTAACACTACTGAACAAACAGCAGGTTCTTCTAACACTGCTGAACAAACAGCAGGTTCTTCTAACAATACTAAACAAATAGCAGGTTCTTCTAACACTACTGAACAAACAGCAGGTTCTTCTAACACTACTGAACAAACAGCAGGTTCTTCTAACACTACTGAACAAACAGCAGGTTCTTCTAACACTATTGAACAAACAGCAGGTTCTTCTAACACTGCTGAACAAACAGCAGGTTCTTCTAACACTACTGAACAAACAGCAGGTTCTTCTAAGAATACTGAACAAACAGCAGGTTCTTCTAACAATACTAAACAAACAGCAGGTTCTTCTAACAATACTGAACAAACAGCAGGTACATCAAACACTGCTGAACAAACAGCAGGTTCTTCTAACAATACTGAACAAACAGCAGGTTCTTCTAACAATACTGAACAAACAGCAGGTACATCAAACACTGCTGAACAAACAGCAGGTACATCAAACAGTACTGAACAAACAGCAGGTACATCAAACACTGCTGAACAAACAGCAGGTACATCAAACACTGCTGAACAAACAGCAGGTACATCAAACAGTACTGAACAAACAGCAGGTTCATCAAACAGTACTGAACAAACAACAGGTTCATCAAACAGTACTGAACAAACAGCAGGTACATCAAACACTGCTGAACAAACAGCAGGTTCTTCTAACAATACTGAACAAACAGCAGGTTCTTCTAACAATACTGAACAAACAGCAGGTACATCAAACACTGCTGAACAAACAGCAGGTACATCAAACAGTACTGAACAAACAGCAGGTACATCAAACACTGCTGAACAAACAGCAGGTACATCAAACACTGCTGAACAAACAGCAGGTACATCAAACAGTACTGAACAAACAGCAGGTTCATCAAACAGTACTGAACAAACAACAGGTTCATCAAACAGTACTGAACAAACAGCAGGTTCATCAAACAGTACTGAACAAACAGCAGGTACATCAAACAGTACTGAACAAACAGCAGGTTCATCAAACAGTACTGAACAAACAGCAGGTACATCAAACAGTGCTGAACAAACAACAGGTACATTAAACAGTACTGAACAAACAACAGGAACATCAAACAGTGCTGAACAAACAACAGGTACATCAAACAGTGCTGAACAAACAGCAGGTACATCAAACAGTACTGAACAAACAACAGGAACATCAAACAGTGCTGAACAAACAGCAGGTACATCAAACAGTGCTGAACAAACAACAGGGGATGACAGCATCTCTGCCACACACTGCAACTCATCATTATCCCGCAGCCTTCGTCATGTACTACAAAATTTATGTAAATACATAAGAAAACATTCAGAGAAGAATGACGAATTAAACCATCGTATAAGATCTCTTTTATGGAGATGATCCCTGGATCTGCATTCTCTCCAGAGGCGCAGAATGACGGGAGAAGGGCAAGTGGAAGACACGTATGAAGGAGATGTAAATAAGGTACTGTGGATATTTGACTACGAAAGAACTCGGGGAAAAATGGTTTAAAGTTGGATAAATTTAGATTTAGATAGGATATAGGCAAGTAAAGTTTTATAAGTAGATTGGTAGGTGAGTGAATCTGCCTGTCAGCCAGAGCTATTGAAACTAACACCTTCTCTAGCTTTAAAAAAATTAGACGTTAAGATATAAGATAGACCTGAATAGAATGGTCCAGACCTGCCTAGAATGGTCTAGACCTGCCTAGAATGGTCTAGACCTGCCTACAATGGTCCAGACCTGCCTACAATGGTCCAGACCTGTCTAGAATGATCCAGACCTGCCTAGAATGGTCCAGACCTGCCTAGAATGGTCCAGACCTGCCTAGAATGGCTAGACTTGTCTAGAATGGTCCAGACCTGCCTACAATGGTCCAGACCTGCCTACAATGGTCCAGACCTGTCTAGAATGATCCAGACCTGCCTACAATGGTACAGACTTGCCTAGAATGGTCCAGAGTTGTTTAGAATGGGCCAGATCTGCCTAGAATGGTCCAGACCTGTCTAGAATGGTCCAGACCTGCCTAGAATGGGCCAGTAGGCCTACTGGGCCTACTGCAGGGCTCCTCTATTCTAATGTTTCTATAAACTCAAGTCCCAATGAACGACAAGACGATGGGTAAACAGGGACGAGAGACTCTAACCGTGGTCCTGACAGGTATCACTATCAGCGTAGGCCAGTTCTTCTTGTTTTTCAGTGTCTTCTGGGATGAAGCATTGATGCTGGTAAAGGGTTCTTGATCATAGGAACTGGAGCTGCCTCCCCTTCCTCCGATCAAACCAAATCAGCTCACACCACAGGCAGGGTGAGGTGTGTGTTGAGGTCTGGTTACTCACCTGACACAAGCGTACAGGCTTCCTGGAGGGAGTGTCTCCACTCGTTGGCACGGCGGCGGGGGGATTCCGTGGCACTACCGACATCTTGGCAGTGCCGCCGCCAGTGCCGCCACTCACCAAACTGCCTCCGCCACCACTGGCTACCCCTATATCACCACTCTCCTGACCTCTGTGGAAACAAAATATAATATAAACATCACCCCTACGGATATAATAATAATAATAATAATAATAATAATAATAATAATAATAATAATAATAATAAATTAGGTAGTAGGTTGGTAGACAGCAGCCACCCAGGGAGGTACTACCGTCCTGCCAAGTGAGTGTAAAACGGAAACCTGTAATTGTTTTACATGATGGTAGGATTGCTGGTGTCTTTTTTCTGTCTCATAAACATGCAAGATTTCAGGTACGTCTTGCTACTTCTACTTACACTTAGGTCACACTACACATTCATGTACAAGCATATATATACACACAACCCTCTGGGTTTTCTTCTATTTTCTTAATAGTTCTTGTTCTTCTTTATTTCCGTTTTCTCCATGGGGAAGTGGAACAGAATTCTTCCTCCGTAAGTCATGCGTGTCGTAAGAGGCGACTAAAATGCCGGGAGCAAGAGGCTAGTAACTCCTTCTCTTGTATACATTACTAAATTTACAAAGAAAAACTCTCGTTTTTCATTTTAAGTCACCCTGCCTTAAGTCACTCTGCCTTAGGTCACCCTGCCTGGGTGGTATATGGCCGGTGTTTTGAAAATAAAATTAACCATTATTATCAGCAGCGCAAAGCTTACTAATGACTATGCTTACCAGAGTTACCATCTGACACAAGTGTCATGTGACACAGGTGTCATATGACACAGGTGCCCTGTGACACAGGTGTCATGTGACACAGGTGCCCTGTGACACAGGTGTCATGTGACACAGGTGTCATGTGACACAGGTGTCATGTGACACAGGTGCCCTGTGACACAGGTGCCCTGTGACACAGGTGTCATGTGACACAGGTGTCATGTGACACATGTGTCATGTGACACAGGTGTAATGTGACACAGGTGTCATGTGACACATGTGTCATGTGACACAGGTGTAATGTGACACAGGTGTCATGTGACACAGGTGTCATGTGACACATGTGTCATGTGACACAGGTGTCATGTGACACAGGTGTCATGTGACACAGGTGTCATGTGACACAGGTGTCATGTGACACAGCTGTCATGTGTAGACTGGAGGTCACGGTAATGTGTTCTGGGGAGACGTAAATTTCTCGCTAGTTAACTTAAACTTCTTGACCGGGAAGCTAGAGACTAAGAATCACTTCCTATTATTGCTGCTGCGTTTCGCCCTCCAGGAGCATTATGGAGCGAAACATAGAGTAAGCTCTCTCATAAAGCTCTATACAGCGCGATTTTCTTTTTTTTTTTTTGGCAAACGCGATTTTAAATTTGCATCCAACATTGAATAACGCGTAAAAAAAATACTTCAATGTGCAATTTTGATCCCATTCTATCAATTGCATTTGCAAAGAACGGCACTATATACAGAGGAGCTTTTCCGATCACAGAACGAGCGGGATTCGAACCCACGGCGGGCAAGGTGCTACGATTTCGAGAGTTAAGAGTCAGCTTTATATTCAGTAATCCTACCAATATTTTTTGATCGGCTTCCTGGGCCGTGTCCAGGATTGTTTTTCAGAGCTGTTTGTAGCAGAACCAGAAGAGACTCACTCATGAAATTGTAATAACACAAAAAGAAACCAGGGTACGGGTGGGTACGTTTATTCATGTATACACAAATACAGTTACGCAGATTATCATACATAGCAGCATATGTGTAGAGAATCCAGGATAACCCAAAAAAAAGTCAGACAAAGTGACTTATTTCCATTGGGGTCCATTAAATAGCTTATTATTATACTATAAAGGATATATAAAAGGAATAAGGTAAAATGAGTTATTTATATTTACATGTATGTTAGCTAAAAATAAATAAAAAAATCATTCTCCTCCCTTTCTGTCGCTACATTCATTAGGTACCTTTTAGCTCTCTTCCTGAACTGGTTCATGCTATGACTGGCTTTGACATGTGCAGGCAGTCTGTTCCATTCCTTTATTGCTGTACAATAAAAGGTGTTTGAAGCCATGGTGATTGCATCGTAAAACACCAGGTCAGTGCGTGGTCTTCCTCACCAAACTATAGTTATAATAATAAGCTTTATTTACTACAAGTACATGTACAAGGTATACAGTCCTAGCTGACATCTTTAACATACTACTATATAGAAAGTCGCTTGTTATGCTGAGCATTTCGGGCAAATTAGGTCCCCAGGATGCGACCCACACCAGGTGACTAACAACCAGGTACCTATTTTACTGATGGGTGAACACTGGACAGCAGGTGTCTTAAGGAAACACGTCCTGTTTTCCAGCCGTACCGGGGATCGACCCCCGGACCCTGGTGTGTGAGGTGAGTGCGCTAGCGATCGAGCTACGGGATACCTGCATACCTGTGTACCATTAGTGTAATGATATAATTAGAGGGGATAATCTGCTTGACCTAGTTCTGGTGAACACGGAAATAATCGTAAATAATCTAGAGGTCAGTGAGGAGCCTGGCACATGTGACCCTATTACATGGAAGTACTACAGCGAGGATACAGCAGTAAATGTTTCTATATTCTAATATAAGAGGAAGATGCCGTAAAACTTCTGAATAAGAAGCGAAATCCTCTGCTCTAGGCCGTTCCACTTCCTGACCACTGTCAGTCTAAAGAAGTTTTTCCTAACATCCCTACGAGTCATCTGCCGTATTTTTCGACTCCAAATTCAGGTTGGGGTCGAAAATACGGCAGATTTTTTTCAATGTAGAGAAAAAGGCAAAATCCTGCTCCTTGGGAATGAAAATAAGTGTGTCTAGAGTGCTTGATCATAAGCAATGTGGAAAGGAGGATTTAGGAGCCAGGATAGCAGTGTCTAAGTGCCTGTAATAAGGCCAATTGATTCCTTGGATTTATATCACGGGGTATAAGTTACAGAACACCAATTGTTAGTATCCAGCAATATACATGGTAAAAACCTGGTGTATAATAGATACAAGTAGCGGGTAAAGATCATGTATGGCGTGAATGAGGTCCCAGGAGAGAAACGTTTTCAGGACAGGTTGTCCTAAATGTTTAGTGTGTTTTGGTTATGTGTCTTGAAACACTGCAGTAAACATCGTTAATAGTACCTCGTTTAGATTATGCACTGCACATCTGGTCTCTGTGCTGCAGAATGATGATGATGTTAATAATAATAATAATAATAATATCTTTATTTCTACAAGTACATGTACAAGGTATACAGGCATAGCTGACATCACTGACATACTACTATATAGAAAGCCCCTTGTTATGTAGAGCATTTCCCGCAAATTAGGTCAGTTTTGTCCCAGGATGCGACCCACACCAGTCCACTAACACCCAGGTACCCATTTTACTAATGGGTGAACATAGACAACCAGTGTTAGGAAACACGTTCGATGTTTCCACCCCTTCGCTGGGAATCGAACCCGGACACTCGCCGTGTGAAGCGAGAGCTTTGGCCACCAGGATATAAAAGCATTAGAAAACATACAGGGAAGTTAATCCACGGTAGAAGAAATATTTCCCAAGATATACCGAGTTGCCTGAAGCCACACTCTCTTCAACGACCTACAACGAAGGGAGAAATGACTGAGGTATATAAGTGGTGGACAAGACAAGTGAAAGAGATGTGCAGAAATAGCCACACTGGAAAAAAATTGCTAAATTCCAAGCGTTTTCGTGATTTCTCACATCAAGGAAATCATGAAAGCGATTGGAATTTCTCTGTTTTTTCGTTGTTGTTATTTTGTATATTGTGATATCACCTGTTTACTGTGATCTTATTGCATGGAGAAGACATAAATCTGTAACCAGAAAAGAACTCAGAGCAACTCGACGCCCTTCTGAATCTAAATATATATTCAAGTTGAATAAATTTAGATTTAGAAAGGCTATAGGAAAGTACATGTCTAGAGGCACTGAAGCTTAGACCTTGGATGCATTTAAAAAAATTGTTAGAAAGACCTGCCTAGCAGGGGCCAGTTCTGGAGGTGGGAGGTAAGAATGTCTGCACTCTGAAGGAGCAGCGAGGACGGGGCAGTTCAGAGGGTCCTCAGAACTGTGATGTAAGCACCCACACAGGTGCCACGACAGCGACCTAGAACATAACTGCTGGTGTTTCCTTGGGTCACTCTGCCTCGGTGGCAGACGGTCACTCAGGCAGAGTGACCAGCAAATTAATTTCTTCAGCGTAATACAAAAATATCATAATTTAAAATCTAAAACTAAAACTAAAATAGCTAAAAACTAAAATAACTAAAGAAAACTAAAATAAAACTAAATAAAACTAAATAAAACTTAAAAACAGTGTGATCTTTATTGATGGGTATTCCCTTAGAAGCTGAATTATGACAGTCATACAATTCTGTCTAATATTAAGGCATCCATGAACGAGTGATTTTAAGCAATAACAAAACTGCGACTAGCCGGGGATCGAACTCCCGACATTTTAGCGAGCCTCCAGTCAAGTCCTCCAAAATTCCGAGACGCCTTAATCCACTGCTGTGAGGAAAAAGTGGATTTTAATTGGGGTTCAGGGTTGTTCAGACAGCCTGAGGATCATTAACTAGTTTCAGCCTGTGCTTCCATCTAGCGGGCTGAGACAAGCCCCCAGTTCCTGGCTGTCTGATGTGTTTTAGTTACTACTCCTGGTAGTAGTAACCTTACCTGGTGTGGAGTGGAGTTGGGAGAATCACTCCACCTCCTCTCTTCTCCTGATCAGGTAGGGTGATCTACCAGGAGTATTTCTGGTCGTTGTGTTTTTTTTTTTTTTGAGTTACCAGTAATATCTTACACCTTTAAGTTGGCATACCATCTTTGCTTTCTTAAATGGTATATTTAATTAACTTTTGGTAACCATTATTTTTTCTTGTGATCAGTTCTGCTGCTGGCCTGGTCAGCCCGAACAGACGCTGAGATTTACAAGAGACAGATAAGTCCAATCCGACTTTGAGTATACGTCTTCATACGTACTTCGACCAGTGGCATAGGAGACTTCTTAACATCAAGCCCATGGAGACCCTTCACCATCTCATCAGCTCCTAAGACCTATCCTGGGCCTTATATTCTCCGACCATACATCCTGCCAGAACCACATCGGCCACTTTTTTAGTTATTTTTATATTTTGTAATAAACTCCAGAAAAATCCTTTCTCATACCAAAGAGTCCATTATTCATTTATTTATTTTTCCATTAATTTTCTGTTCAGGTGTAAGGCGTTCCCCTGACAACTGCCATCAGTGATTTATTATTATTATTATTATTATTATTATTATTATCATCATCATCAAAACCAAGCGATATACCACCAGGGTCCTACAGCGCTCCATCAGTGATATAAATCATTCATAATGAAGTATAATCTACATTGAACTACATTGAATACACAAATAACTCACACATACGGGAGAGGAGCTCACGACGACGTTTCGGTCCCACTTGGACCATTTACAAAGTCACGTCATAAGCTCCTTTCTATATGCTGGTTATTTGTGTATTGTTTAACCCCTGTGGTTTAGCGCTTCTATTTGATTATAATAATAATTTTGTATTGTTCCAGTCACGGTATTGTGTCAGTCACGGTATTGTGCCAGTCACTATATTATGCCAGTCACGGTATTGTGCCAGTCACGGTATTGTGCCAGTCACGGTATAGTGGCTTTTTTTGTTTATATACAGTGTAAGATATTTTTGTGTTTTTATTTACACCTGCATAAATAACTCGTTACAACTGTTACCAGATCATAAAGTTGACAATACGTCATGATCACTGTAGCCAACGTAGCTGTCAAAACACTGGTGCCCAGTCCCTGGACCCATTATGTACCCCTGTAATCTTTCAACTAAACAACAGGATGGGTATGGGATGCATAATAAAAATATTCAATTTATTATCCAAAGCCTTGATGCCAATAAATGGATCCTGGTTTCTTAATCCAGGACGGACCGAAACATCGTCTAAAATTTCCTTTCGAAAGTTTAGATTACAATCGAACACTTGAAGAATTACTGACTGATGAGTGAAACATATGTGCAACACTTAGGCTTCCTTGGCGAAACGTTGTGGGTGAGCTGCAGGCTTCGTCAGTTGAATATAATGATTACAATAGTGGAGACGTAGATGAAATGTGGAGGAAAGTTTGAGGTAATCAGTTACTTACTGAATGAGGGCAGTAGTGAGTCTTGAGTAGTGAGAAACGACCCCAGCAATCACATATAGTGAGTACGACTCATGACAGCAGTGAGCTCTCAGCAGTATATCAGAAACAAGAGTCATGACAGCAGCGAGCTCTCAGACACATATCAGACACAAGAGTCATGACAGCAGTGAGCTCTCAGCAGTATATCAGACACACACACGAGTCTTCCCACGGTAAGAGTTAAGTACATAGGATAATCAGAAGGGGGACAAAGGTTCTGAAATTGGAGCCATGGGATCTCTCAGAAGAGAATGTTTTATTGCAGGAGGACCTAAAACTTCCCACCTTGCCTTAGATGCGACATGATTGCCTTCCATTCCTCTGGTCCTGTATACGATTCAGCGTTTCCAAACGAAAATAATTATAATATTAATGGAGTCGTATGATGAGTGGTGGAGGGCAGGGAGGGGAAGACTAGTGGTCAACAGGGAGGGGAGAGGCCAGTGGTCAATTGGGAGGGGAATAAGAGGTAGGGGAAGGCGTGTGCTGTGTCAACAACTGCTGCATAGTCACCAGAAGACGAATAAAAGAATATGTCAATAGCATTTCACAGCATGGCGAGCGCTAACCACGGGAAAGAGAGTGACGGCAGAATGGAAAGTGGATGCTGAGTCCAGAGTCGAGAGAAATGGATACTGGCGAGGAATGGATAAAAGGGAACAGAGCAAGGGAAGGGGGAAAGGGTGGAGGGAAATAGGAGGTGGAAATGGGGTAGATGGCAGGAGAGTGAGGCTAGAAAGTTAATGGAACAATGAAGTGGCTGGGAGTTGTAGGAAAGTCTGTGGGAAGGCAAGAAGGGAAGGGAGGGAAGGAAGGGAGGGGAGGGAAGGAAGGGAAGGGAGGGAAGGAAGGGAGGAGGGAAGGAAGGGAGGGGGAGGTAGGGGAGGGAAGGAAGGGAGGGAGGGAAGGGAAGGAAGGATGATGTGAGATGTGAAGAAAGGCAGTTAATAACTCACGTACAAGACACTGATCGACTACTTTATGCTTCACAAAATACGTACATAAATAAGACACACTTGGGTACCTTTACTGACGAAACGTTTCGCCTACATTGCAGGCTTCATCAGGCGAAAATAGGTGTGATTATATAATAAGTGAAGAGGTAATTACGAGGTGATGGAAGGTGATCAGACCCTCAGTCTTAATAGAAGGTGATCAGACCCTCAGTCTTAATAGAAGGTGATCAGACCCTCAGGCTTGATGGAAGGTGATCAGTCCCTCAGGCTTGATGGAAGGTGATCAGTCCCTCAGGCTTGATGGAAGGTGATCAGTCCCTCAGGCTTGATGGAAGGTGATCAGTCCCTCAGGCTTGATGGAAGGTGATCAGTCCCTCAGGCTTGATGGAAGGTGATCAATCCCTCAGGCTTGATGGAAGGTAATCAGTCCCTCAGGCTTGATGGAAGGTGATCAGTCCCTCAGGCTTGATGGAAGGTGATCAGACCCTCAGGCTTGATAAAAAATGCCCATTCTAGAGACTAAGAGATCGAGTCCTTTCTATCAAAGTTGAGGCATTGAACACCATCTATCACGATCGAGGGACTGATCACCTCATAATTACCTCTCCATCTCTTTGATCTTCAGCACTATAATTACCTCTGTATTCGACTGAAGAAGCCTGCTGCGCAGAAGAAACGTTTCGCCGATAAAAACACCCAAGTGTTACACATGTGTTTTATTTCTCAATTGGTCGGTACTGTGAGCAATTATACAGGACTTACTAAACACTTTTGTCTCTTGCTTTAATGTTACTAAAGTACCACTGATTCAGGCAATTGGAGCTGCACCTCTCCTTCCTTGGAGCAAACCTCATTAACTCCCATTCCCTCCTAGGAACCGTATGAACCCCTTCGGATGTAGCGCTTCCAAATAACTAGATTAATTAGCAGACTAATTACGCTTGCGTATCCACTAACGCTGACTCGATCAACTGTTATCCTGCGCGTTCTCAATGAACAATTTTCCCCACAAGTGAACACCAGTGAACAATTTGTGAGGTGCAGTGAACACACTGAGTGACTAGTGTGTTAGGTTTAATTTCTTAATATTATAATCATAACTAAGCGGTAAACCCATAAGGGTGTTAAGTTTAAAACTTATCGACTGCACAAGGGTACTCAAGGTGGCACCTCACCTGTACCCTGACAAACATTATTTTAATTACTAAAATAGCCATTCCAGTGATCTGTTAGTGTATATATATACTGTGAGATATACCTCTCTGAGATATACCTCTCAGGGTATACACACTGAGATATACCTCTCAGGGTATACACACTGAGATATACCTCTCAGGGTATACACACTGAGATATACCTCTCAGGGTATACACACTGAGATATACCTCTCAGGGTATACACACTGACATATACCTCTTAGGGTATACACACTGAGATATACCTCTCAGGGTATACACACTGATATATACCTCTCAGGGTATACACACTGAGATATACCTCTCAGGGTATACACACTGAGATATACCTCTCAGGGTATACACACTGAGATATACCTCTCAGGGTATACACACTGAGATATACCTCTCAGGGTATACACACTGACATATACCTCTCAGGGTATACACACTGACATATACCTCTTAGGGTATACACACTGAGATATACCTCTCAGGGTATACACACTGAGATATACCTCTCAGGGTATACACACTGAGATATACCTCTCAGGGTATACACACTGACATATACCTCTTAGGGTATACACACTGAGATATACCTCTCAGGGTATACACACTGAGATATACCTCTCAGGGTATACACACTGAGATATACCTCTCAGGGTATACACACTGAGATACACATCTTTCAGGGTATGCACACTGAAATATACACCTCTCAGGGTATACACACTGAGATACACACATCTCAGGGTATGCACACTAAGATATACACCTCTCAGGGTATACACACTGAGATACACACCTCTCAGGGTATGCACACTGAGATATACATCTCAGGGTATACACACTGAGATATACCTCTCAGGGTATACACACTGAGATATACACCTCTCAGGGTATGCACACTGAGATATACTTCTCAGGGTATGCACACTGAGGTATACCTCTCAGGGTATACACACTGAGATACACACCTCTCAGGGTATGCACACTGAGATATACACCTCTCAGGGTATGCACACTGAGATATACCTCTCAGGGTATACACACTGAGATACACACCTCTCAGGGTATGCACACTGAGATATACCTCTCAGGGTATACACACTGAGATACACACCTCTCAGGGTATGCACACTGAGATATACCTCTCAGGGTATACACACTGAGATATACCTCTCAGGGTATACACACTGAGATATACCTCTCAGGGTATACACACTGAGATATACCTCTCAGGGTATACACACTGACATATACCTCTCAGGGTATACACACTGACATATACCTCTTAGGGTATACACACTGAGATATACCTCTCAGGGTATACACACTGAGATATACCTCTCAGGGTATACACACTGAGATATACCTCTCAGGGTATACACACTGAGATACACATCTTTCAGGGTATGCACACTGAAATATACACCTCTCAGGGTATACACACTGAGATACACACATCTCAGGGTATGCACACTAAGATATACACCTCTCAGGGTATACACACTGAGATACACACCTCTCAGGGTATGCACACTGAGATATACCTCTCAGGGTATACACACTGAGATATACCTCTCAGGGTATACACACTGAGATACACACCTCTCAGGGTATACACACTGAGATATACCTCTCAGGGTATACACACTGATATATACACCTCTCAGGGTATGCACACTGAGATATACCTCTCAGGGTATGCACACTGAGATACACACCTCTCAGGGTATGCACACTGAGATATACCTCTCAGGGTATACACACTGAGATACACACCTCTCAGGGTATGCACACTGAGATATACCTCTCAGGGTATACACACTGAGATATACCTCTCAGGGTATAAACACTGAGATACACACCTCTCAGGGTATACACACTGAAATACACACCTCTCAGGGTATACACATCACACCTCTCAGTGTGTATACGCTAAAAGATAAACATCTCTCAGTGTATATACACTGAGGGTTTACTTTAATCCCAGTTTTAGGTAATAAAGTATTCTTGACTGGTGGTGAACAGGTGACCTGCAGCCTTAATGACCCTCGTGTAGTAGATAGAATTTAAACCTAACAAAGAAACCAACCTCGGAATATGGACACCCTGCGTTTACAATCAGTTTACATGTAACTGGTTTATCTCAAAAGTGCTGATAACAAATCACAAAAACACTCTAAGGAAACAAACACACTTCTAGATCACTTAACAATTTAAGTAAATTTTCCTTGACTACTTAAATATTATTACGCATTATATATATATATATATATATATATATATATATATATATATATATATATATATATATATATATATATATATATATATATATATATATATATATATATATACATGTATATAATGTGCCGATTAGGTAAAACTGGTCAATTAGCAAAAACTCATCTAAAATTAAGTCCTTTCTAAAATTTTTCTTATACGTTTAAATATATATTTTTCATTTATGTTAATGTAAAATTATAATTTTGTACCAAAAGAAACTTAGAAAACTTACCTAACCTTATTATAGCAAGCATAATTTAATTTAACCTAACCCAACTAAATATATTTTAGATACGTTTACAATAATTTAATAATAAACAAACACAATGAAATATATTAGTTTTCGTTAGTTTCAGAATGATTTTTGCGAAATTATTGCATACAAATTTTCACTTGTCTTATTTGGCAAGAACAGCGTTGCTATTTCAAAATAGCAAGTTTTACCTAATCGGCACGACATATATATGTCGTGCCGATTAGGTAAAACTTGCTATTTTGGCTTAAATAGCAACGCTCATCTTGCCATATAAGACAAGTGAAAATTTGTGTATGAAATAATTTCGCCAAAATCATTCTGAACATAACGAAAAAATATATTTAATTGTGTTTGTTTATTATTAACTTAATATTAAAGTATCTAAAATATATTTAGTTGGGTTAGGCTAAATTAAATTGCGCTTGTTGTAATAAGGTTAGGTAGGTTTTCAAAGTTTCTCTTGTTACAAAATTATAAATTCTTACATTAACATAAATGAAAAAAATATATCTTTAAACGTATAAGAGAAAATTTTAGAAAGGACTTAATTTTAGATGAGTTCTTGCTAATTGACCAGTTTTACCTAATCGGCACGACAGTTTAGATGTCACCTTAACAGCCAATATCCAAAAACTTCTCCTTTACAGTGAAAACATACTACTTTCCACCTCCAGGACTCAAGTCCGGCAATATATAATAATAATTTCTTGAACTTTGATTTTACTGTGAGAATGAGTCTTCGACTTCGTACCTACCTGTGGGGAACATAGCTGGTGACAGGTTGGGGATGCTTTCCTAGAAACCTGGAGTGTAGGGAGGTTGGCCTGCGGCAGCCCTCCTCCAGGAAGGCACCAACCTCACTCCAGACTCCCTCAAGCAAGTGCATCTTAAGCTGCATGTCACACAAGCTCACAGAACTCAACCATGTACTGCCAAACACTTGGCCACAATGCTGACGCTAATGGGACAGGCTGACATGAGGCAGTGTTACGCAATTGGCTGGTGCCTCGATGTCAGTTCTGGTGCAGAGGTCGCTGAAGGCAGCTGCTGTACTCACAAAGCCTCACTGCTCAGACGAAACGCTCACAGATGCACAGGCAGTTGCTATATATCACTGAGCCCCTGAAGTGCGTGGAGACAGGTGGGAGTGATTGGAATTAGCAACATGCGGGTGGCGTGTTTCCACACATCACTTCTGACATGAAGCTTATTCTACCATCTACACACTTCTGATGCTCATATCTTCACACAAGCTGGATCGAAAAGACGTATTGCGCACAGTAGCGATGAACACACAGGGCGAAACGTTGTCGCAAGTAAAGCGTGTTCTCCGAGGCCAACACTGGCTGAGAAGAAAAACCAGATTTTTTTTTTTTGCGTTTTTAGAGCGAAGTAGAGTTTTATTCTGTACACAGAGCCACTTTGCCAAAAAATAATGTTCTGTAACTTGCTCGTGTTCTTCTCTTAAGCTCTGTAAACTAGAGCACTAGAAGGTAGAGTGAACCTTGCATGGCTGCCTGAACGCGTCGCTAGGTAGCGCTATACTAAGACAGAAGAAAAAGTGGGACAAAATACTACCTACCTTTCCTCACCCCCTTTCCACGTCCCCCCCCCCTCACCCGCCACCTCTGCCCTTAATCTAACGAAGATTATCGTCCTCGATAACAGGTCTGGGTACGTTGAGATAACAGGAGGGCATGCGGCCAGATAGCGGGTAATGGTGGCGAGTCTTGCCTCTCAAGGACGTGCTGACACTGGTTTACATAAGGCTTAAATAACACTACTACACACATAGCAACCTCTCCTCACGTCGAACGTCAAAAACGTCTTGTTTACAACGCTCTAAGCTTCACCAGGCGCCGTCCCAGTGCATAATGTTTCCTACATAACTAGAGACACATAACCTGTAAAATGATATGGTAATACGACAAGATTTGAAAAGAGACACTTATGTACAAAAGTGTCTTTTTCAACACACATGACTTATGTGTGATCTGACAGAGTGAATATAGTAATGTTTACTTTGACTCCAGGTAATGTGGGGAGTCAAAGAGCGAAAGTTCGTGCCTCTCTCTTAGCCTGAGATACAAATCTCTGTAGATGAGACGTCAAGAAATGAATTTCAGAACACAGATGTATCAGCAGACTTTCAGAACACAGGTATGTCAGCAGAATGTCAGAACACAAGTATGTCAGCAGAATATCAGAACACAGGTATGCCAGCAGAATATCAGAACACAGGTATATCAGCAGCATGTCAGAACACAGGTATGCCAGCAGAATGTCAGAACACAGGTATGTCAGCAGGATAGAGCTCAACAACTACAGTATAGCACACTAACTCTCGCAGTTACTTAGTATGTTGGAACAACGCACCACTCAGTGTTATACAGGATAACACTCAGTGTTATACAGGATAACACTCAGTGTTATACAGGATAACACTCAGTGTTATACAGGATAACACTCAGTGTTATACAGGATAACACTCAGTGTTATACAGGATAACACTCACTGTTGTACAGGATAACACTCAAGAGTATGAGAGACCTTAATTCTCCACTCATCAATGTCTTCACCAACTTCAATCACAACATCTGTGTCTGCAATTTAGGAGAGCCTAAAATTTCCTCTCCGAAGAATGGGTCGGTTGTGAATTGTTGACGCCACAGTATTGTGAGTTTGTGGGTTAGTTGTGAGTCGTTGCAGGCACAATATTGTGATTTTGTGGGTTAGTTGTGATTTGTTGCGGCTACAGTTTTGTAACTGTGTAGGTTAGTTGCGAACTGTGACTTGCATTCTTCAAGGAAGCAGAAAAAAAAAACAGACCAATTACTGTGGACACTAAATTGCAGCACCGAGCAAAACGCAGTCAAAATCTACATGAAAATCCTTGGAAGGAAAACAGCAGACCCCGGGAGCCTTCAGTGGGTAGGACCCCTGGAGCCTTCAGTGGGTAGGACCCCTGGAGCCTTCAGTGGGTAGGACCTCTGGAGCCTTCAGTGGGTAGGACCCCCTGGAGCCTTCAGTGGGTAGAACCCCTGGAGCCTTCAGTGGGTAGAACCCCCTGGAACCTTCAGTGGGCAGGACCCCCTGGAGCCTTCAGTGGGTAGGACCCTTGGAGCCTTCAGTGGGTAGGACCCCCTGGAACCTTCAGTGGGTAGGACCCCTGGAGCCTTCAGTGGGCAGGACCCCCTGGAGCCTTCAGTGGGTAGGACCTCTGGAGCCTTCAGTGGGTTGGGCGTCTAGATGCTGATGTTTAAGTGCAGTGGTGCTGATTTAAGACATTGGAGCCACCCTACCCTTTTCTGATCAAATCTGATTATTTCCCAGGTGCTGTATGACCCATACGAGATAAGTGAATATAATATGACGGAGGATTTACTGAATAAAAAGGCACAATGGAACAATACACAAATAACCCGCTCAAACGAGAGAGGAACTTACGAAGGTATTTCGATCCGTCATGGACTATTAAGTGGTTATAAGCATCTTTCTTCTCTGTGTGGGTTATTTGTGTAATAATGGAGGCTATCCGCTGAGGCTCTCTGCTGGGTATCTCTGCTGGGCCACTAAACACTCTGGTTGCTTGTACTTGTGTCTAGACAGCTGAGAGCAGCATATTATACATGTCTATCTGTCCTCCACTTCCTCCCAAGAGTACCGCTGAGAGCTGGGTGTCTTCAGGAAGGAATTTGGAAAGTTCTTGGTACGTCAGACATCTTGCCAGAAGGAGGGCAAGATCCAGATGGGACAACGTTTCGCTCTGTGACTTAATAAATCTCTACAAAAAGCAAAACGATGTCCCAACTATTTCTCCGCAACTTGTATCTTTTCTTTACGATCAGGAGGTCTGGTCTGAGACCGGGTTGGGGGGGTGGGGCGGTGATCAAAGTAAACATCAGCAGGAACAGAAGCGGCAGCAGCGGTGGTGTCAGCAATGGTGGTGTTTAGCTCTGGTTTGCGTGTTGTCATGCAGGTGTTGGCTGAGGTTCATGGGTGTTCAATGGTGTTGGAAAGTTTAGAGGGACGGGAAGAGAAGGAAGAGTTGGAGAAAGAGTTTAGAAGGACGGGAAGAGAAGGAAGAGTTGGAGAAAAAGTTCAGAGGGACGGGAAGAGAAAGGGGTGGTGGAGAAAGAGTTTAGAGGGACTGGAGAGATCGTGTCGTAGAGGGAGGGGGAGGGAGGAAAAGGTGCCACGACACATGGGAGGTGCCACCATACATGTTATTAGGTAGGGTGCCAACTTTGGCCCTCCTCACGCCATGGTGTGGGGGGCCAAGATACACTAGGCATTATCACCCACAATTACCTGCGCCAACTGCTCGATGGAAGCCACAACTGCGCGCCGCGCTAACCCACCCACCTTCAATATTCCATAGGAATGTGATATATGGAAGTAAGGACTGGTGGGCACCACACACACACACTCTAGCGGGTAGGTCGCTTAATAGGGTCTAAAGCCTACCTACTACACGAGGGTCGTTTAAGGCTGCATGTTATCTATTCACCACCAGTCAGGAATACTTTAATACTTAAAATAGCGATTAAAGTACTAGTGTATATACACACCGAGAATCATACACCTGGCAGTGTATATATGCATTTGATGTGTAGTGATATTAAACAAAAGACAAAACCGGGATTTTTCCTAAAAAATATAGTTATTATTATTATTATTGTTGTTGTTTTTGTTTTTATTATTTTTTGGGGGGCAACTTGATATTTAGGAAGAACCAAACATTTTAGTGAACTAGTGTCGTTGTGAGGAATTTCCAAGAAATAGCGAAGACACAGTTACAGAGGAAATTATACTTTATTTACACCTTGCTGGCTCTGTGTTATTTGTCTCTGGTTAAATATTTGGTCGAAACGTTTCTTGCGGAAACTCTTTGAAAATAAAGCTTATTAAGTGGCAGAAGCTTAAGGTGAAGGCAGCTTAAGCTTGGGTTTTTAAGTGAGGGAAGCAGCAGCATTATCAGATGAAGGTATTAACAGTGGCTTCAGGAGAAGGCAGCAGTAGTGACCTCAAGTGAAGGCAGCAGCAGTGACCTCAAGTGAAGGCAGCAGTGACCTCAAGTGAAGGCACCAGCAGTGACCTCAAGTGAAAGCAGCAGTGACCTCAAGTGAAGGCACCAGCAGTGACCTCAAGTGAAGGCACCAGCAGTGACCTCAAGTGAAGGCAGCAGCAGTGACCTCAAGTGAAGGCAGCAGCAGCAGTGACTTCAAGTGAAGGCAGCAGCAGCAGTGACCTCAAGTGAAGGCAGCAGCAGCAGTGACCTCAAGTGAAGGCAGCAGCAGTGACCTCAAGTGAAGGCAGCAGTGACCTCAAGTGAAGGCACCAGCAGTGACCTCAAGTGAAGGCAGCAGCAGTGACCTCAAGTGAAGGCAGCAGCAGTGACCTCAAGTGAAGGCAGCAGCAGCAGTGACCTCAAGTGAAGGCAGCAGCAGCAGTGACCTCAAGTGAAGGCAGCAGCAGCAGTGACCTCAAGTGAAGGCAGCAGCAGTGACCTCAAGTGAAGGCAGCAGCAGCAGTGACCTCAAGTGAAGGCAGCAGCAGCAGTGACCTCAAGTGAAGGCAGCAGCAGCAGTGACCTTAAGTGAAGGAAGCAGCAGCAGTGACCTCAAGTAAAGGCAGCAGCAGTGACCTCAAGTGAAGACAGCAGCAGTGACCTTAAGTGAAGGCAGCAGCAGTGACCTCAAGTGAAGGCAGCAGCAGCAGTGACCTAAAGTAAAGGCAGCAGTAGTGACCTCAAATGAAGGCAGCAGCAGCAGTGACCTCAAGTGAAGGCAGCAGCAGCAGTGATATCAAGTGAAGGCAGCAGCAGTGACCTCAAGTGAAGGCAGCAGCAGTGACCTCAAGTGAAAGCAGCAGCAGTGACCTTAAGTGAAGGCAGCAGTAACCTTAAGTGAAGGCAGCAGCAGTGGTCTCAAGTGAAGGCAGCAGCAGCAGCAGTGACCTCAAGTGAAGGCAGCAGCAGCAGTGACCTCAAGTGAACGCAGCAGCAGCAGTGACCTCAAGTGAAGGCAGCAGCAGCAGTGACCTCAAGTGAAGGCAACAGTAGTGACCTCAAGTGAAGGCAGTAGCAGTGACCTCAAGTGAAGGCAGCAGCAATGACCTCAAGTGAAGGCAGCAGCAGTGACCTAAAGTGAAGGCAGCAGTAGTGACCTCAAATGAAGGCAGCAGCAGCAGCAGTGATCTCAAGTGAAGGCAGCAGCAGCAGTGATCTCAAGTAAAGGCAGCAGAAGTGACCTCAAGTGAAGACAGCAGCAGTGACCTCAAGTGAAGGCAGCAGCAGTGACCTTAAGTGAAGGCAGCAGTGACCTTAAGTGAAGGCAACAGCAGTGGTCTCAAGTGAAGGCAGCAGCAGCAGTGACCTCAAGTGAAGGCAGCAGCAGTGACCTCAAGTGAAAGCAGCATCAGCAGTGACTTCAAGTGAAGGCGGCAGCAGCAGTGATTTCAAATGAAGGCAGTAGCAGTGACCTCAAGTGAAGGCAGCAGCAGTGACCTCAAGTGAAGGCAGCATCAGCAGTGACCTCAAGTGAAGGCAGCAGCAGCAGTGACCTCAAGTTAAGGCAGCAGCAGTAACCTCAAGTGAAGGCAGCAGCAGCAGTGACCTCAAGTGAAGGCAGCAGCAGCAGTGACCTCAAGTGAAGGCAGCAGCAGTGACCTCAAGTGAAGGCAGCAGCAGCAGTGACCTCAAGTGAAGGCAGCAGCAGCAGTGACCTCAAGTGAAGGCAGTAGCAGTGACCTCAAGTGAAGGCAGCAGCAGTGACCTCAAGTGAAGACAGCAGCAGTAACCTCAAGTGAAGGCAGCAGCAGTGACCTCAAGTGAAGGCAGCAGCAGCAGTGACCTCAAGTGAAGGCAGCAGCAGCAGTGACCTCAAGTGAAGGCAGCAGCAGTGACCTCAAGTGAAGGCAGCAGCAGCAGTGACCTCAAGTGAAGGTAGCAGCAGTGACCTCAGGTGAAGGCAGCAGCAGTGACCTCAGGTGTATGCAGCAGCAGCAGTGACCTCAAGTGAAGGTAGCAGCAGTGACCTCAGGTGTATGCAGCTTTAATGACAACAACAATAATAATAATAATAATAATAATAATAATAATAAAATAAGAGTGAACAGAGGTGGGTGGGTGGGTGAGGGGAGGTGTAGGTTACAGGGTACACACACAACACCCTCCCACATCAGAGTCAAAATCAATACTCTCCTTTATTTAGCTCTGTTACTACAGCGAATATGGGAGCATGTGTCCTTCAGAAGGTGGGGGGGGGAGGGGTGTTCATAGATGCTGGTGAAGGGCTCTTCATGCGAGAAACTGGAGCTACACTCCTCTTCCCGGGATCAAATCTGATTTCCTCCTAGACACAATCTGTGACACACGTATCTTCAAGGTACATAGGAAATCCACGGATAGGGTGTCGACTTGATACTTCCGCAATGACACTCGCACTGAGAGAGAGAGAGACAAGTGTCATCAACGGATTCTTTCCTATCAATTAACCACGCCTCGATCCAGGAGATTATCTCTCCTACTATACCATGTGCTGCCACTGTCTCTATCATTCTCCGGTGTTAAAGAACTTACTAAAATCCAGCTCCTTGGAGAGGAGTGGGACTATATTTTACAAGTATTTACACTCCTCCAGTTAACTCCACATTTGTATCCGACTGCAGGAGGTGTGCTCACCAAATTATCAATACAGTTGCGTGAGGATATTTGCCAGGCAGGTGAGTCATTGTGCCAGTAGTCGAGGTGGCCAATAGTATCGCTCAAGTTCTCACTCATTACAAACTGAATCTGGACACCAGCTCGTCAACCACCATTAAAAGAGGCTTACCAGAGTGTCTGAAAGGAGCGAGGGAGTGTGTGCCATCCTCATAAGGTGTAATCAGATAAAACATTCAGAAACTTGGACTAGCAATTGAGGGGGACATGAAGATGTTTGCAGCAGAGACAACCTGATTTTTGTGGTTCAGTGTAGCTCACAAGGAAACCTAAAAAGGTGAAGAGAAGCTGAGTTGTTATTGTTGAAGGCGAGTGATGACCTTGCTGTCCCCGGGGCATCCTTGACAACTGTGTCCAACACAGTGGCCCACAACTCTGCAAGTTTCAACTTGGTATAAACCTTGCTAATTGATACCAACAAAGTATTTTAAAAACAACTAAGCAAACGCTAGGTCATATTTAATAAAAACGTTTCTGTCCAGAGACCTTTATCACTTTTGATCGAAGTCCCAGGACAGAAACGTTTTCTAATAAAGATGTCCCAATGTTGGTTCACGTGTCTTTTTAACTCAAGTTGTAGATGATCAGGGGACCTTGCTGGACTCAGGCCCCAGTACCTCACCTCACCTCACTTCACCTCACCTCGCATGATTCATCTCATCTCTATAATATATAACCTGTGTTTTTCCCTGTTCTCAGTATTGAAGTCCCCAGTGGGAGAAACGTCTCCTCATAAATGCCCTAAGTTTTGAATTTGTCTTTATTCTATAGTTTGTCGGTATTGTTAGATATTTTGAGTATAATCTTTATTGTGCACCTCATGACCATTCTGTGGTTACCAAAGGATTACAGAGGCACATGGTGGGTCCAGGGACTAGACCTCAACATTTGTTGTGTTTGCTTTGCAAGTTACAATGATAATGAACGAATTTTCGACTTAAGCACAACAGTAATGACGAGTTCAGCCACAAAACATTACTATAAAGTAATTTGTATTTCTAAATTTACGACTTATTATCCGTGGGCAAAGTCAGGGTATTTTTCCAGAATGGTTGGTAATATGCCACTGTGGATAAAATACTTTAATATTTCTTGACTTATCTCAGAATTCATGATTTTTTCTTTGCGTTTCAGGACTTCATGATGAAGGTTACGGTAACAATTCCTCTGGTAGAGTTTAAATTTCGTTGGGTTTACCTCAGCTGTTGATGTAAACTTGTAGCCCAGACGAAGTTGGGTTTGTTTACACTGCTGGATGTGCTATAGACGTGTGTCTACTCTTGCATGGCAGAATGATGATGGACCTACTGATGTCAATCTTCAACAGTCTCGAGTTAATGAAGTTCAGTTGAAGTTCTTCTCCTATTTACTGTCGTCAAAACTGCTAGCCGACAACCCCAAGTTGTAATCTTCCCGTCTTGAATGCTTATGTCTTACACGGTATACACGGTATGTACTTGAAGGTCAGAGAGAATCCACACTCTGCTATACTTATGTTTATGTTCCGACACCAACATCTCTCAATTACCGCTCATGAAGTTAAGGGTAATTACTGATGATGAATCACAATTAAGGTGTCAGCTTTAGATATATGGACTTATAGAGTGCAAGGAATTTAATAAATAGTTCTGTTTGATGATTGGAAGTACAGTTGTTGATGCCTGCTCCAGTTTCTGTATGAGAGCCATCACTCTATATGACAACCACAGCACTGCCAGCTGCACCAGTGGACTCATCAACAAAGCCATTAACATATATAATTTGTGAAGGAGAATGATGACTAAAGCATCAATACAACTTAAGGCATTGTGCTTGGCTTCAAGACGAAGCTTTGGCAGATCTCACCGTGTGAAGCTCTCGCTTCACAAGGTGAGGGTCTGGGTTCGATTCCCGGGCGAGGGTAGAAACAATGGGCATGTTTCTCTATAACAGTTGTCTATGTTCACATATCAGTAAAATGGGTACCTGGGTGTTAGTCGACGGGTGTGGGTCGCATCCTGGGACAAAACTGACCTAATTTGCCTGAAATGCTCTACATAACAAGGGGTTTTCTATGGTCTGTATACCTTGTACATGTACTTGTAGAAATAAAGTTATTATATTATTATAGTGGGAGGAAGCGTCTCTCTAATCTCATTTGACAGATCATTTATCAGATTCGTTAAGAGATCAGGTCCAGTTTAAGGATCAGTTTGGATCAGTGCTCACCTGTGATGAAGACTTGTAGGAATCCCGTGCATATTAACACCAATGATGATATATATTTCCATGACTTGATATCTAATTTTTGGAATATCAAGTTCTATCCGCATGTTTGGTATCTTAGTTGTACTTGGACATCCTAGGATGTTCAACACTTTATTTTGCAAGTTATCAAGCTCTCTTGTCTTGGTCTGATACAAGAACAAGCATCCAATCCCACGTGTACACTAATGATTACGTATTGATTTAATATGTCAGAAGGTGCTTTGAGGTCAAGTATTGCAGCGTAGGAGCTGTTAGTGTGTAGGGTGAGAAAATTGGTGCCGCATTGACGTACATTCCTAAGATAAATGGCACCACGCAGCAAGTGCAAGACAGACTGCTTGATCCTGCATGTGAGGTTACTGAGTCCAGACCATAACTCTTGATCCTGCCTGTGAGGTTACTGAGTCCAGACCATAACTCTTGATTCTGTGTGTGAGGTTACTGAGTCCAGACCATAACTCTTGATCCTGCATGTGAGGTTACTGAGTCCAGACCATAACTCTTGATTCTGTGTGTGAGGTTACTGAGTCCAGACCATAACTCTTGATCCTGCCTGTGAGGTTACTGAGTCCAGACCATAACTCTTGATTCTGCGTGTGAGGTTACTGAGTCCAGACCATAACTCTTGATTCTGCGTGTGAGGTTTCTGAGTCTAGACCATAACTCTTGATTGTGCTTGTGAGGTTACTGAGTCCAGACCATAACTCTTGATCCTGCATGTGAGGTTACTGAGTCCAGACCATAACTCTTGATTCTGCGTGTGAGGTTTCTGAATCTAGACCATAACTCTTGATCTGCTGTGAGGTTACTGAGTCAGACCATAACTCTTGATTCTGCTGTGGGTTACTGAGTCCAGACCATAACTCTTGATTCTGCTGTGAGGTTACTGAGTCAGACCATAACTCTTGATTCTGCTTGTGAGGTTACTGAGTCAGACCATAACTCTTGATTCTGCGTGTGAGGTTACTGAGTCAGACCATAACTCTTGATTCTGCGTGTGAGGGTTACTGAGTCCAGACCATAACTCTTGATCCTGCTGTGAGTTACTGAGTCAGACCATAACTCTTGATTCTGCGTGGAGGTTCTGAGTCTAGACCATAACTCTGATCCTACGTGTGAGGTTACGAGTCAGATCATAACTCTTGATCCTGCTGTGAGGTTACTGAGTCCAGACATAACTCTTGATCCTGCGTGTGAGGTTACTGAGTCCAGACCATAACTCTTGATTCTGCTGTGGGTCTGAGTCAGACCATAACTCTTGATTCTGCTGTGAGTTCGAGTCAGACATAACTTTGATTCTGCTGTGGGTTACTGGTCAACCAAACTCTTGATCTGCTGTGAGGTTACTGAGTCAGACCATAACTCTTGATTCTGTGTGGGTTACTGGTCAGACCATACTCTTGATCTCGTGTGAGGTTACGGTCAGACCATAACTCTTGATCCTGCTGTGGTTGAGTCAGACCTAACTCTTGATCTCGTGAGGTTACTGAGTCAGCCATAACTCTTGATTCTGCGTGTGGGTTACGAGTCAGACCATAACTCTTGATCCTGTGAGTTACTGAGTCAGACCTAACTCTTGATTCTGCGTGGGTTCTGAGTCAGACATAACCTTGATCCTGCTGTGGGTTACTGAGTCAGACATAACTCTTGATCCTGCTGTGAGTTACTGAGTCCAGACCATAACTCTTGATTCTGTGTGGTTCAGTCAGACCATAACTCTTGATCCTGCTGGGGTTACGAGTCAGACCAAACTCTTGATCTGCTGTGAGGTTCTGGTCAGACCTACTCTTATCTCTGTGAGGTTCTGGTCAGACCATAACTCTTGATCCTGCTGTGGGTTCGGTCAGACATAACTCTTGATCTGCGGAGGTTACTGAGTCAGACCATAACTCTTGATTCTGCTGTGAGGTTACTGAGTCAGACCATAACTCTTGATCTGCTGTGAGGTTACTGAGTCCAGACCATAACTCTTGATCTGCTGTGAGGTTACTGAGTCAGACCATAACTCTTGATCCTGCTGTGGGTTACTGAGTCCAGACCATAACTCTTGATCCTGCATGTGAGGTTACTGAGTCAGACCATAACTCTTGATCTGCTGTGAGGTTACTGAGTCAGACCATAACTCTTGATCCGCGTGAGGTTATGTCCAGACATAACTCTTGATTCTGCATGGGGTTACTGAGTCCAGACCATAACTCTTGATCCTGCCTGTGAGGTTACTGAGTCCAGACCATAACTCTTGATTCTGCGTGTGAGGTTACTGAGTCCAGACCATAACTCTTGATCCTGCGTGTGAGGTTACTGAGTCCAGACCATAACTCTTGATTCTGCGGTGGAGGTTACTGAGTCCAGACATAACTCTTGATCCTGCTGTGAGGTTACTGAGTCAGACATAACTCTTGATCCTGCATGTGAGGTTACTGAGTCCAGACCATAACTCTTGATTCTGCGTGTGAGGTTACTGAGTCCAGACCATAACTCTTGATCCTGCTTGTGAGGTTACTGAGTCCAGACCATAACTCTTGATCCTGCATGTGAGGTTACTGAGTCCAGACCATAACTCTTGATCATGCTGTGAGGTTACTGAGTCCAGACCTAACTCTGATCCTGCATGTGAGGTTACTGAGTCAGACCATCTCTTGATCCTGTTGTAGGTTACTGAGTCAGACCATAACTTTGATTCTGCGTGTGAGGTTCTGAGTCAGACCATACTCTTGATCTGCTTGTGAGGTTACTGAGTCAGACCATAACTCTTGATCCTGCATGTGAGGTTACTGAGTCCAGACCATAACTCTTGATCCTGCATGTGAGGTTACTGAGTCCAGACCATAACTCTTGATCCTGCATGTGAGGTTACTGAGTCCAGACCATAACTCTTGATCCTGCATGTGAGGTTACTGAGTCCAGACCATAACTCTTGGAGGTTTTACACAAGCAGCTAGCAAGAGATATTTGTGCAAATGCACTTTGTTGATAGGGTTTTGGAAAGGGAATGATATACCTTTAATATACCTTTGAAGAGTTCTGAGAGTTTTCCTATTCCCGGAGCCCGGCCATGGGCCAAGCCCGTCTGGTGCTTGCTGTTGCTGCTGGTGGCGATAAGGCTTTTTGGTCCATGATTTAGGGAGCTTCCAGTTACCTGGCTCAGGTCGTATAGTCCAAGTTAAGGATGAACCAAACGTCGAGTTAAGGGGCGTAAACGAATGCTCATTCGGATCTCATCGAAAGGCGTTGGTTGCTATAGAGAGCAGGACGGTGGCCATGGAAGTCGGAATCCGCTAAGGAGTGTGTAACAACTTGACAGAGTAATTACTATATATTGTTAGTGATATCCTCCTCCTCAGACGAAGTGGATTTGACTTTTTAGCCTTACATTGATTTCGAAGCCAATGAAAATAATGCTGCAGTTATTTACCTTGCACAAAGCAACAGGAAGATTGATAAACGTAGATGTAGCAGCCCAGTGACTAACCATACCACGGGTGGGGTAAGAACCCGCGATCAGAGAGTCTCAAAACTCCAGACCGTCGCGTTAGCCACTGGGCCACTAGCCACGCGACGGTCTAGAGTTTTGAAGACTGACTGACCGCGGGTTCTAACCCCACCCGTGGTATGGTTTACCATGGTGGTGATGAGAGGAAATGACAGTGCTTTTGGCTAGCATATCCCACCAGGAAGAACAGCATTACCAATGATGATAGTAAATAATCTTAGGAAATGATCTGATGATATATCTAATGCAATGGTAGACTCAAGGTAATGTTTAATCGAAGATAGTGATCAAGGATGCCGCCATAGATGTAGGTTCAAGGTCGTCTACCATCTACACACCATGACAATACGAGAACTGTATTGTGAGGTTCAAAGATTTTATGTGTATCATTGTAGTCAGGGAAGATTGAAGATTGAAAGTGAGTGCAAGATGGTATGTCCATATACCTGAACTTACCACCATCAGCACGCAAAATAAATATATTGCAGCTGAGGTTCCTTCATGAATCCTGACACCAAGATTCAAACCTTTAATCCTTTTAATCGCACAAAAAATGATCCGGAAGCGATTTTTTACATTGAAAAATATAAGCATTAGATTAAAAAAAAAAGTTATATGTAATAAATTAGTATACTGTAGTGCGTAGGGCTCTAACAGGGACTGTGAACACTTGTAGGCACACAGTCATTCACAGTATTTCGTTCAAGGTGAAGGTCAACGAGTTTTTCCTAAGTTATGTAATATTCTAGCAAAAGTTAGAAAGCTTATGTGAGTTTAGCTTCCTCATGGAAGTCTTGGATAGCATTTAGCTTAGAAGTGAACTAACAGATGTTCTTCCTTTGACTCAAGAAATCATAATAAGACAACTGTAAACATGACAGGATGGGTGGGCCTTGAACCCGTGGCTGGCACACACCAGACTCGAAGGCCAGTGACTGTGTTAACCACTGGACCGTGCACGTCGGTGTGGTCCGGTGGCCAACGCACCGGCCTCCTAGTTTTAGGATTCTCTTGCCATGGGTTCGAGTCCCACCCGTCCTGTGATTTGTTCATTAGGTTTGAATGTCTCTAGTCGAAGTTCTTGCTGAAGTTTGCTCTCAGTTTTGAGAGCGTCTGAGAGCTCCCTTTAATGCAGAACTCTCTAAGCTCTTTTCTTTCTGTGAATATCAGAGGTAATATTCCTCATTGGTATCCCTCTCCCCTCCCCCTGCTCATGGAGCAGGGGGAGGGTGGACCTAGCGGTGACCAGCGAAGAGGCGGGGCCAGGAGATGTAACTCGACCCCTGCAATTATGTGAGTACACACACACACAAACACACACACACACACACACACAAAACATATGCTACAGACTAGCACATATTTGTTTGGTGTATGCTAACTGGAGTATACTTAATGTTTCTCTCACTGATACTGCATCGAGGAACATACCTTGATGCTTGTCAAGGGCTCTTGATTCATGGGACTGGAGCCATACTACCTTTCACTGAATCAAACGCCGTACCCATCCTCTTACCTATGAGCTGTATGACCCCTACGGGTTTAACACTCCCCCTCCGAAAATTTTAATAATAATAATAATAATAATCATATCTCCTGCTTTCAACATGAATTTTCATACCTACACACATGTAGATCCATGTGTGTACACGTGTGCACAGTTTAGATCCATGTGTGTACACGTGTGCACAGTTTAGATCCATGTGTGTACACGTGTGTACAGTTTAGATCCATGTGTGTACACGTGTGTACAGTTTAGATCCATGTGTGTACACGTGTGTACAGTTTAGATCCATGTGTGTACACGTGTGTACAGTTTAGATCCATGTGTGTACACGTGTGCACAGTTTAGATCCATGTGTGTACACGTGTGCACAGTTTAGATCCATGTGTGTACACGTGTGCACAGTTTAGATCCATGTGTGTACACGTGTGCACAGTTTAGATCCATGTGTGTGTGTGCATCTGAACAACAGAAACAAAGACTCTGTTTCGCAGAGGACATTTTGCCCAGTGCGAGACTTTTCATGACTTGATGAAACTCTGCACTGGGCAAAACGTTTTAACACCAGTCTGGTCTGTCAACCAGTCTGGTCTGTCAACCAGTCTGGTCTGTCAACCAGTCTGGTCTGTCAACCAGTCTGGTCTGTCAACCAGTCTGGTCTGTCAACCAGTCTGGTCTGTCAACCAGTCTGGTCTGTCAACCAGTCTGGTCTGTCAACCAGTCTGGTCTGTCAACCAGTCTGGTCTGTCAACCAGTCTGGTCTGTCAACCAGTCTGGTCTGTCAACCAGTCTGGTCTGTCAACCAGTCTGGTCTGTCAACCAGCCTGGTCTGTCAACCAGCCTGGTCTGTCAACCAGCCTGGTCTGTCAACCAGCCTGGTCTGTCAACCAGCCTGGAACTGGGACTGAGAAGTGAGGGTCCTGACCCCGAAATTGAGTGCCCCTATTTCCATTATGGTACTTAGGTCCTCTCATGATCCATCTCAAACCTTTAAACTAACTCTTGGGTACCTCATTTAACCTAGGTAACAGGTACTTATATACTCCTAGGTAATAAGTACCTATTTACTTCTAAATAATAGGTACTTATATGCTCCTAGGTAACAGATACCTATTTTCTCCTAGATAATAGGTGTCTATATACTCCTATGTAATAGATACCTATGTATTCCTAGGTAATAGGTACCTATATAATTAGGTAACAGATCATCAAGTCTAAAAAAAATCTAAAATATTAGGTATTATAAGGAATTTTAGATTTTGCAAGAGATTAGATTTTCTAATGCATTATATTTACTAAGTAATTAGATTTTTGAAGGATTCTTTCTTGAGAGAAAACGGGATTTTGAGGGCTTTTTTATATCTATCGGGAATTTCATTTCTGGTTTACCATCTGTGAGGTATCCAGGTCTGTTGGTTTACCATCTGTGAGTTATCCAGGTCTGTTGGTTTACCATCTGTGAGGTATCCAGGTCTGTTGGTTTACCATCTGTGAGGTATCCAGGTCTGTTGGTTTACCATCTGTGAGGTATCCAGGTCTGTTGGTTTACCATCTGTGAGGTAACCTCTCCGCACTGTCAGTGCCTCTACTAGCACTGTCAACCTGCTAGTGCCTCTTCTGGCACTGTAAGCTTGCAGAAAGCAAGCTTACAGTGACAGTTGTCATGGCCACCACGATCAGCAGCCAAGACTCTCTCTCTCTCTCTCTCTCTCTCTCTCTCTCTCTCTCTCTCTCTCTTTCTCCCTCTCTCTATTTCCATGACAATTCCAAAATCAATACTCTGACGAAAGGAATAGTTTATTGACGAGTATCCCTGACCAGGTGGGATACCCCGGGAGAGAGAACTGTGGCCAGGTGGGCCACCCCCGAGGGTGAGGACTGTGGCCAGGTGGGCCACCCCCGAGGGTGAGGACTGTGGCCAGGTGGGCCACCCCTGAGTGTGCTGCTCCACTTCTCCAATTTAAGAACTATAGACAAGGACCTTTAACCACAAGAGGTTTAATACACTGACGATGGCAAAGAAACGAGCTAAATTCAAGTTAGGTGGACGGAGGATCGAGCCTCTGCCACTCCTAACTTCTTTTCGTAAGCAGTTATATATAGAAAATTTTAGTTTTCCCTCCAGAGATGGCGCTTGTCTGCTTTCCCTGGTGTCTCGAACAGAGGTTCTCAACGTGTGGGCCGCGGACCCCCTGAAGGGGTCGCGGTCCCTTTAAAGGCTTTATTTACTGCTCACTCTCAAGCCAGTGGCGCATTTTGTTTATCAAGTGAAAATTTTGAGGATAAACAAAGAGGTTGCTGTATTGGGAGAGACTGCAGTGCTGAACCAGAGAAGGTAGCTTCAAGGTTACAACAACATGGTTGCCCCTCTAAGGAAGGTTACTGGGTGCGTGTGTGTGTACGAGGGGGGAATGGGGTGAGCTGAGTTTGTGGTGGGGGTGGGGTGGGGTTTGGTGTAGTGGGGTGGGGTGAGATTGGTTGGGGCGGGGTTAGGGAGGCACAGGTGTAAGTGTCGTGAGAGAAGTAGTAGTCTCGTGGGAGCCAGGGAGGAGCAAGGTTTTCTGTCTGTCTGTCTGTGTCTGTCTGTCTGTCTGTGTCTGTCTGTCTGTATGTGTCTGTCTCTGTCTGTCTGTCTGTCTCTGTCTGTCTGTCTGTCTGTCTCTGTCTGTCTGTCTGTCTCTGTCTGTCTGTCTGTCTCTGTCTGTCTGTCTGTCTCTGTCTGTCTGTCTCTGTCTGTCTGTCTATGTCTGTCTGTCTATGTCTGTCTGTCTGTCTCTGTCTGTCTGCCTGTCTCTCTCTTACACACACACACCTTCAACAGTTTAAAACAAATTCAAATTCAAATTCAAATTCTTTATTTCGAGTAATATACAAAGTGGGGTGTACTTATAATTATACATTTTATGAAGTAGATATTACAAGATGGCCAATAATATGCCTAGGTATGACTAGGTCTTACTCAATAGCGACACAATGATTATACAGATAGTAAGGTTAGGTAATTGTAGAGATTAACTAGGTTTACAAAATTGAGGTACTGGAATTTAAACATTTAAGAATTTAGCAATTAGTTTATATATTAATGACAAAGGTGATGTATTTGGCATAATACAGTTTCTATATTGGAGTGTCTTAGGCAAACTTATGACTAGCTTAAGAATTATGAAGCAATAGTTGTATTAGAATTTTGGTTACAGTCATGTGCAAATTAAGGGGAATCACATATATCAATAAGTGTATTTTGCTGTGGATATGTGCAAGATAAAGTAGTTTTCATGTGGTTAGCTACCGGTTGGGTGCGTAAGTGAGATAAGATGTTTTTTAACGGTGCTTTTGAAAATGGAGGTTGTGTCTGCAGTTCTAGAGTTTTCAGGCAGGGAGTTCCAGATTTTAGGCCCTTTTATGCGCATTGAATTTTTGTATAGATTTAGTCTGACACGGGGAATGTCAAAGAGATGTTTATGTCTGGTATTATGTCTATGGGTTCTGTCGCAACTGTCAAGAAATTGTTTTAGCTCAGGGTTAAAGTTGGAATTAATGGTTCTATAAATGTAGATAGCAGAGTAGTAAGTATGGATGTTCTGTACAGTGAGTAGGTTTAGGTCTTTGAAGAGTGGGGGGGTGTGCTGCCTAGCGTTGGATTGCGTGATAATTCTTACTGCTGCTTTATGTTGGGTTATTATTGGCTTTAGGTGGGTAATTGCTGTTGATCCCCATGCACAAATGGCATATGTGAGGTAGGGATAGATGAGTGAATAGTATAGTGTGAGTAGGGCTGATTGTGGTACATAATACCGTATCTTAGAGAGGATCCCCACAGTTTTGGACACTTTCTTTGTTATGTGTTGGATATGGGTGCTGAATTTCAGGCTGCTGTCAAGGTGAAGGCCCAGGAACTTGCCCTCGTTATGTCTAGCAATAGGTGTAGTGTTGATCTTAATGTTTAATTGTGGATCATCTGTTCTGTTGCCAAACATAATATAGAAGGTCTTATCAATGTTGAGTGTAAGTTTATTGGCTGTCATCCATGTTGATATTTTTATTAATTCGTCGTTAACAATGGTATTAAGCGTGGCAAGGTTTGTGTGGGAGATGACATAAGTTGTGTCGTCAGCAAAGAGTATTGGTTTCAGGTGTTGTGATACATTGGGAAGATCATTGATGTATAAGAGGAAGAGCAGGGGACCAAGGACACTTCCCTGCGGTACTCCGGTGTCTAGTGGTAGTGTCGTGGAGGATGTCTTTAATAGTGACATACTGATACCTATTAGTGAGGTAGGATTTGAAGTATGCTAGTGCATGACCTCTTATTCCATAGTGGTCAAGTTTGTGGAGTAGGATGCCGTGGTTTACTGTGTCAAAAGCTTTCCTTAGGTCAATAAAAAGTCCTAGTGGATATTCATTATTTTCGAGTGCTGTGTAAAGCAGGTCTATCATTTTTACTATTGCATCGTTAGTGCTTTTATTTTTCCTGAAGCCAAATTGGCAGGGGTTGAGTATGCTTTGTGTCGTTATAAACAAGTATAATCTCTTGTGGACAAGTTTCTCGAAGATTTTGGATAGCAACGGTAGATTTGATATAGGCCTATAGTTGTTTACGTCTGTAGGGTCACCACCTTTGTGTATTGGTGTAACCCTTGCTGTTTTGAGGAGTGTTGGGAAAGTGTTAGTTTCTAATGATTTGTTAAAAAGTAATGAAATAGGATATGAAAGGACATGAGTGGCTCGTTTGTATATTTTTATTGTGGAACTTGAGACAGATGCCCTGATTTATTTTTAAGTGACTTGATTATCATGGTGACTTCAGTGGGTTCAGTGGGTGCAAGATATAGGGAGGATGGGAAATTCCCATCTAGGTAATCACTTTCTCGGGCATTGGTATCTGGGATTTTACTGGCAAGATTTGATCCTATGGTTGAGAAGAAGTCATTTATCTTGTTTACTGTATCAATAGGCTGTAGTGGTGTTTCGTTTGGTTTAGTTAGGACAATATCCCTAGTTTTTTTAGTTTGTGGGTGCCCATAATCTGTGAGAGTGTTTTCCAGGTCTTTTTTATATCTCCTCTTGTTTCAGTGAATCTGTTGGAGTAGTACAATTGCTTGGCTTTTTTTATTAGGAACACAAAGTGACCTTAACAATCTTGTCTGCAATCTTAACTGATTCAAGGAACATTAACAATAATCTTTATATCTTCTAAATACATGGTACAACCGATACAGGCCTAGTTAACATCAATGGCATACTCTACAGAAAGCCCCAGGTTATGCAGAGCATTTCGAGCAACTTAGGTTAATCTTGTCCCCCAGGGATGCGACCCACAACAGTTGGCTAACACCTAGGTACCTACTTACTGCTAGGTGAACAGGGGCAGGAAACATGCCCAACGTTTCACTCGTATCACGGATCGATCCCGGACCACTCAGTGTGTGAGCTGAGGATGCTACCAACCAAGCCACAGTCAGAGCTACTTGGTTCAAGATTGCACCTGTGCAATTTACTGCACCCAGACACAAGAATCAGTATTTTTTTCCAAAAACAACAGAAAAGCCTAAAAAGCCTACTCTAAATTGGAAGAATGAATATGTTACTGTTGAGTTGGTAATGGACTTTTCGATGCTTTGGGTAAACAACATGATCCTGCAATGTGACATTTGTTGAATGATTTTATCAAAACAAATTTGAAGGCAGTCTTGCTTCACAATGGCAACACTGTACCAAGTCTGCCTCCAGCTCTCGCTAGAGACTTGAAAGAAAGTTATATATAACAATGCGAAAATGTGGAAAAATCTGTGGCGACCTCAGAGTAATAATAATAAGACTGCCAGGTGGATTTACAAAGTACTGTTGTTTCCTGTGTCTGTGGGACACTCAAGATATAAAGTAGTACTACATTCAACGTACGTGGTCAACCCGAGCATCGTACGTGGTCAACCCGAGCATCGTACGTGGTCAACCCGAGCATCGTACGTGGTCAACCCGAGCATCGTACGTGGTCAACCCGAGCATCGTACGTGGTCAACCCGAGCATCGTATGAGGCAGGCGTGAAGAACCTTCAACCCAGGACATTAGATGATCCAAAGAACTTCTTGCGCCTTTACACATCAAGCTTGGCCTCATTAAAATCTTCATCAAAGCTTTGGACAAAGAAGGTGCACGGTTTGCTTGTCTGAAGGAGAGGTTTGTCAGAGTTAGTGATGCCAAATTGAAGGAAGGTATCTTCATGGGACCTCAAATTCGGACGCCAAACTGAAGGAAGGTATCTTCATGGGACTTCAAATTCAGAAGTTAGAAAATGGTCTTCATTTTGAGGAAAGTCTCCAAGAGGCTGAGCTGAGAGCATGAGTGACATTCAAGAACACTTACGTCAGTCATGACAGTGATGATTACATAAATATTGTGCCATACTGCTGCAGAGTACGAAGATTGGATTAGGTCCTTGCAAGCCGATGCATTATCTAGTAGTGTTACCAAGCGGTCAGGCACTGGAAATCCTGTCACCCCAGTCTGTGTTCCACCTCCAATAATTCCAGACATTCAAGATAGCGTTCAGTCAGCTCAGGTGCCAGAGGTACCCCAGACAACCTTGAGTACTGAGCCTATCCCAGCACTGCCTACGAGTTCAAGTAGCAGTTTCTCCACAGGGGACACCTTGTCGGAAAACGAGTACTTGAAATCAGTAATGTCATCTCATGTGGATGTCACTTGTCGTTTGCAGAAAGATGTTTCTGTAGCGGCTAGTGCCCTCACCCGAGTGTCTGTCATTGTCCCTAATGTTCCAGACGGTGATAACGTCCTTGTTGACAGTGATTCCTGCAGAGTAAAGGGTTTATTTGTTGAGCCATCCTTACATACTGTTCAAGACAGTAACATATTCCTGCTTGTCGCTAACATTTTGGGTCACAGTGTTCGACTCAGAGCCAATACTACTATCGTAGACCTTGTACACTATCCTTATCCTGTGTGTGCAGAAGCTGATGTGTCACCTGACCAGTGGGTCGGTGCTATTTCAGCTGGGGAAAGTTCACCCAGTTCGCTGGATCAAGCCATTCCACCAGTTGAGGAGAAAGACTTAGCCCCCACTGACTTCCCAGATGAAGTCGAACGGTTGTTGAATTTGTTGAATAAATACTGTAAAGCAATTGCCTTACCAGATAAGAAGATGGGTATAATGAACCTATTGTCCCATCGTATCCCACTTGAACCTGGTACTAGACCAATTTATGTACCTGCGTACAGAATGCCTCATTCCCAAGTAGCTGTCGCAGATGAATTGATCAATCAAATGCTTGATGATGGTGTTATCACACCTAGCAACTCACCCTGGAATGCGCCCCTGATCCTAGTACCTAAGAAGGATGGTACTTGGCGCCCAGTGATTGATTTTAGGAAGTTAAATGTGAAAACTATATCAGATCATTTCCCACTTCCTGTACTTGGTGACCTGTTATGCAATATCGGAGATAATAAAGTCTTCTCGACCCTCGATTTGTGTTACAAGGGTTTTGGCAAGTCCCTCTTCAAGAGGACAGCCAAGAGCTAACAGTGTTCTCTACTCCTACAGGCCATTATCACTTCCTTCGTATGGCATTTGGATTAAGGTCATCCCCTATCACATTCTCGAGGCTTATGACCAATATCTTTAGAGGCCTCATAGGCAAAGCACTAATGGTGTACTTAGATGATGTAATTGTTATGTCCAAGGATGTAGATAAGCATTTAGAAAGACTGGAGACAGTGCTGAGTAAGCTTGAAGAAGCCAATTTAAAGATCAAACTGGCTAAGTGTCAATTTTTCAGATCAGAAATTAAGTTTCTGGGTCACGTAGTCACTCCTAGAGGGGTTACGACTGACCAAAGTAAAGTAACTGCAGTATTGAATTTCCCATCTCCCAAAACTGCTGATGCCATAAGATCCTTTGTAAGCTTAGCAGGTTTTCATAGATCATATATTGCTAATTTTTCTTCAATAGCAGCTCCGTTAACTGAGCTGCTCAGGAACGATGCCCCATTCGTTTGGACCTTCAGTCAGGAAAAAGCATTTCAAACCCTGAAGGAAAGATTAACTTCTGCTCCAATCTTGAAATTCCCAGATTTTTCAAAGCTTTTCTACTTAACAACTGATGCTAGTTCGATCAGCATAGGTGCTGTCCTAGCTCAGAAGATCGATAGTAAATACAACGCAGTTGCATTTGCTAGCCGAGCCCTTACAAAGGCTGAACGTAATTAAACAGTAACTGAGCAAGAAGCCTTAACAATAGTGTGGTCTTTAAAACACTTCCGAGATATCATATATCAGTACCCTGACAGATCATGCTCCTCTAATACCATTATTCCAGAATAAACAACCTACTGGAAGACTAGCCAGATGGTCCTTGACTATCCAAGAGTTCAACCCTACCCAAGTCAAATGTAGTTGCCGACGCTTTATCATGTCATATTAGTGTAGTAACTGCAGATCCTCCGTTTAGTGCCGAGGATGTAAAGAAGGACCAAAGAACAGATCCCATGTGGTCTGGTGTGATTAGAGTCCTGCTCCAGGAAGATCTTATTCTGACTGTGAAGCCACCAGCACCTATCAGTGACTGTCATGAACAAAGAATTACTGTATCAAATAACCTAGCTGGGAACACCTAGTAGATGTGTAAACCAGTTAGTAATTCCTCAGTCACTAGTGAAAGTAGTCTTACAGCTAGTTCACAACACACCAGGTGTTGCACACCCTGGTAGGGATCGTTCTATTAAACAAGCCAGATTGAAGTACTTTTGGCCTCATATGGCAACTGATATTACTGAGTATGTTAAGAAGTGTAGTTAACAACAAAAAAGGCACAATACCGTGACTGGAACAATACACACACAACCCGCACATATAAAAAGAGAGGAGCTTACGACGACGTTTCGGCCCGACTTGGACCATTTACAAAGTCACACTGCTAAAACTGTCTACCCTACGTCCAACTTTCATAGTCGCCGCCTGGTTGAATCCTCCCTTATACCTAACTTTCCCTGTATGAATCTTAGCCCTGGCTTTGTCTCTGTTGATGCTTTCCTCTCCCATTACATTGTTAAATGCTCCAAACTTCAGAACACCCGTGACTTAACCTGATTCCTTCCCCTTTCATCTCTTCCCCCTTCTCCTTTTTCTCCATGGGTTTTTTTTTCTTTCTTTTCTTTTGCCTTGTATTTGTCCTTCTTTATTTTTCGCCTTTTCCTCCCTCTGTGTTCTCGTCCAACACATGCGGGCCGCCAGCTTCATTGCAGTGCTCCTTTCCTAGAATATGACTGACTCCACTACTACTACTACTACTACCACTTCTACTATCACCTCCATTATTACCCCACTCTCTTGTACCCTCCCTTGTCTGCCTGCCTATATATACCCCTTCCACCTGCCCTGTGTGTTAGTGTGACTTTGTAAATGGTCCAAGTCGGACCGAAACGTCGTCGTAAGCTCCTCTCTTTTTATATGTGCGGGTTGTGTGTGTAAGAAGTGTGGTGTTTGTATGAAACACAAGGGTAATATCAACGGTCCTAATCCTATCCAAGTGTATCCCACTACCAGTGAACCATGGGAAAGAGTTGCAATAGACTTATTAACTAATTTTCAATGTACAATACAAGGCAATAAACATCTGTGTGTGAGGGTCGATCATTTCACCAGATATTGTGAGTTAGTTCCTATCCCAGATAAGACTGCCGAGACAGTAGCTAAAGCATTTAAGGAACGTATAATCTGTAGACATACCACCCCTAAATACTTAGTGTCTGATAATGGAGGTGAGTTTTGTAACGAGATTCTAAAAAACTTATGTGCCTTGTATAAGATCACTAAATCATCCATTGTTCCCCACCATCCTGCCAGCAATGGTTTAGCAGAAAGAATTAATAAAAAAGTACTTGATGTCTTGAGAGCCACTGCCAATCCCAATAGTGAAACCTGGGATGAAGTTATACCTGATGTACAGTGTGCAATAAATTCTGCCTATAATGCTTCTATAGGTGATATGCCACATTATGCGTTGTATGGTGTTGACAAGCATTTTCCTTATGAGTTGCTATATTCTAATCCAAAACCGTCTTATAATCCTGAGGATTTCTTAGCAACTCGTACCAGCCAAGCTCAGAGTGTTTTCAGAAGAATCCGTGAAACACTTCATAATTCAACAGCAAATTTACTCGAGTAACTAATACTCGAGCAAAGCCGACTCCGCTTCCACCATTTATCATGTGGGGTTCTTGGAGATAAAAGGTAGTCAAAGGGAAACTCATGGATGGATGGTGACAGCGTATATTGAGTAGCAAGGAAGAGAGATATACCCAGCCGTTCTGTCCAGTCCTACGCCTATGTCGAGAATGAGCGGGAGGCCTCTGACGCTGCACTCACATGGTGTGGGTATTGTGACGTCATAGGTTCAAGGGATCTTACATATAAAGGTTGGTGTATTACATATGATATATGTAACACAAACATAGGTGTAGTCTAGTGGTCTGCACACCTGGTTGTAGCATGATAACCATAGTAGGCATGAACAAAAAGGCAGCAGAGTAAATACTTATATTTCCTTCAACAAATAGTAATCAGGTATGTACAATATATACAGTGAATATGTGAGAACCTTTGTCACCAGACTTTGAGGTAAGTCTGCCGAGGTTGATTCACAAGTGTCCCCCATCGCTTCACAACCTTGGTGGTCTTCCTTGTGATTGGCTGGTTGAGCCAAGGTGCTAGCATAACGAGGGGGCCCCTACTCGTTATACCCTTAGCACCTGGTTCGCTGGTCTCTCTTAGTGGTGGTTTTTTTTTCTTCAGGAAAGAGTAGTGTCTCCTGATATATCTTAGTATTCCCTCTTTATCACATGTTCTTACCACTTTCCCCCATCTTCACTGGACCTTCTTGCTACTTCTCCATCATTATTACATGTTTCTGCTACTTCTTCCATCTTCTGTTCACGTGTTCATTCCAGTCTCGTGCCTTGTCGTGTTTGATGTTCACTTGTTCAACAAAGTCTCTCATTACGACAGATAGACGATCAAATCTTGAACATTATTTGTTGTTAAGGTTACCTTGCAATCATGCTGGCGTTGGTGATGCTTCTGTACATCACCCCTCCACCTGTCGCCATGGTTACTGAGTCTCACCTCCGCTAGTCATACTCCTGGTAGTGGTGCTGGTAGTAGTGGTGGTAGTAGTGGTGGTAGTAGTGGTGGGAACAAAGAGCCATACAGGATATTGCAAGAAACCCAAAATATTTCTACTCCTATGCAAAATCCAAGCTAAGAACTACCTGTAGAATTGGACCATTATTGAGAGGAGATTCGTATACGGACGATGAACAGGAAATGAGTGAAATTCTAAAAGAACAGTATGAGTCAGTGTTCAGCAACCCACTAAATGACAGCAAGGTAGAAAATGCAGAAATATTTTTCACTCCAGCAGAAGGCTGCGCAGACCACCTAACCGACATTAGTACAAATCCCATAGTTTTCGAAAAAGAAATGGCCAACATGCCCACTCACTCAGCACCTGGACCAGATTCATGGAATGCTTTATTTATAAAGCAGTGCAAAGTACCATTAGCAAGAGCCCTTAGTATTCTGTGGAGAAAGAGCTTAGATCTAGGTGAAATTCCAGAGGCCTTAAAGAGTGCAGACATAGCTCCTTTGCATAAGGGAGGTAGTAGAGCACTAGCTAAAAATTACAGACCAGTAGCCCTCACTTCTCACATCATAAAAATCTTTGAAAGAGTGATGAGACGGCAGATTACAAAGTTCATGGACCAGCACAACCAACATAACCCGAACCAGCATGGCTTTAGAGCGGGTCGATCATGCCTGTCACAGCTGCTGAACCATTATGACAAAATTACGGAGGCATTGGAGGACGACCAAAACGCAGATGTGATTTACACAGATTTTGCAAAGGCGTTTGACAAATGCGATCATGGAGTGATAGCGCACAAAATGAGGGCCATAGGCATTACGGGAAGGTAGGCAGATGGATTTTTGAGTTCCTAACACAAAGAACACAAAAAGTAGTAGTGAACAGGGCAAGATCCAGCATCAGCGAGGTCAAAAGCTCAGTGCCCCAAGGCACTGTCCTGGCACCTCTGCTGTTTCTCATCCTCATAGCAGACATAGATAAAAACACCCAGCACACTTTTGTATCATCATTTGCAGATGACACTAAAATAAGCATGAAAGTCACTACGGTAGAGGACACTGAAAAATTACAGGAGGACATAAGCAGGGTCTTCCAATGGGCAGTGGAGAACAACATGACGTTCAATGGTGATAAGTTTCAGCTGCTTAGGTATGGAAAAAATGAAGAACTCAAAAGGAACACTATATACAAAACGCAAGAGGGTCACCACATAGAACGAAAGGAACACGTAAAGGACTTGGGAATAATTATGTCTGCTGATCTGTCGTTTAAAGACCATAACAAGACAAAAATCACAACAGCCAGGAAGATGACGGGGTGGGTATTGAGAACTTTCAAAACAAGGAAATAATGCCGATGGTGACACTATTCAAATCGCTAGTGCTCCCTCACTTAGA
>WNWK01002214.1:177500-221811 GCA_009830355.1 Cherax destructor
AATTTAAGTGGATAAAACGACTTTTATCCATTGATAGAATATACACCGGGAGCTGAATATCTGTCAATGTATATACACAGGAAGGTGGTTGGTATCTATGAGTGCATATACATCAGAATGTGTGTATCTCTCGGTACATAAACACAAGAGTGATGTATATCTCTAACCCCTGTTGTTTAGCGCTTCTATTTGATTATAATAATAATAATGTATATCTCTCAGTATATACAATCTGAGAGTTTACTTAAATCACTATTTTAGGTATTAAGGTATTCTTGATTGATGGTATACAGGTGAGCAGCAGCCTTGATCAATAACCCTCGTGTGGCAGACAGACTTCAAACCAAACAAAGCAAACAATTAGACTGTTGACATGTATAAGAGCACTGGGGACCTAACCAGTGCACTTGTTTAAGGCACTGTATTACACTTTCTTTAACAAGTGATAAGTGAAAAGAGACCATTATATTTAAGTGAGGAGGGTATTAACCCGAAGACTATCAGTTTATATGCATATATACTCTATATATAAATATATATGTATATACCTGTTAGGACCGTATATGAACATATCAAATAGATATAGTATTCTATTTTCAAAGTTATTTAATAAACAGTGTCTTACACTATTCTATATGAAAGTTACACAGTGGGAACACCAGCAGTGTGTTGCTACACTATTATATATGATAGTTACACAGTGGGAACACCAGCAGTGTGTTGCTACACTATTATATATGATAGTTACACAGTGGGAACACCAGCAGTGTGTTGCTACACTATTCTATATGAAAGTTACACAGTGGGAACACCAGCAGTGTGTTGCTACACTATTCTATATGATAGTTACACAGTGGGAACACCAGCAGTGTGTTGCTACACTATTATATATGATAGTTACACAGTGGGAACACCAGCAGTGTGTTGCTACACTATTATATATGATAGTTACACAGTGGGAACACCAGCAGTGTGTTGCTACACTATTCTATATGAAAGTTACACAGTGGGAACACCAGCAGTGTGTTGCTACACTATTATATATGATAGTTACACAGTGGGAACACCAGCAGTGTGTTGCTACACTATTATATATGATAGTTACACAGTGGGAACACCAGCAGTGTGTTGCTACACTATTCTATATGATAGTTACACAGTGGGAACACCAGCAGTGTGTTGCTACCCTATTATATATGATAGTTACACAGTGGGAACACCAGCAGTGTGTTGCTACACTATTATATATGATAGTTACACAGTGGGAACACCAGCAGTGTGTTGCTACACTATTCTATATGATAGTTACACAGTGGGAACACCAGCAGTGTGTTGCTACCCTATTATATATGATAGTTACACAGTAGGAACACCAGCAGTGTGTTGCTACACTATTCTATATGATAGTTACACAGTGGGAACACCAGCAGTGTGTTGCTACACTATTATATATGATAGTTACACAGTGGGAACACCAGCAGTGTGTTGCTACACTATTATATATGATAGTTACACAGTGGGAACACCAGCAGTGTGTTGCTACACTATTCTATATGATAGTTACACAGTGGGAACACCAGCAGTGTGTTGCTACACTATTCTATATGATAGTTACACAGTGGGAACACCAGCAGTGTTATAAAGTTTAGAAAGAGGTGAACGAAATTCAATGGTAAACATTGCTTAATGTCATCTTAAATTCTTCTTAAAAGGTGAAACAAATAGACACAGGAAGATGTAATCCAATTTATATTCCTTGAAACTTAGGCGAGAAAGATACCTCATAATATACACCTGGAAAATCCTGGAGGGATTGATATCAAACCTGAACATCGAAATCACTTCGTATGAAAATGAGAAACTTTGAAGCACGACGTTTCGCTCACCGATGATGATATCTGGCACTTGTATGTGGCCTGAGGCGAGGTTTGGAGGCAGTTTGATCAACCAGGCTGTGGTTGTTAGTGGTTGGCTGGCGCACTGAGTTAGTCTTCAGGGAGAAAGCTTTCTCATTTGTTTCTTATATTATACAATTTCTTCTTTCATCCAATTTTGAAATCCAATTTTTATCCACTTTTTGCTGTAAAGCAATATTTGTTATCCTGTTTTTGTTATAAATTGTTTTTGCTATAAACCGATATTTGTTATACAATTTTTATCAGCCAATTTTTTTTTTGCCAAATAACTTAAACTGGGATCCACCTTTTGATTGCTTTAGTGTCGTCAACTAAAAAATAATAATCAAATGCGGAAATAAACCGAAAAAAAAATTCATGATTTACAACAGGATTTGTAAATCATATTTTAAGTATATTAGATTTTGTAAAATTGCAATGTTGTTAAAGTCTGCTCTCTCTCTCTCTCTCTCTCTCTCTCTCTCTCTCTCTCTCTCTCTCTCTCTCTCTCTCTCTCTCTCTCTCTCTCTCTCTCCTTTTTCTAACTCTCTCTCTCCTTCTGACTCTCTTTCTCCCCCATCCCCTTCTTTCCCTGTTCTCCCTTATCTCTCCTACCCTCCCTGTGTTTCAAAGTCTCTCCCTCCCTCCTCACGCCACTCAGACCAGGATCAATGATTGGCTCACCTGCACGAAACACCACATGATTATAACACACCTGATTATATATATATAGTGTATATATGGTAATCTTGCACTGCTAAAATCTCCTGTCTGCTATTGTCATCTCTCTCATGTCACCTGTTCAAAACTAATATAGAATATTTTAATATATAAAATAGGGATTAAAACAAATATACTGGGAGATATATAAATCGCTGAGTATGTACACTGAGTTTAAAAGAGACCTGGTAAAAGGTAGGGGCGCCCCATGCACACTAAGAGAACACTGTGTCAACATCCGTGGCCCAAGACTCTTAAACCTGCTACCGATATGAAGCTACTACCAGCAGATATGAACCTGCTACCAGCAGATATGAACCTGTTACCAGCAGAAATGAACCTGCTACCAGCAGATATGAACCTGCTACCAGCAGATATGAACCTGCTACCAGCAGATATGAACCTGCTACCAGCAGATATGAACCTGCTACCAGCAGATATGAACCTGCTACCAGCAGATATGAACCTGTTACCAGCAGATAGGAACCTGCTACCAGCAGATATGAACCTGCTACCAGCAGATATGAACCTGCTACCGTAGATATCATAAACATTGTGTGGATAAAGTCACTTATGTATAGTTCAGAACATTTATTAAGGGAAACTGTACATAGGTATCTGTCTTCACATTACCAGATCATTTCTCGTCAGAAACATTGCTGGAACAAGTGTGGAGAACAACAGAAACAGCCTGGTTGAACAATCAGCAGAAAAATGCTCTCAGACTGAGCTGCAGGGAGAGGAAAACTCTTGAAACTGGTTAGAGGTATGTGTAAGACAGAGGAAAGTAGCAGCACACTGCGGATGATAGCAGGTTCGGTTCTTCAAAAAAAAAAACTCCATTCATCTCTCCCTTCCTTCGTCCTATCCTCCCTCCCTCCCTTCCTCCCTCTCTAAGTTTATGTATTCTCTTCCCCTTCCTGATCCCAACAAAATCCTTTAGTTTTGCAGCATCTCTCTCTTCCCCACTCAATTTTCCCTCCCCTCCCTTCCCCTCCCCTCAACCCTCTCTCCCCCTCTCTCTCTCTCTCCCTCTCTCTCTCTCTCTCTCTCTCTCTCTCTCTCCCTCTCTCTCTCTCTCTCTCCCTCCCCTCTCTCTCTCATTTCCATTATTGTTAAGTGTTAATTAGTATTACTGGTGAGTGTTGTTAGTATTACTAGTGCTGTTGGTGTTACTAGTGTTGTTAGTGTTACTAATGTTGTTAGTGTTACTGGTATTGTTAGTGTTACTGGTATTGTTAGTGTTACTGGTATTGTTAGTGTTACTGGTATTGTTAGTGTTACTGGTATTGTTAGTATTACTGGTATTGTTAGTGTTACTGGTATTGTTAGTGTTACTGGTATTGTTAGTGTTACTGGTATTGTTAGTATTACTGGTATTGTTAGTGTTACTGGTATTGTTAGTGTTACTGGTATTGTTAGTGTTACTGGTATTGTTAGTGTTACTGGTATTGTTAGTGTTACTGGTATTGTTAGTATTACTGGTATTGTTAGTGTTACTGGTGAGTAATAATTTACACTGGTTATACTGGTCTTGTACAGCTGGATAACGTCGCATATTTCAAGGTGTCTAGAATTTCACCTGACTCTAACTTCGTCCAAAGAACACCGAGTACCAATGGTACGCTGCTTCGCTTTACCAGTACCGAACTCCCCGTACCAGGTCCAGGTGATATACCTTTGATATACCTATGATGAGTTTCGAGAGTCTTACTACTCTCGGAGCCCGGCCATGGGCCAGGCTCGTCTGGTGCTACATGAATGGTAATGTTGTCTGTTTACCATTGCAATGGCTGAAGGATCTGATGTCAGATGTTTTAATTGAAAGGTGGGGTTAGTTGATGAGGAAATCAATTGAGTCTTCAAATCTCATTGTGTCGAGTTTATTGCAGTTTGTTGTCATGTGTGTGTGTGTGTGTTAGTTACCAGTTGTCAAAGGCACTTGTCGACAGACACTTGGCCTTTTATTTATAGTTTGTGGTGTGTGTGTGCGTGTTAATTAGTTACCATTTTGTCCTAGGCACATGTCGATTAGACTCTAGGCCTGTTGTATGTATGTGTGTGTGTGTGTGTAACGAAACACTTCGAAATGTTTCGGCCCCGCCGGGAATTGAACCCGGGCCCTCCGTGCGTGAAGCAAGAGCGCTAGCCACCATGCCATCGGGGCGTGTGTGTGTGTGTGTGTGTGTGTGTGTGTGTGTGTGTGTGTGTGTGTGTGTGTGTGTGTGTGTGTGTGTGTGTGTGTGTGTAAGACCAATACTGCAAGATACTTTTATCGTGGATTTTGAATATGCCAAAAGAAAGCAAACCATGGAACGGGTGGCGTTTGAACGCTTGTACTGTGGTTTGTTTACTGTTACTGTGATTTCGTGAGTCGTGACAAAGTAAACTTAAGATTCTCTCCTGATTTTCAGAATGTTTTCTTGTGACTTCCATATTTCTTCTATCTGGTACGAGTGCTTTTGTTGACGTTCTTATCTGCAAACTTCAGGTGTAAATTGTCTCTCTTCTTGAGATATCTGCTGAGACTACAGCAGCTCAGGAACGTTGGTTTCTTCTTCAGTCTGATCTTTCAGACTTTTTCAGCGAGATACATTGTGAATAGATCTTTCATGACTTGTAAGAAGGTGAATGACTGGCGTCAAAATGACAGAAATATATGTGAAGATGAAAATTAGACATGTGCAACATCTGAGTACATCTTTACTGTAGACGTTTCGCCCTCCAGTGGCTTTATTAATACAAACTCAAAGACATAATTGGAAGACAGAAGAACTATATACAAAAGATGAGGTAATCAGTCCCCCAGTCTTGGGGTTTCTTACTTTTGTATCTGAATTGATGAAGGTCGACCGAAGCGTCCTCGATAAATGTGTTCTGAGTGAATGCGTTCGTGTGCATTTCCCTCAAGAGCTTGCACGTTTCTGTACTCTCTTTTGCCATATATTGCAGGTAGACAGTGACAAAAGTCGACAAGTGGGAATAAAGGCAGTGGTAACAGAGAAGCCTCTTAATACGACGTTTCCTTCAAGGCTAGGCCTAGCAAGAGTCCTTAGAAGTCTCTTACAGTATTGGTATTCCACACGCACGTTTCGGACGTTTCGGCCATTGGGCGAAACATGATTTTACCACGCATTGTTTTGGGTTGAGTCCTCAGCATGGTCTCGTAGCGATTGTCGGTAAAAAGTCATATATTTCAACACATTCAACATTTGGTTAACATTAACTTTACTAAACATCTGCCGTTGGCTCTCCCCGTGGCACCACCGTGGCACCAATATGGCAGTGCCAGGCATCCCGACAACCTCTTCCCCTCAGCACAATAAATTCCATATAGACCCGAGGGCCGTATGAGGGGTGGCAAGAACGGTGCTTCCCTGCAGTAACATGGCCCTTCCTGGTGGCCCTCAGTGCCAGTACTGCTGCCTTCCTAGTGCCCCTTGCTATCTAAAATTAGGCTGTGTTAATGTTAGTTACTATTACAAGTATTGATAATATTAATGGTTATTTTACTACTACTAGCATTGTTACTGCTACTAGTACTATACTAGTGCTGTTACTAGTAGTTACTACTTCTAGTACTGTTACTATATTAGTATTGTCACTACTACTAGTTACTACTACTACTACTACTACTGTTACCACTACTAGTACTGTTACCATTACTAATACTGTTACCACTACTAGTACTGTTACCACTACTAGTACTGTTACCACTACTAGTACTGTTACCATTACTAATACTGTTACCACTACTAGTACTGTTACCAATACTAGTACTGTTACCACTACTAGTAGGGTTACAACTACTAATACTGTTACTAATACTATCACAACTAATAGTACTGTTACTAATAGTAAAGTGTTACTAGTGCTATTACTACTAGTACTGTTACTACTAGTAGTATTGTTACTACTAGGTACTGTTATTACTACTAGTACTGTCACTACTACTACTACTGTTAATACTACTACTACTATTATTACTACTACTAGTAATAAAAATAATAATAATAATAATAATATACACTATATATATACATATATATATATATATATATATATATATATATATATATATATATATATATATATATATATATATATATATATATATATATATATGGTAAGGGAAGGAGGGAGAGAGGGAGGGACACAGATAACAGTAGAGAGGGAGAAAGGGAGAGAGGGGTGAAGGAAGTAAGAATTGAAAGAAGGGGGGAACGCAGAGGAAGGAAGGAAGAAGAAAAAAAAAGGAGGGGAAGGAAAACAGGAAGGGGGTGAAACCCTTCCCTCTCTCTCCCTCCCATCCTCCCTCCCTCCCTCCCTCCCTCACCATATATATGGCATGGAGTGTGCGTACACAGGAAGCGTTGTGTAGGGGAGACCACTACCACTACCACCACTACCACTATCACCATTACCACTACCACGACTAACACTATCACCACTACCACTATCACTATCACCACTACCACCCCCACCTCTATCACCACAACCACTTTTACCACTATCACCACTACCACTATCACCACCACCACTATCACCACTACCACTATCACCACTACCACCACTACCACAATGACCACTACCAACACAACCACTATCACCACTACCCACTACCAACACTACCACTATCACCACTACCACTATCACCACTACCAGCACTATCACTATCACCACTACCACTATCACCACTACCACTATCACCACTACCACTATCACCACTACCGTTACTACCACTACTACCACTATCACTATAACCACTTCCACCAATACCACTACTACCACCACCACCACTACCTACTACCACCACTGTCACTATCACCACTACCACCGTCACCACTACCACTACCATCACTACTACTCCCATCAGTACCAACACCACCACCACTACTATTACCCCCACAACCACCACTACCACCACTGAAGGAGTACTGAAGGATGTGTGGTCCAGTACTGTGGGAGTGGTTCAGTATGTGGGAGTGGTACAGTATTGTGGAGGTGGTACAGTATTGTGGGAGTGGTTCAGTATGTGGGAGTGTTACAGTACTGTGGAGGTGGTACAGTATTGTGGGAGTGGTACAGTACTGTGGGAGTGGTACATTACTGTGGAGGTGGTACAGAACTGTGGGAGTGGTACAGTACTATGGGGTGATACAGTACTGTGGGGGATGATACAGTACTGTGTGGTGATACAGTACTGTGGGGGGATGATGCAGTACTGTGGGGGTGATACAGTACTGTGGGGGTGATACAGTACTGTGGGGGATGGTACAGTACTGTGGGGTGATACAGTACTGTGGGGGTGATACAGTACTGTGGGGGTGATTCAGTACTGTGGGGGTGATACAGTACTGTGGGGTGATACAGTACTGTGGGGGTGATACAGTACTGTGGGGGTGATACAGTACTGTGGGGGTGATACAATACTGTGGGAGGTGACACAGTACTGTGGGGTGATACAGTACTGTGTGGGTGATACAATACTGTAGGGGTGATACAGAACTGTGGGGGTGATACAGTACTGTGTGGGTGATACAATACTGTTGGGGTGATACAGTACTGTGGGGGTGATACAGTACTGTGGGGTGATACAGTACTGTGGGGTGATACAGTACTGTGGGGTGATACAGTACTGTGGGGTGATACAGTACTGTGGGGTGATACAGTACTGTGGGGGGATACAGTACTGTGGGGTGATACAGTACTGTGGGTGATACAGTACTGTGGGGGTGATACAGTACTGTGGGGTGATACAGTACTGTGGGGGTGATACAGTACTGTGGGGGTGATACAGTACTGTGGGGTGATACAGTACTGTGGGGTGATACAGTACTGTGGGGGTGATACAGTACTGTGGGGGTGATACAGTACTGTGGGGGTGATACAGTACTGTGGGGGTGATACAGTACTGTGGGGGTGATACAGTACTGTGGGGTGATACAGTACTGTGGGGGTGATACAGTACTTGTGGGGTGATACAGTACTGTGGGGTGATACAGTACTGTGGGGGTGATACAGTACTGTGGGGTGATACAGTACTGTGGGGATGATGACAGTACTGTGGGGTGATACAGTACTGTGGGGTGATACAGTACTGTGGGGTGATACAGTACTGTGGGAGTGATACAGTACTGTGGGGGTGATACAGTACTGTGGGGAGTGATACAGTACTGTGGGGGGTGATACAGTACTGTGGGGGGTGATACAGTACTGTGGGGGGTGATACAGTACTGTGGGGGGTGATACAGTACTGTGGGGGGTGATACAGTACTGTGGGGGTGATACAGTACTGTGGGGGGATGCAACTAAAATAACATGAGAGGACTTAAAGGTGATGGTACCATGTGAGCTGCGACCCACCACACTGCTACTGTGTGTGTGTGTGTGTGTGTATGTGTGTGTTGTGTGTGTTGTGTGTTTTGTTTGTGTGTGTGAGTGTGTGTGTGTGTGTGTGTGTGTGTGTGTATGTTGTGTGTGTGTGTATGTTGTGTGTGTGTATGTATTGTGTGTGTGTGTGTGTTGTGTTTTGCGTGTGTATGTGTGAGTGTGTGTGTGTGTGTTGTGTGTTTTGCGTGTGTGTGTGTGTGTGTGTGTGTGTGTGTGTGTGTGTGTGTGTGTGTGTGTGTGTGTGTGTGTGTGTTGTGTGTTTTGTGTGTGTGTGTGTGTGTGTGTGTGTGTGTGTGTGTGTGTGTGTGTGTGTGTGTGTGTGTGTGTAGTTACCTGGATGTTACCTAACGTGTATTTCGTGGGTTAACACCCCTGCAGGCCGGTCCTAGACCAAGCTTCCCAGAGGATGGCCTGATCGACCATGTTGTTGGTGGTAACCGCAAGCAACTCAACGTATGCAGCAACATGAGGAACTCATCAAGTTCCCCTTAAAGACATCAATGGGATGATGTTGAACAGTCTTGGTCTCTTTACACTTATTAGTTGCCTCTTAGTGTGCTCACTGCAACCCGGCTTTTCACTGAGCATATTTTGCACCATCTGTCAAGTATCTCAGTTTCAGAGGAAAGCATTTGTATGTGCAGATTTTTGATCAATCGCTCTAGAAGTTTTCAGGCGTAAATTATAATGTGTCTTCCTCTCCTAGGTTCCTAGGAGTACAGTTCGAGGGACTTGATGCGTTCCTGGTGCTGTAGATCTGATTTTGTTTGTTTTAAAAGGGCTGTTAATGTGCAGCAACATTCTAGTTTAAAGCAACAAGGAACGTGAAGATCCAACCGATCATGAGTGTGTTATTGCTGTTGTGATCCTTCAGAGTGGAGTCTTTCCCCATTATCACCCCTAAGTCCCTCTCGTTAGTTTTTCGCGCTACTGAATAATATGAGCTTGTTTTATACTAAATTCCAGTCTTAATTTCATCAGTTTATCCTTAATGGAATAACTGAAATTTGTCCTCATTGAACATTATATTATTGCCATTGGCTCACCAGAAGACTTGGTTTATATCAGCTTGGAGACTCGCTGTTCCTCAGTGGATGCCGCTTTTAATAATGATTCTAGCATCATACGTCGGATGTGAGAATCAGACTCGGGACAAGTACCAAGCCTTGGGGAACACAAACTTTTACTATGACAGCCTCTGATTTCCCTCTGTTTACTATTTATTCTTTGAATTTCATTTGTGAAAAAGCTAAATATCCATCTGTCCACTTTTCCAGTTATTCCTTTTGCATGCATTTTGTGCACTGTTATACCATGTTTGTATTTGTCAAAAACTTTATTAAAGTCTGTGTACACTACATTTGCATTTTGCTTGTCTTCAAGTGCATCCAAGACCATGTCATAATGGACAAGCAATTGTGGGAGACAGGAGCGACCAGTTCTGAACTCATTCTGTCCTGGGTTGTAAAAGTGTTGAGATTTCATGCGATTAGTTATCTTGCTTCTTAAGACTCTCTAGTTTAATAATAAAGGACGTCAGTGCTGTCAGTCTGTAGTTTTTTTGCGATTGTTTTACTGCCACCTTGTGGAGTGGGGCTGTCAGTGGTTTTAATGACTGTGGGATTATTCCTGCGTCAGGCTCTTTTTTCGTAGAATATATGTTGTTGTAATTCCTCATAAATACAGTTTCACGAGTCTGGGCCTCGGACAGAGGACATGGACTTGCTCTCAATAGCTTTTACCGAAGTTGAGTAGGATTAATGCAGAAATTATGGAGACGTCTTCAAATTTTTGAGTCTCGTTCATGAAGAATTCAGGTGGAATGGTAACCTTCAGTCTGACTTAGACTGGTTAACGTCTCACTAATCACAGTCTTCAAGCAACTCTGAATAAGACGAGACCCAAATATAAACAGCGAGGCAATTACAGACATTATAAACAAGGCATCACTAGTAGAGAATATCACTGAGACAAATCTCTTGATCTGAGAGAGAGAGAGAGAGAGAGAGAGAGAGAGAGAGAGAGAGAGAGAGAGAGAGATTCATCTGTCAGTGCGAGGAAGCAGCGATGTTCTTTAGAAGAAAGTACTGACAAATTACAATTAAAAAAAGCCAAGTATAGAAAAATTGTTCCAGAGCCACACGAGGAAGAAGTTGACAGTGTCTGGAAATTAGTAATGTGAAGGCAGTAGTGGCGACAACTTAGAGGGGTTAAATATATTCACTTAGAACACCTTTACCGAAGTGAGTTAAGGTGCCTAGGTTGATGACACTGGTTGATAACACTGATTGATGACACTGCTGGTAGGTCTAGTGCACTGCTCCTCAATATAGGCTTCAGTTCTAGTAATGATATCTGTAGTCCCGTCTGCTGCCTGTGTGCCGTACTGCCATCAGATAATGATCCCTCCGGGTTGATGGAGCTTGCTACGCAGGCGATAAGTGGGGCTTAAATAAGGTGTCCAAACGATGATTGTGGGTTTCTATCAAGTGCAGCAGAGATGCTGCTGCTGCTGCTGCTGCAGCAGCTGTGTGTATGCAGCACCCCACAGCTATTGGAAGATGGCAGGGGATATTAACGCCACCATTAAACAGTAAGAGTGGAGGTCAGTACGTCACACGTCATGTTCAAGGCAATGTGAACGAAGAACAGAGGAACCTGGTACTACCACTGCTACGCTCACTACCTGTGACATACCCGTGACCTGTAACATACCTGTGACCTGTGATATACTTGTTACCTGTGATATACCTGTGACCTATGATATACGAGTAACATACCTGTAACCTGTGATATACCTGCGATATACTTGTGACCTGTGATATACCTGCGATATACTTGTGACCTATGATATACTTGTGACGTGTGGTATACATGTTACCTGTAATACACCAGTTACTTGCGATATACCTGTGACAGATATCGAGGGTACTTCTACCCTTGTACCCCGACCTTTCACCATACTTCCTCGTTGAAGAGCCTGGTCAACCAGGCTCTTCCTGCCCTCGGCACACAAGCCTACTTTACCCACTCACGACCTGGCTGGTCTGGCACATGTGTGAACCAGGGTGTGGGTACCACGGTGTGGGTACCACTGTATGGGTAACACGGTGTGGGTACCACGGTGTGGGCACCAGGGTGTGGGCTGCAGTCACTGTGGGTACGTTAAGGTGGCAGATGGTTCACTACTGGGTAGGCAAGAGGCAGGTGTGTATGGTCCGCTCTTAGCATGCCCTGCCATACACTGCAAATACTCCAGTTTTTACTCCTTATCCCCCTGCCCTCCACCAGACACTGTCACTATGAATCTTACTAAATATCTAGAAGTAAATATACATAGATCTAAATGGATTGTGAAAACGTGCAGTTATATTAAGTTTTCTAACCTGCATGAACTGTGTCACTGTAGACAACAAGAACATTTCGCCCCCATGGAAGATGTGTTCATTTAATATCACACATCTGCAAGACCCTCCCAAGAAACTCACCACTGGTGATCCATTCCTTAAATCATTTGTTAAATCTCAAGAAGAAATTTCTCGCATAACTGGTAGTAACAATTTATCACAAGTTATATACACTGATGGATCTCAGCAGGAGTCTACTGACAGACTGCATTTGCTCTTGTTGCCACCTCCACAGCTAACAACACTAGCATATAACAACTGGTCGTCCAGACTGCAAACTGAATTGTTTGCAATCCTAATGACTTTTATGGGTTATCCTGGGTTTTCTACACATATGCTGCTATGTATGATAATCTATGTAACTGTACTTGTGTATACCTGAATAAACTTACTTACTAAAGCTAACTTACGACACTGAGCTTGACTATTATCATTACTGACTCTATATCATCACTGAAGGCTCTTGACTCACATAATGACTCTAACAACTTGCTCATAGGAGAAGCCAGGTATAGATACTAAAAAATCAGAGAAAAGTGAATTTATGTACACTTGTAATGGATTCCATCACACGCTGGATTACTCCTTCATGATAAAGTTGATACGTTAGTCAAAAAAAAGTACCCTGAAGGATAACGTAGAATATAATTTTGGTGTATCTGTGTCTAGTATTAGGAATAATATTAGGAGAGAAGTAAATAACGAAAATGAATGTTGTATGAATGCAATTAGAAGTCTGAGTAGATTTATAACCCACTATGATAACATGAAGGTAGATAAGTACGTTTATGGAGCAACTTGCAATGTGAACACTGACTGATGTTGTAGTGGCCAGGCTTAGGCTTGGCTACAAGTACTTCTGACAGTTTGGCAGACACACAGATGATGATCAAACCAAATGTAAAGTATGTGGCCAGTCTTGTGGTCACTGTCTTGAACACTATGTGCTTAATTGTCCACTTTTGGAGAATATAGAGATAGACAGTACAATAACCTATGTGGCATGTCAGGATATCTTATTAATGAAAATAAGATACCAGATATATTAAGCAAATTTCCTAAATTTGCTTGTAACAGATAAGTGAACTGTAGATATACTCCTGTTAACACTTTAGGGGCCTAGTTCCTAGGCCTTTTGTTTATAAATATGCTTTTGCGCTACCCTCCACAGGATGGATATGGGGTGCACAATAAAGTCTGAGCTGGCACCTGACACACTTTTTAGGAGGATGAACCTGGATCTTAATGAAGCACAACTGTCCACTCTTGATAGTGAACCTGAGAGGTGACAGACTGATAATCCAGCGAGTGTGGGCCACGCTGTCACCTTTGGGGAATTTAAGAAATCCTAGATGGCTGTTAAGGTAGTTGTTTTTGGTGGTATTTCAGAGGCGAGAGTGTGTTGTAGTAAGAAATTATGCAGAAATTAGCCGAGTTTTGTTGGTGTTTGTGAAAATGTGAAATAACTTCTCTGGCGGTGATTCTGTGCGTCTGCAACACATCTCCTGCCTGTCAAAAGGCATATAGAGAGAGGGGATGCTGCTAGCATGATCCCGTTTCATTCATCTGCCATCTGTAATACAGATCATAGGCACTGAGGCACTCACCTTCCCAGCATCCTTGACACTAGACAGGGAAGAAAAGTGACCTAGATAACATTCATAGTTTCATAGAGCACATATATATATATATATTTTATATCACATTCAGAAGACATTACCCAAACATTTAACCCTGCGCCTACAGACACCACTCTAATAGATAATGGAAAATGATCACCAATAATTGTTATTCATTTGTAAACACAGTCGATTATTAGCATAACACTATCGACCATCTTTAGTCAATAATTACCGTTTAAAACAGTACAACTAATATTTGCACTAGCTGCTCAGGTTACCTCTTCTAATACCACAACAATGTCGCCAAAACAATACGAGAGTCGAACTTCAAGCTATAGTCTGTCCTGACTCCCTAGTATTAAGCCTTTCTCCTATCACTGAACTAAGACACTAATGAACTAGGATGTTCATAATGCCATCATCTCCTTCACCTTCATCATCTCCATCATTATCAATAGCTTTTTCGACAGCCTTGTTATATGGTTGACAGAACTGTCAGATCTCGTTTACAAAACACAGAGCAAGAAAGATGAGCAACCTCACATCAACATCTGAGAAACATGACTGAGCACTGTTGCAGCTGCAGTGGATCAATTTCAGGACCTGTGGTGCTGCAACCTGAACATCCTGAGGTAAAAGGACATCAAACAGAGAATACAATGTCACAATGACGACTTTTCGGTCCCTTCTGGACCATTGTTAAGTCACAACTGGACCCTGGTCAAGTTGATTTGACAATGGTCCAGAAGGGACCGACACGTCATTATATTCCTCCCCTAAGTTCTGGTTTTTGGTGAAAGGAGCAACACAAAAGGCTCGTCCTTCTACCCAAATTTCACTGGATCAAGATGAGGAGATTCCTCCTCCTGGTCAGACCTCCAGAAGCCTGCAGGAAAATGAACGAATACCGCTTAGTTTTTATGACTGGAAATACTGTTGGTGCTTGAGACAAGAAGATTTCAACACAGAAGCATCAGATACCAAGGAATCCCTCGGTAAGGTGTTTTTTTCTGAAGTATAACACTAATTCCAATTTACAGTGGTGCTGGGCATTATGCAACATTATTCACGATTATATTCTCAATAACAATTGAAGGTAACGTGTATATCAACACAGATCAACTTATCTAAACGGATGAAGTATTTGCCATTACTGGGCACCAGTTCTCTGCACTCTCGCAGACTTTCTTTTTACTGCCATTCCTGATTTTGACTTTATTATCCTTATTTTCAGTACACAAGGTACTGTGTCTTGGGAACCTGGAAGCCTAGGTTGATCTGCACCAAAATAACATTAGTTGCATTTGTGTCCTTTTACTTAACAATTTGTCATTGAAATGCTTCTGCTGTCTTGATAAGATATTTTTTTGGAACACTGATTATCACCATGTGATACATAACATTATCACCTTGTGATACATAACATTATCACCTTGTGATACATAACATTATCACCATGTGATACATAACATTATCACCATGTGATACATAACATTATCACCATGTGATACATAACATTATCATCATGTGATACATAACATTAACACCATGTGATACATAACATTAACACCATGTGATACATAACATTAACACCATGTGATACATAACATTAACACCATGTGATACATAACATTATCACCATGTGATACATAACATTATCACCATGTGATACATAACATTATCACCATGTGATACATAACATTACCACCATGTGATACATAACATTATCACCATGTGATACATAACATTATCCCCATGTGATACATAACATTATCACCATGTGATACATAACAGATCTTTGATATTATCACCTCTGATGTCTTGTATAAACTTATCAAATGCAGAATCATGGTTACATTTGGTAATATTATTAATGTAATATTATTACATTAATGTTGCAGGAATCCGTCAAGTACATGAAGAAGAAACGTGTGCAACATTTAGATAACTTCACTGGTGGGCGAAACGTCTCCACAATAAACATACCGAAACGTTGCTGTGCTCAGTTATAACTAATGTCAGCGTTATCAGCTGGTTTGATTCTCTCAGAGATGAGGATCAACCATAGTAACAGTTAAGGACCATTTCTGCTGGTTTGTTTACTATCGTGTCATCACGATTTTGTGAGTCCTGGTTTCTTAAAGTATGTAGTGAATGGTAGAGTGAGTGGGCGACCCAAGGAAAGGTTGAACTACAGCGCCGTGTCCAGTCCTAACCTCAACCTGGGTTGCCCACTCACCCCTCCATCTGTTGCAACAGACGAAGAATCAAAGCAAGTGAAACAAAACTAAATATTATTTCTTTGCAAAGGTTGCAATGTGTGATTTACATTTTATAAAATGTTGTTAAGTACAAAGCTCACTAACATGCGGGGGCATTGTGGGTAGACTAATACTAAAGCTTACTACACACTACTTAAAACTAGACTTGGGTTATAGGGTGGTAAATTTTAATTACTGATTATTTTACCTTATTACTAAAGTGAGGTAGTCAGAGAGTTTTATAAGTAATAAGATTTATAGTAGTGAGTTAGCAAAAAACAAATAACAATATTACAATTAGTACAATTTACAATGTTACAGTGTGTATAATGTTTTAAATTGATTAAGCGGTCGTAAATTTTTGGGGATTCTATGATTCGCTTCAAACTGGTTGAATGATTTACCATAGTGTTGGTTTATGAAGCCTGGTCACAGACCGGGCCGCGGGGGCGTTGACCCCCGGAACCCTCTGCATGTATACTCCAGGTATGGTTAATTTTGGGAGATGATATAATTTTTAATTATAGCCCTAAATTGATTGGCAGACAGGAAACCTTTTGCTGGTTCAGGCAATGAATTCCAGATTATGGGGCCCTTTGTGTGTATTGCATTTTTGCATAGTGTGAGACGGACACGAGGGACGTCGAAGAGAGTCCTGTGCCTTGTGTTGTGCCCGTGTGTTCTCTTGTAGCTATCAAGGAGAAGTTTGAGAAGTTCGGTATATATAGTAGGCACAATAATATGAGGGTATATTTTGTATATTAAGTAAGTTGAAACTCTTGAAGAGCGGTGCAGGAATTGTTAATTATCCGCACAGCAAGGTTTCCCTTGGATTATTAAGGGTTTAATGTGACTGATTATGGTAGATTCCCAAGCACAAATACCATAGGTGAGGTAAGGGTAGGTTAGAGAAAGGTATAGTGTAAGTAGTGTTGTTTGGGGTACATAGTACAGTATCTTGGAAAGGATGCCTACTGTTTTGGATACCTTCTTGCATATATGTTGGATGTGGGTCTGAAATTTAAGGTTGCAGTCAAGGTGAAGACCTAAAAAATTGCCCTCGGTGTGTCTTGTGACGGGGGAACCATCATTCAATATGTTAAGTTGGATATTTAAAGCTGTGTTTCCACACAGCATGAAGCAGGTTTTGTCTATATTGAGACTGAGTTTGTTGGTCGTCATCCACGTAGATATTTTTAGAAGCTCGTCGTTAACAATGTCTCCAAGCATAGTCAGGTTTGAGTGAGAGCAGATATAAGTAGTGCCATCTGCAAATAGAACTAGTTTAAGAAGTCGAGATGCATTGGGGAGGTCATTGATGTAAATGAGGAAAAAGTAGTGGGCCAAGGACACTACCCTGTGGCACTCCAACAATTAAGGGCTGAGTAGCTGAGGTAACGCCATTTATGTAGACATACTGGTCTCTATTGCTAAGATAAGATTTTAGAGATTCAAGGGAATGTCCTCTAACCCCGTAATGTTCTAGTTTAAGGTACAAGAGATTATGGTCGAATCATTAAAAGACCGTTCAGTTCTTCTGCCTTTCCAGGGTCATTTATTATTATACTCATCTTGATAAGCGTCTATATTATCCATTACATCTGTCATACAGGGAATACACAGACGGGATCTACACCTGTTGCTTCAAACTAGACAGCAAACTGACACCTGGAAAAAATATGAATATGCTTCCAATATATATGGAACGTGGTGGTGTACACACCAGACTATGGTACATACATATAACTCCAGCTTGCTTGCTTTCTAAATTATTATTATTATTATTATTATTATTATTATTATTATTATTATTATTATTATTATTAGTCGTAGTAGTGATAATACTAGTATTATCATTTTGTAATAATAATAATAATAATAATAATAATAATAATAATAATAATAATAATAATTATTATTATTATTATTATTATTATTATTGCTAGTGTTATGATTATTATTATTATTATTATTATTATTATTATTATTATTATTATTATTATTATTGCTAGTGTTATTATTATTATTATTGCTAGTGTTATGATTATTATTATTATTATTATTATTATTATTATTATTATTATTATTGCTAGTGTTATGAATATCATTATTATTATTATTATTATTATTATTATTATTATTATACTGAAAGGCTACTTGAAGAATGGAACACTGACCCTGGTGCCACAAGAGTGCCACATTAACGCTGGTACCACAAGAGTGCCACACTGACCCCTGATGCCACACTAACCCTGGTGCCACTAGAGTGCCACACTAACCCTGGTGCTACAAGAGTACCACACTAACACAGGTGCCACAAGAGTGCCACACTGACCCTGATGCCACAAGAGTGCCACACTAACCCTGGTGCCACAAGAGTGACAAACTGACTCTGGTGCCACACTAACCTTGGTGCTACAAGAGTGCCACACTAACCCTGATGCCACAAGAGTGCCACACTGACTCTGGTGCCACAAGAGTGCCACACTAAACCTGGTGCCACAAAAATCCCTGATGCCACAAGAGTGTCACACTAACCCTGGTGCTACAAGAGTACCACACTAACTCATGGTGCCACAAGAGTGCCACACTAATCCCTGGTGCGACAAGAGTGCCACACTGACCCTGGTGCCACAAGAGTGCCACACTGACCCTGGTGCCACAAGAGTGTCACACTGACCCTGGTGCCAAAAGAGTACCACAAAAGTGCGCCACTGACCCTGATGCCACAAGAGTGCAACACTGACCTTGGTGCCACAAGAGTGCGATACTGACCCTGGTGCCACCAGAGCCACACTAACGTTGGTGCTACAAACGTGCTACACTGACCCTCGTGCCACAAGAGTGTCACACTGAACCTAGTGCCACAATAGTGCCACATTAATCCCTGGTGCCATAAGAGTGCCACGCTAACCCTGGTGCCACAAGAGTGCCACACTGACCCTGGTGCCACAAGAGTACCACAAAAGTGCGATACTGACCCTGATGCCACAAGAGTGCAACACTGACATTGGTGCCACAAGAGTGCAACACTGACCATGGTGCCACCAGAGTGTCACATTAATCCTGGTGCCACAAAAGTGCTACACTGACCCTTGTGCCACAAGTGTCACACTGATCCTGGTGCTACAAGAGTGCGACACTGACCCTGGTGCCACAAGAGTGCCACACTGACCCAAGTGCCCAGAGGAGATAATTTAGCATCAATTAACATTATGATCTGTTATCTCCTCTGGAGGACCAGACGCTGAGAGGCAACAGATAAGTCAGATATCTCTGGCCTTATCAACCTTAGTGCTCTCTAGATACTCTCTCTTCTGAGGTTTTAGAATTGCGTTCCGTGGAACCCCGGGGTTCTAAGTGAACTTAATGGGGGGAGGGGTTCCACATGGAATATCATGAGCTGATGTAAAAGAGAGAGAGAGAGAGAGAGAGAGAGAGAGAGAGAGAGAGAGAGAGAGAGAGAGAGAGAGAGAGAGAGAGAGAGAGAGAGAGAGAGAGAGAGAGAGAGAGAGAGAGAGAGAGAGAGAGAGAGAGAGAGATAGAGAGAGAGAGAGAGAGAGAGAGAGAGAGAGAGAGAGAGAGAGAGAGAGAGAGAGATACAGAGAGAGAGAGAGATACAGAGAGAGAGAGAGAGAGAGAGAGAGAGAGAGAGAGAGAGAGAGAGGCAGAGACAGACAGACAGACATATACAGAGACAGACAGACAGATACAGAGACAGATACAGAGAGACAGACAGACAGACAGACAGACAGACAGACAGATACAGAGACAGACACAGAGACAGAGAGATACAGACAGACAGATACAGAGACAGACACAGACAGATACAGAGAGAGAGACAGACAGACATACAGATACAGACAGACACAGACAGATACAGAGAGAGAGAGAAACAGACAGATACATAGACAGACAGATACAGAGACAGACACAGACAGATACAGAGACAGACACAGACAGTTACAGACAGACAGATACAGAGACAGACAGAGAGAGAGAGAGAGAGAGAGATAGACAGACAGATACAGAGTCAGACATACAGACAGATAAAGAGAGACAGACAGACACAGAGAGAGAGAGAGACAGATACAGAGTCAGACAGACAGACAGATACTGAGACAGACAGAGACAGACAGATACCGAGACAGACAGACAGACACAGAGACAGACAGAGATACAGACAGACAGAAAGAGAAGTATGATAAAACACTATCATCCGGGTACTGGCAGCTCTGGTACAACACTAGGAAATACAAGGTGTAAGATGTAAAAAAAAAAAAAAACATTGACTGACTGATCTGGTGTTTTTTTTTATTTTTAAATATATTTTATTTATGCTTACGGTGTTTTGTTGCCTTGCTCTCAGAGGCTGAAATTATTATTATTATTTTTTATTATGCTTATTTGCATGCCTCTTGCTACCAAAGCCTTTGATGTAATATCGAGTTTAATCGACACATTTACGAAGTAATATGAAATATCTTGACATTTATGTTCTACTGTGTACACTGATGGAGGTGTAGATACGGCAGGAGAAATGCCAAGTGTTGTGGCATGTATATAAAAAACACATACCTCAACATTCTTAGCATGATTATTGTTGATCAAGATAATGGAAGCCGAGGGACTGAACACCTCAGACTCTCCACCTCTTCAGCTGCTGCTTTCAGGACTGAGGGACTGACCACCTCAAGATGTACACTTCAGCACTCTCCAGCATATAAGTCACCTCTGTATTCGACTGAAGAAGCCTGCTGCGCAGGCGAATGGTCTCCACAAGTGTCTTGATAACTGTTGTAGTGTCTATGAGCGTGCAGTTGAATGGATGCAACAAAGACTGACAGAAGTCCTCAAAGAGGCCGTCAGAACTGTCCACTTTCATTAAAGCAAGATGGGTAATAATAATAATAATAATAATAATAATAATAATAATAATAATAATAATAATAATAATAATAATAATAATAATCTTCATTTCGGGTTCCTAACACACAGAACACAAAAAGTAGTAGTAAATAGAGCAAGATCCAGCATCAGCGAGGTCAAAAGCTCAGTGCCCCAAGGCACTGTCCTGGCACCTCTGCTGTTTCTCATCCTCATAGCAGACATAGATAAAAACACCCAGCACACTTTTGTATCATCATTTGCAGATGACACTAAAATAAGCATGAAAGTCACTACGGTAGAGGACACTGAAAAATTACAGGAGGACATAAGCAGGGTCTTCCAATGGGCAGTGGAGAACAACATGACGTTCAATGGTGATAAGTTTCAGCTGCTTAGGTATGGAAAAAATGAAGAACTCAAAAGGAACACTATATACAAAACTCAAGAGGGTCACCAAATAGAACGAAAGGAACACGTAAAGGACCTGAGAATAATTATGTCAGCTGACCTTTCTTTTAAAGACCATAACAAGACAAAGATCACAACAGCCAGGAAGATGACGGGGTGGGTATTGAGAACTTTCAAAACAAGGGAAATAATGCCAGTAGTGACACACTTCAAATCGCTCTGTGCTGACGGCCACGTTCAAAGCTGGAGAAATGTCAGAGCTGGAACAAATACAGAGATCGTTTACAACTCTCAATGAGCCAGTAAATCACCTAAATTACTGGGAACGCCTTCAAGTCTTGAACATGTACTCATTGGAGCGGAGGAGAGAGAGATACATGATAATATATACCTGGAAAGTACTCGAGGTGCTGGCCCCAAATCTGCACACTGCCATAACAACACACTGGAGTGAGAGATATGGGAGGAAGTGTAAAATAAACCCAGTGAGGAGCAGGGGTGCAGTGGGCACAATAAGAGAACACTGTATCAACATCCGTGGTCCCAGAATATTCAACATCTTACCAGAAGATATCAGAAACACGACTTGAACAAGTATAGAAGCCTTCAAGAGGAAACTGGACAAGTATCTTCACCAGGTGCCAGATCAACCAGGCTGTGATGGATATGTGGGGCAGCGGGCCTCCAGCAGCAACAGCCTAGTTGACCAGGCAAGCACCAGACGAGCCTGGCCCATGGCCGGGCTCCGAGAGTAGTTAAGCTCTCGAAACTCTTCAAAGGTATATCAAAGATATACATGATACAACTTATACAGACCTAACAGACATCAAAGACATACTATACAGAAAGCCCCTGAGTATGTAGAGCATTTCGAGGAATTTAAGTCAATTTTGTCCCCAGGATGCGACCCACACCAGTCGACTAACACCCAGGTACCTGCTATCTGCTAGGTGAACATAGACAGCAGGTGTATTAAGGAAACACACCCGCAATAGCAGACTAGGCAACAACAGACTAGGCAATAGCAGACTAGACAATAGCAGACTAGACAATAGCAGACTAGACAATAGCAGACTAGGCAATAACAGACTAGGCAATAGCAGACTAGACAATAGCAGACTAGGCAATAACAGACTAGGCAATAGCAGGCTTTTTAGTGCACAGTGGAAAAAGACGGGAAATTTGCACAAAACTCTCAAGTTCCAAATCGAATTTTATATTTATCTCAAGGTGAAACTCTTGTCTCCCTTTTTACGAGCTGAGAGATGAGTGAAATGAGAGATGAATAGTGGGGGAAAAAACCGTACACATTACAGAACAAGTTTCGCCTAGGACACAATTTCGCTCTGCGTAGAGCCGAAATGTCGTCGTAAGGTTCCGCTACTAAGTGGGGAGTATGGGCGAAATGTTGCAGCCACGGTATTGTGACTCTTTTAAACTTCGTGTTTGAGAGGCAGGAATTGTCATCATGTGTGGCTGAAAGGCACCATGCTGAGTAAGCATGCATTTTTAAACAAAGTTTTTGCCCTAAAAGGAACTATATCAGAGCTCAATGATAGTTTTTTAGAGTCTATACATAAAGATTCGCTTCATGAAAAATAACCACTGTGAAAAAATAGTGAACTTCCAAGCGCTTTCGTGATTTCATGTTTGAAATCACGAAATTGCTTGGAAATTCACTATTTTCTCCACAGTGGTTATTTTGTGGATGGTGATGTCACCTATTTACTGTGATCTTATTGTGTAGAGATTCACTCTGCACATGACACATACCTGGAGTATACCTGGAGAGGGTTTCGGGGGTCAACGCCCCCGCGGCTCGGTCTGAGACCAGGTCTATGGGAGCACATAGGAAAGACAGACGGCATAGAACTTGGTAATCCACACCCAGGTTATATACTGAGAAGACTGATCAAGTTCTATCTGAATTAAGAACTAGAGTATATTATCTAAGTGTGTGAGTGGAGGACAGATAAGAGGGAAACTCTCTGTCTACTTACCGAGAGTGACCAAAGAGTCTTCAGTCGCACTCTGCAACGGGAGTTGCTCCTGAAGCCACATATTACTAAAGGCTGTTGCCTTCCCACGTGTCACTTTTGGCTAATGTCTAGCACACGGTCGTAGGTGTGTAGTCCAGCCAGCCAGGCTACACACGCGCGCACACGCACGCACACACACGCACACACACGATATTACTGCTCTACCGGAGGCTTAAACTACACAAATCACTACTCTGCAGCGCGCTCTCACTGCACAAATCACTGCTCTGCAGGGCGCTCTCACTGCACAAATCACTGCTCTGCAGGGCGCTCACACTGCACAAATCACTGCTCTGCAGGGCGCTCACACTGCACAAATCACTGCTCTGCAGGGCGCTCACACTGCACAAATCACTGTTTCTTACAGCAGTGACTGATACTCCAGTGGAATATTGAGGTAGATGCGACAAGTGAAATCATCATCACACTTGGAGGTGGGTAGAGTAGATTTCAGTATTACACAGAGGGATGTCACGTCTCTGGTTATAGACGTGGGGTAGCTTGGCTCTGTTTCTGTAGCTACAAATTGGTAATCAGACACATGGGAACGCCTCTCTGATTGGCAGATGTGGGCAGCTAGGGATACCTCCTGTACCCTTCTAGCACTATGAGGGTACCACATGCATATGTCTCCCACCCTCACCACAGTACCCAACTGCCCAGCCTCACTGTGCTCGCCCCTACCCACCATACCCACCCTACATAACAATGCAACATGCAACCACCAAACACAATGGCCCCCAGAAGCAGGCCCCAGACCCACGGATCCTACATCTGCCAAGGACAACTCCAATTTGGAAAGTTCCCTCGTTAGGATCTCTCGCTTTCCACCGGTTCTTCCCCCCTTCCCCACAAGTCCGCCTTCCCAAGACCAGTTCATTCCCCCCACCTTTCCCCCTTCCCCTACCACCACCCCTACAGCATGGCTGGTTTCTTGTGCGTTGCTTAACGAGGTCTCTCTTAAATTATGTGCTCAGACTAACGAAGTCTGGCTTTCACACTAGCAAAGTCTCTCACTCTACTGGGTTCAGAGTAGCAAAGTCTCTCACTCTACTGGGTTCAGAGTAGTAAAGTCTCTCACTCTCCTGGGTTCAGAGTAGCAAAGTCTCTCAGCATCCTGGGTTCAGAGTAGCAAAGTCTCTCACTAGCCTGTGTTCCCAGTAGCAAAGTCTCTCACTAGCATGTGTTCCCAGTAGCAAAGTCTCTCACTAGCCTGTGTTCCCAGTAGCAAAGTCTCTCACTAGCCTGTGTTCCAAGTAGCAAAGTCTCTCACTAGCCTGTGTTCCCAGTAGCAAAGTCTCTCACTAGCCTGTGTTCCCAGTAGCAAAGTCTCTCACTAGCCTGTGTTCCCAGTAGCAAAGTCTCTCACTAGCCTGTGTTCCCAGTAGCAAAGTCTCTCACTAGCCTGTGTTCCCAGTAGCAAAGTCTCTCACTAGCCTGTGTTCCCAGTAGCAAAGTCTCTCACTAGCCTGTGTTCCCAGTAGCAAAGTCTCTCACTAGCCTGTGTTCCCAGTAGCAAAGTCTCTCACTAGCCTGTGTTCCCAGTAGCAAAGTCTCTCACTAGCATGTGTTCCCAGTAGCAAAGTCTCTCACTAGCCTGTGTTCCCAGTAGCAAAGTCTCTCACTAGCCTGTGTTCCCAGTAGCAAAGTCTCTCACTAGCCTGTGTTCCCAGTAGCAAAGTCTCTCACTAGCCTGTGTTCCCAGTAGCAAAGTCTCTCACTAGCCTGTGTTCCCAGTAGCAAAGTCTCTCACTAGCCTGTGTTCCCAGTAGCAAAGTCTCTCACTAGCATGTGTTCCCAGTAGCAAAGTGTTCCTTCCGGAAACCTTCTGGTTGCTTCATCAGAAACCACCAAACGAAACCATTAATGACAATGTCAATAAAGGTTACAAATACCTCCACACGCGTTCCCCCTACCATCATGTCACTGCTTCTACCATTACCATGGTGCCTCTACCTCGTAAGAGTACCATCGTATCTCTGCAGAATACCATACAGTTACCTACCCTCCTTGCTCTTCACAGCGCTTTCAAATCATCACAAAACGATGAATCTTTTCCCGGTCTGATTCTCTGTCTTGTCAACCCCTATTGTACAGGATCTATACACCGTGTATGTATCTCTGTGTATATATATATTGAGAGTTTATTTTAATTCCTTATTTTGGGTATTAAAGTAGTCGTGTCCGGTGGTAAACAGGGAACCCACAGTCTTAGTGATCCTCGTATAGTAGATAGGCTTTAAAATACATTAACCTTGTTGCTAGCAATGTTGCTCTTGTATAAGGACAGGTATAAACGCGTAGCTACAGAGCAAGCAACGTTTCCCTCTATGTTAAGCTTTATAGAGTCTTGATGTATCTATACACAGTGTCACATGACAGAGCTCTACACGGAACGAAATGCAAGTTGATAAAGCTCCACACAGAGCAAAACAGAACTTGATAGAGCTCCATATAAAGCGAAACGTGACTCGATAAAGCATTACACAGAGAGAAACACATATTGATCGAAACCCTGCCTTTCAAAGAGCTGTGACCGACATTACTCGGTCATATAAGTGAACGGCAGTGTTTATATAACTGGTGAGCTGTCACTGAGCCTATCAGAGCCACAGCTCATTCACAATACTCTGATTGTTGTTACAGCTCTGATGGGCAATTAATTCTAACATGTGTTTATAATTCAGGTGATTATTATGTCTAATGACCCTGGAAGCTGAAGCAAGTTCCAGGGAAGAAGAAGAAGAAGAAGAAGAAGGTAGAGGAAGAGGAGGAGAACAACAATAACAAAGTTGTGGTGGTGGTGGTGGTGGTGGTAGTGGTGGTAGTAGTGGTGGTAGTAGTGTTGGTAGTAGTGGTGGTGGTGGTAGTAGTGGTGGTGGTAGTGGTGGTGGTGGTGGTGGTAGTAGTGGTGGTGGTGGTGGTAGTAGTGGTGGTGGTGGTAGTAGTGGTAGTGGTGGTGGTGGTAGTAGTGGTAGTGGTGGTGGTGGTGGTGGTAGTAGTGGTGGTGGTGGTGGTAGTAGTGGTGGTGGTAGTAGTGGTGGTGGTGGTGGTAGTAGTGGTGGTGGTGGTGGTAGTAGTGGTGGTGGTGGTGGTGGTGAAAGTTCAGGAGGGGAAGGGGCAGCCGCCCCATACTACCTCCCCGCCCCCTCCCCTTCTCCTCTCTTCCCCCCTCATCCCCTCCCTCATTACCCATTCTACGGATTCAGTAGAAAAAACTCTACCTTTCTAGAGAGCCAGTGAGCAGCAGATGTGAGCTCCAGTGAGCAGCAGATGTGAGCTCCAGTGAGCAGCAGATGTGAGCTCCAGTGAGCAGCAGATGTGAGCTCCAGTGAGCAGCAGATGTGAGCTCCAGTGAGCAGCAGATGTGAGCTCCAGTGAGCAGCAGATGTGAGCTCCAGTGAGCAGCAGATGTGAGCTCCAGTGAGCAGCAGATGTGAGCTCCAGTGAGCAGCAGATGTGAGCTCCAGTGAGCAGCAGATGTGAGCTCCAGTGAGCAGCAGATGTGAGCTCCAGTGAGCAGCAGATGAGTCAGTGGCAGATGGAGCTCCAGTGAGCAGCAGATGTGAGCTCCAGTGAGCAGCAGATGTGAGCTCCAGTGAGCAGCAGATGTGAGCTCCAGTGAGCAGCAGATGTGAGCTCCAGTGAGCAGCAGATGTGAGCTCCAGTGAGCAGCAGATGTGAGCTCCAGTGAGCAGCAGATGTGAGCTCCAGTGAGCAGCAGATGTGAGCTCCAGTGAGCAGCAGATGTGAGCTCCAGTGAGCAGCAGATGTGAGCTCCAGTGAGCAGCAGATGTGAGCTCCAGTGAGCAGCAGATGTGAGCTCCAGTGAGCAGCAGATGTGAGCTCCAGTGAGCAGCAGATGTGAGCTCCAGTGAGCAGCAGATGTGAGCTCCAGTGAGCAGCAGATGTGAGCTCCAGTGAGCAGCAGATGTGAGCTCCAGTGAGCAGCAGATGTGAGCTCAGTGAGCAGCAGATGTGAGCTCCAGTGAGCAGCAGATGTGAGCTCCAGTGAGCAGCAGATGTGAGCTCCAGTGAGCAGCAGATGTGAGTCCAGTGAGCAGCAGATGTGAGCTCCAGTGAGCCAGATTAGCTATGACAGATTGAGCTCCAGTGAGAAAGACTGACTAGGAGGCAGATGTGAGCCAGTGAGAGCAGACACTGAGTCAGTGAGGCAGATGTGGGGCTCAGTGGCTAGACTTAATCTGCATGTACCTTCTCAGCTCTGATACTGCTGAGGCTGACACTGCTGAGGCTGATACTGCTGAGGCTGACAGTGCTGAGGCTGATACTGCTGAGGCTGATACTGCTGAGGCTGATACTGCTGAGGCTGACACTGCTGAGGTTGACAGTGCTGAGGCTGATACTGCTGAGGCTGACACTGCTGAGGCTGATACTGCTGAGGCTGATACTGCTGAGGCTGATACTGCTGAGGCTGACAGTGCTGAGGCTGATACTGCTGAGGCTGACAGTGCTGAGGCTGATCTGCTGAGGCTGACAGTGCTGAGGCTGATCTGAGGCTACGTGCTGAGGCTGATACTGCTGAGGCTGACAGTGCTGAGGCTGACAGTGCTGAGGCTGACACTGCTGAGGTTGACAGTGCTGAGGCTGATACTGCTGAGGCTGACACTGCTGAGGCTGACACTGCTGGAGCTGCTGCGAGGTGACATGCTGAGGCTGATACTGCTGAGGCTGACATGCTGAGGCTGATACTGCTGAGGCTGATAGCTGAGGCTGATACTGCTGAGGCTGACAGTGCTGAGGCTGACACTGCTGAGGCTGACAGTGCTGAGGCTGATACTGCTGAGGCTGACAGTGCTGAGGCTGACACTGCTGAGGCTGACAGTGCTGAGGCTGATACTGCTGAGGTTGACAGTGCTGAGGCTGATACTGCTGAGGTTGACAGTGCTGAGGCTGATACTGCTGAGGAGTGCTGAGCTGACACTGCTGAGGTGACAGTGCTGGTGATACTGCTGAGGCTGACAGCTGCTGAGGCTGATACTGCTGAGGCTGACAGTGCTGAGGCTGATACTGCTGGCTGACAGTTGAGGCTGAAGTGGCGCATGCGAGGCTGATACTGCTGAGGCTGACAGTGCTGAGGCTGACACTGCTGAGGCTGACAGTGCTGAGGCTGATACTGCTGAGGTTGACAGTGCTGAGGCTGATACTGCTGAGGTTGACAGTGCTGAGGCTGATACTGCTGAGGTTGACACTGCTGAGGCTGATACTGCTGAGGCTGACACTGCTGAGGCTGATACTGCTGAGGCTGACAGTGCTGAGGCTGATACTGCTGAGGCTGACAGTGCTGAGGCTGATACTGCTGAGGCTGACACTGCTGAGGCTGATACTGCTGAGGCTGACACTGCTGAGGCTTATACTGCTGAGGTTGACAGTGCTGAGGCTGATACTGCTGAGGTTGACAGTGCTGAGGCTGACAGTGCTGAGGTTGACACTGCTGAGGCTGATACTGCTGAGGCTGACAGTGCTGAGGCTGATACTGCTGAGGTTGACACTGCTGAGGCTGATACTGCTGAGGCTGACAGTGCTGAGGCTGATACTGCTGAGGCTGACAGTGCTGAGGCTGATACTGCTGAGTCTGACACTTTTGAGGCTGACAGTGCTGAGGTTGACACTGCTGAGGTTGATACTGCTGAGGATGTTAGCTGAGAGACGCATGATATAGGAACAGAAAGACAGGGAATGCCAGAAAGAGACAGTGAGAGACAGGAGGGTCACAGGGAGATATGGAAAATCAGGGAGATATTGGGCGGGACAGGAAAAAAATAGGGCGACAGGGAAGTATAGGGAGCGACAGAGAGATGTAAGGAGGGTCAGGGAGATATAGGGAGGGACAGGGAGATATAGGGAGGGACAGGGAGATATAGGGAGGGACAGGGACACGTAGGGAGGGACTGGAAAATATAGAGAGACAGTGAGATATAGGGATATATAGGGAGGGACAGGGAGATATAGGGGAAACAGGGAGAGACAGGGAGATAAATGGAGGGACAGGGATATATAGGGAGAGACAAGGAGATACAAGGAGATATAAGGAGACAGGGAGATATAGGGAGGGACAGGGAGATATAGGGAGAGACAGGAAAAGACGAGAAGGGACACAGAGAGATAGGGAGACATGTGAAAGATAAGGAAGAGAAATATAGATGTAAAGCGATAGGAAGGGATAGAAACGGGTACTTAAGATAGGAGAAAATAGGAAGAGGTTAGAATATATACAGAGAGATAGTTAATAACAAAAACGGATGGGGTATTTATAGAAAGAAAGGGAGGGATAGAGAGAGATGGGAAGGGATGCAGAGAGATAGAGAGGAATAAGAAGGAATAGGGAGGCAAATATAAAGATAGGGAGGGATATGGAGACAGGGAGATGGAGAGGGAGGGATGATACCAGCTTGACTATCCTGGGAGGAGACCAGAGACTGTCAGCATCAGTCTGTCTGCTGCCTTAGTTTTTGTTAGGTAGTGGATCACCACTACCACTACTACCACCATCACTACCACTACTACCACCATCACTACCACTACTACCACCACCACTACCACTACTACCACCATCACTACCACTACTACCACCATCACTACCACTACTACCACCACTACTACCACCACCACTACCACTACTACCACCATCACTACCACTACTACCACCACCACTACTACTACTACCACCACCACTATCACTACTACCACAACTACTAGCACCACTTCACTACTACTACCACTACCATTACTACTACCACCTATAAGAGAAAATTTTAGAAAGGATTTAATTTTAAACGAGTTCTTGCTAACCGACCAATTTTACGTATTCGGCACAATATATATATATATATATATATATATATATATATATATATATATATATATATATATAGATAGATATATGTCGTGCCGAATAGGTAAAATTGGTCAGTTAGCAAGAACTCGTTTAAAATTAAGTCCTTTCTAAAATTTTCTATTATAGGTTTAAAAATATATTTTTTCATTTATGTTAATGCAAAAATTGATAATTTAGTACCAAAAGAACCTTAGAAAACGTACCTAACCTTATTATAACAAGCGCAATTTAATTTAGCCTAATCCAACTAAATATATTTTAGATAAGTTTACAACAATTTAATAATAAACGAACACAATGAAATATATTTTCTTCGTTAGGTTCAGAATGATTTTGTGGATAGCCTCGCTGAGGCAGTGGAAGCAAGACGTGGCAACCCTCGAGTCTCTGGCAGTTTGGATGAGCCTGGAACCCAGCTCCTTGAGGAAACCCACGACTTGTTTTCCCACAAGCCAAGAGTATCTGATCCTATAGCGACGAAGTGGCACTGGTTGGCCAAATCCCTTTACTTGTTTAACTTGTGATCTCCATCATGATGATGATGATGATGATGATCATCATCATCATCATGATCATCATCATCAGCAGCAGCACTGTAAGTGTGGGCCAGGGTAGGTGCACAAGTATAGTTCTTCACCAGCAGTTTTCCACTCTTCCAGGGCTGTAATGTGAACCCGTCAGGGTGTCTAGCAGACACATCCTGGGTGCTGGGAAGTAAAGACAGAGGTTCTCTCAGGGCTGGGCACAGGGCTGGGCACAGGGCTGGGCACAGGGCTGTAGCAAGGCTTCTCATGGTAATCTCGTAGACTTCATTGTGTCTTACAACCAGCTTTTGAAACATGAACAGTTCAAAGCATGTAGACTGTACTAGCTGCCTACCACAAATACACAAATGCTCTTGCACTCAGTCTGGCTACCACAAATACACTTGCATTCAATGTGGCCTGGAGCAGCAAGACAGAGTCACTGCAATACGAAACGCCTGTGAGTCAAGACGAGTGCCTCTCGCAGAGATGGCACCTGTTAGGAGGAAGTCACCCGAGTGATCTGAACTCACTGCTAAAAGGAGAGCTGTCTCATTGTATCAGCTAGCATAGCTGCAGCAGGTATGCTAGCAGATACTGTTTATTAGCTGGAGTTTCAGCTGGTGTCGTTGTCTGCTCTGAAAGTGTTCCACATGCTGGTTTACCACTGCTGTAACTGGGTTCATTCTCTCCTGCCCTTTTGAATATGTGCTCTGCGTTCTGCGTTTCCTACTCTTGTGTTGTGAAAGCCAATGCTATTCAGGATTACATTATTATTATTATTATTATTATTATTATTATTATTATTATTATTATTATTATTATTATTATTATTATTATGCCAGTATCAATGTTATATTCTTATTCTTATTATTTTATTATTATTACTATTATATTCATGGTAAGGCGCTAAACCCTGAAGGGTGATACAACAAATGAAAGACTGTGGGCACTCACCCTGTGCTAACTCACTGTAACCTGGAATAGAATAAACCGTGTTGGTAACAAGGTAGTGAGGGAGGGAGAGAGGGACGGTGGGAGGGAGGGAGGGAGGGAAGGAGAGAAGGAGGGAATGGGGGAGGAAAGGAGGGAGGGAAGGAGGGAAAAGAACAATAATAATTCACGGAATTATGAAGATTATATGCACAAAGAGAGAGAGGAATTTTAACAAATAATAAAACAGCAATATACTCTAAATAATAAATACAAAACAATAATATTCACAGAAAGATTGAATATTAATATAGTAGGAACTATATAAGCAGTAAAGAGTTTTTATGAGGATAGTGAGGCTACGGTTAGAGTGTGTAGGAGAGAGTGAGATTATTTCCCAGTAAAAGTAGGCCTTAGACAAGGATGTGTGATGTCACCGTGGTTGTTCAATATATTTATAGATGGAGTTGTAAGAGAAGTGAATGCGAGGGTCTTGGCAAGAGGTGTGGGGTTAAAAGATAAAGAATCAAATACAAAGAGAGAGTTGTCACAGTTGCTCTTTGCTGATGACACTGTGCTTTTGGAAGATTCTGAAGAGAAGTTGCAGAAGTTGGTGGATGAATTTGGTAGGGTATGTAAAAGAAGAAAGTTGAAAGTGAATATAGGAAAGAGTAAGGTGATGAGGATAACAAAAATATTAGGTGACGAAAGATTGGATATCAGATTGGAGGGAGAGAGTATGGAGGAGGTGAATGTATTCAGATATTTGGGAGTGGACATGTCAGCAGATGGGTCTATGAAGGATGAGGTGAATCATAGAATTGATGAGGGGAATTCGGAGTTTGGACATTTGGAGGAGGTACGGGATTACCAAAACTATTATCCAGAGAGCTGAGGAGGGGTTGTTGAGGTGGTTCGGACATGTAGAGAGAATGGAACGAAACAGAATGACTTCGAGAGTATATAAATCTGTAGTGGAGGGAAGGCGGGGTAAGGGTCGGCCTAGGAAAGGTTGGAGTGAGGGGGTAAAAGAGGTTTTGTGTGCGAGGGGTTTGGATTTCCAGCAAGCATGCGTAAGCGTATTTGATAGGAGTGAATTGAGACAAATGGTTTTTAATACTTGACGTGCTGTTGGAGTGTGAGCAAAGTAACATTTATGAAGGGATTCAGGGAAACCAGCAGGCCGGACTTGAGTCCTGGAGATGGGAAGTACAGTGTCTGCACCCTGAAGGAGGGGTGTTAATGTTGCAGTTTTACAACTGTAGTGTAAAGCACCCCTTTGGCAAGACAGTGATGGAGTGAATGATGATGAAAGGTTTTCTTTTTCGGGCCACTCTGCCTTGGTGGAATCGGCCGATGTGTTAATATATATATATATATATATATTATATATATATATATATATATATATATATATATATATATATATATATATATATATATATATATATATATATAAACCACCTTCTCTCTCACACACACACACACACACACACACACACACATCCCTTGAAAGTGGGCAGCTACCTGAGGTATGGAAGAACGCCAACGTAGTCCCCATCTTTAAAAAGGAGACAGAAAAGAGGCACTAAACTATAGACCGGTGTCACTTACGTGTATAGTGTGCAAAGTCCTGGAGAAAATCATCAGGAAAAGAATGGTGGAGCACCTTGAGCTGAACAGGATAATAAACACCAGGCAGCACGGATTCCGGGAAGGCAAATCCTGTGTAACAAACCTCCTAGAGTTCTATGATAAAGTAACAGAGGTAAGGCAGGAGAGAGAAGGGTGGGTTGATTGCATTTTCCTGGACTGCAGGAAGGCCTTCGACACAGTTCCTCACATGAGATTAGTAAAGAAGTTGGAAGAACAAGCATGTATAACAGGAAGGGCACTGGAATGGATCAGGGAATACCTCACAGGGAGGCAACAACGGGTCATGGTGCGTGATGAGGTATCACAGTGGGCGCCTGTGACGAGCGGTGTACCGCAGGGGTCAGTCCTAGGACCAGTGTTATTCTTGGTATATGTAAATGACATGACGGACGGGATTATTATTATAGTTCCACAACTCAGGGGTCTGTCCTATGAAGAAAGGTTGAGGGAAATAGGACTAACAACACTGGAGGAAAGAAGGGTCAGAGGAGACATGATAACGACATACAAAATACTGCGGGAATTGACAAGGTAGACAGCGACAGGATGTTCCAGAGAGGGAACACAGAAACAAGGGAACACAACTGGAAGCTGAAGACTCAGATGAGTCAAAGGGATGTTAGGAAGCATTTCTTCAGCCACAGAGTAGTCAGGAAGTGGAATAGTCTAGAGAAAGATATAGTGGAGGCGGGAACCATACATAGTTTTAAGACAAGGTATGATAAAGCTCATGGAGCAGGGAGAGCAGAGACCCAGTAGCGGACAGCGAAGAGGCGGGGCCAGGAGCTGAGTCTCGACCCCTGCAACCACAATTAGGTGAGTACACTCACACATACACGCACGCATATACAACAGGCCTAGTGTCTAATCGACATGTGCCTAGGACAAAATGGTAACTAACACATACATACACACAAACACACACACACACACGTACACACACACACACACACACACACACATACACATGAAGAACTTCCTGCATGGAGTTCAGTGGGACAGAGAGCTGGCAGGGAAGTCGGTAAATGAGATGATGGAATATATGACAACAATTTGCACGGAAGCTGAGGGGAGGTTTATACCCAAGGGTAACAGGAAAAGCGAAAAAGCCAGGATGAGCCCATGGTTCACCCAAAGGTGCAAGGAAGCCAAAACCAAGTGTGCCAGGGAATGGAAGAAGTATAGAAGGCAAAGAACCCAGGAGAATAAGGAGAGCAGTCGTAGAGCCAGAAATGAATATGCACAGGTAAGAAGGGAGGCCCAAAGACAATACGAAAATGACAGCAGCGAAAGCAAAATCTGACCCAAAGCTGTTGTACAGCCACATCAGGAGGAAAACAACATTCAAGGACCAGGTGATCAGGCTGAGGAAGGAAGGAGGGGAGATCACAAGAAATGACCATGAAGTGTGTGAGGAGCTCAACATGAGATTCAAAGAGATGTTCACAGAGGAAATAGAAGGGCCTCCAGAAAGGAGGAGAGGTAGGGTACACCATCAGGTGCTGGACACGATACACACAACTGAGGAGGAAGTGAAGAGGCTACTAAGCGAGCTAGATACCTCAAAGGCGATGGGGCCGGACAACATTTCTCCATGTCTATCGAAACAGGGTAACTACCAGAGGTATGGAAGACAGCAAATGTAGTTCCAATTTTTAAAAAAGGAGACAGAAACGTAGCATTAAACTACAGACCAGTGTCACTGACATGTATAGTATGCAAGGTCATGGAGAAGATTATCAGGAGAAGAGTGGTGGAGCACCTAGAAAGGAATGAGCTTATCAACGACGGCCAACACGGTTTCAGGGACGGGAAATCCTGTGTCACAAACCTACTGGAGTTCTATGACAGGGTGACAGCAGTAAGACAAGAGAGAGATGGGTGGGTAGATTGCATATTCTTGGACTGTAAGAAGGCGTTTGACACAGTCCCACACAAGAGATTAGTGCAGAAGCTGGAGGACCAGGCAGGGATAACATGGAAGGCACTACAATGGATCAGGGAATACCTGTCAGGAAGACAGCAGCGAGTCATGGTCCGTGGCGAGGTGTCAGAGTGGGCACCGGTGACGAGTGGGGTTCCACAGGGGTCAGTCCTAGGACCGGTGCTGTTTCTGGTGTTTGTGAACGACATGACGGAAGGAATAGACTCGAAGTGTCCCTGTTTGCAGATGATGTGAAGTTGATGAGAAGAATTCAATCGGAAGAGGACCAGGCAGAACTACAAAGGGATCTGGACAGGCTGCAAGCCTGGTCCAGCAATTGGCTCCTGGAGTTCAACCCAACCAAGTGCAAAGTCATGAAGATTGGGGAAGGGCAAAGAAGACCGCAGACGGAGTACAGTCTAGGGGGCCAGAGACTACAAACCTCAATCAAGGAAAAAGATCTTGGGGTGAGTATAACACCAGGCACATCTCCTGAGGCGCACATCAACCAAATAACTGCTGCAGCATATGGGCGCCTAGCAAACCTAAGAACAGCATTCCGACATCTTAATAAAGAATCGTTCAGGACCCTGTACACTGTGTACGTTAGGCCCATACTGGAGTATGCAGCACCAGTTTGGAACCCACATCTAGCAAAACACGTAAAGAAGCTAGAGAAAGTGCAAAGGTTTGCAACAAGACTAGTCCCGGAGCTAAGGGGTATGTCCTACGAGGAGAGGTTAAGGGAAATCGACCTGACGACACTGGAGGACAGGAGAGATAGGGGGGACATGATAACGACATATAAAATACTGAGAGGAATTGACAAGGTTGACAGAGACAGAATGTTCCAAAGATGGGACACAGCAACAAGGGGACACAGTTGGAAGTTGAAGACTCAGATGAATCACAGGGATGTTAGGAAATATTTCTTCAGTCACAGAGTAGTCGGGAAGTGGAATAGCTTGGGAAGCGATGTAGTGTAGGCAGGTTCCATACACAGCTTTAAGAAGAGGTATGATAAAGCTCATGGCGCAGGGAGAGTGACCCAGTAGCGGCCAGTGAAGAAGCGGGGCCAGGAGCTATGTCTCGACCCCTGCAACCCCAACTAGGTGAGTACAACTAGGTGAGTACACACACACACACACACACACACACGCACACACACACACACACACACACACGCACACACACACACACAAACACACACACACACACACACACACACACACACACATACAACAGGCCTAGTGTCTAATCGACATGTGCCTAGGACAAAATGGTAACTAACACATACATTCACACATATTTCGAAGCTGATATCAGAATTACCTCAATACGGGAAAGGAATATTCAATAGAAGAAAATCAACTGATTGAAAATTTATTTGTTTTCCAGGTGAGGTGAGACTGACGCCCGGACCACGATTGAAGAGCGCGTGCACTCTCCACTCGTGAAACTGCGCAATGGTTTTTCAATCTCTCATTGACAAAGTTCGATATCAATATTTTTTTTTTTCAAATGTAATTAAATAAGTTCCTGACAGGAGGCGCCAATTACCGCTTCAGATTTGCAAACAAGTAAATAATTAGCCGTTAAAGCTTATTTACGAAGCAATTAGCTAAATAAATCTAAGGAACATAATTCATATATGGTGTCTGCTACGCTGGAACATTATTAAGATAACAGGTAACATGGCACACAGGTCGTAAGCACCTGTGTCGTGCCCACCTGTGTCGTAACTACCTGTGTCATGATCACCTGTATCGTGACCACCTGTGACATAACCACCTGTGTCGTAACCACCTGTGTCGTGCCCACCTGTGTCGTGACTCTTACTGACTACATCTCATTGGTCAAAAGAGAGGCATGCACAGGCGAATCAAAAGAGGGGAGGGGCAGTTAAGAAATTATTTTATTCAATTAAAGAGAGAAATGAAAAAGGGAATAAGAAAAGAAAAAAGAGATTATGAGGTTAAAGTTGTAAGGGATTCGAAGACTAACCCAAAATGTTTCTTTCAGGTCTATAGAAGGAAGATTTCCTTAGCGATGTTAGAAAGTTCTTCAGCACACTCAGTTAAGTAGGCTTGAGTAGCTGGAGAGAAAGGGTGCTTGGAGTTAGAGAGTTGCGCAGGAGTAGACTTAGGGATCACCTTTTCGGCCAGGCAATCTTGAAGGAAGTTGTGTCTGTTGCGAAGGCTGTGAGCGCGAAGAAGGGTGCCCAAATAGCGTCTGCAAGTCTTAGCAAGAATCCTCCTGAAAACAGTAAACCCTACCATCACATAGTCTCTCCTGCTAATTCAACACAAGCACATCGTAGATGTGGAACACTCCTACAGGCCTTCGATATTTCAACCTCCAGCAGAAATATTTGTCTAACCTATTGTTATACTACCCTAGTATTTGTTTTATCACCTTTTACTCATGTGCATATTGATTGTTCTACCTTATTGTATTGTTAAATTAGACACATATGCAACACTTGGGTATCTTTATTGAGGAAACGTTTCGCCACACAGTGGCTTCATCAGTCCAATACAAAGAAGCCACTGTGTGGCGAAACGTTTCCTCAATAAAGATACCCAAGTGTTGCATATGTGTCTAATTTAACAACTTGTCGGTTCTCTGAACCATTCATCTACACCTTATTGTATTACTACTACTAATATCACTACTACTACCACCACTAGTATTTCACCTCACTTTGAGAGTATATATAAACCCACTATGTCCATTATCGCTTGTAACGGCTTGAGAAAGCTCCTGGAGAGCGAAACGTTGCCACAATAAAATGTCACATTAGTTGCATTTGTGTCCTTTTACTTAACATATTGTCGGTAATTCTACCAATATTATTACATTCTGTCGGACACCGCAACAAAATGGACATTTCTTGCAGACGCTATTTGGACACCCTTCTTCGCGCTCACAGCCTTCGCAACAGACACAACTTCCTTCAAGATTGCCTGGCCGAAAAGGTGATCCCTAAGTCTACTCCTGCGCAACTCTCTAACTCCAAGCACCCTTTCTCTCCAGCTACTCAAGCCTACTTAACTGAGTGTGCTGAAGAACTTTCTAACATCGCTAAGGAAATCTTTGATACTGCAAGAAGGAAGATTAGGGACAAGATAGACCCACTCAAAAGTTAGTCGGGTCAGCTCACCGACGGTGATAGAGAAATGTGTAGAATTTTTAACAGTTATTTCCTCTCAGTTTTCACGTAGGAAAATACTAGCAAAATTCCAGAAATAATAAATTATGTAGAATAGGACGAAAATAAATTATGCACGACTAAGGTCACTAGTGACATAATCCTCAGACAAATAGAGAAATTTAAACCTAACAAATTCCGGGCCCCTGATGAACTGTTTGAGACGGTTTTAAAGGAATGTAAGGAAGAACTTAGCAAACCTTTGGCTAATCTTTTCAACATATCATTGCAAACTGGCATAGTGACAGATAAGTGGAAAATGCAAATGTGATATCTATCTACAAAGGGGACAGGTCCTTAGCTTCGTACTATATATGGACCAATAAGCCTAACCTCCATAGTGGGGAAATTTTATAGAATGAATAATTGCCGAGGCAATTCGTAGCTGCATTGAAAGGAGTATATTCATTAATGAATCTCAGCACGGTTTTACAAAGCGGCGTTCCTGCCTTACGAATTTACTAACTTTTTTCACTAAGGTATTTGAGGAGGTAGGTAATGAATATGGTATTGTGTATATAAGAACATAAGAAAGAAGGAACACTGCAGCAGGCCTACTGGCCCATGCGAGGCAGGTCCAATTCTCCCACTGACTCAAGCCAATGCCTTGACCTGGTCAGGTCAGTCACACTCACTTAGGAAAAATAAACACATAAGCAGTATAATGTGATCCTTTATTGACAACGTTTCGCCCACGCAGTGGGCTTTATCGAGTCACAAACAGATCTACCTGGATAAAAGATACATGAGTATTTATAGGATTTAGTCAGGTGGAAAATGCTGAGTCAGGTGGAGAATGCTGAGTCAGGTGGAGAATGCTGGGTCAGGTGGAGAATGCTGGGTCAGGTGGAGAATGCTGGGTCAGGTGGAGAATGCTGGGTCAGGTGGAGAATGCTGAGTCAGGTGGAGAATGTTGAGTCAGGTGGAGAATGCTGAGTCAGGTGGAGAATGCTGAGTCAGGTGGAGAATGCTGAGTCAGGTGGAGAATGTTGAGTCAGGTGGAGAATGCTGAGTCAGGTGGAGAATGCTGAGTCAAGTGGAGAATGCTGAGTCAGGTGGAGAATGCTGGGTCAGGTGGAGAATGTTGAGTCAGGTGGAGAATGTTGAGTCAGGTGGAGAATGCTGAGTCAGGTGGAGAATGCTGGGTCAGGTGGAGAATGCTGAGTCAAGTGGAGAATGCTGAGTCAGGTGGAGAATGCTGAGTCAGGTGGAGAATGCTGAGTCAGGTGGAGAATGCTGAGTCAGGTGGAGAATGCTGGGTCAGGTGGAGAATGCTGAGTCAGGTGGAGAATGCTGAGTCAAGTGGAGAATGCTGAGTCAGGTGGAGAATGCTGGGTCAGGTGGAGAATGTTGAGTCAGGTGGAGAATGTTGAGTCAGGTGGAGAATGCTGAGTCAGGTGGAGAATGCTGGGTCAGGTGGAGAATGCTGAGTCAAGTGGAGAATGCTGAGTCAGGTGGAGAATGCTGAGTCAAGTGGAGAATGCTGAGTCAGGTGGAGAATGCTGAGTCAGGTGGAGAATGCTGAGTCAGGTGGAGAATGCTGGGTCAGGTGGAGAATGCTGAGTCAAGTGGAGAATGCTGAGTCAGGTGGAGAATGTTGAGTCAGGTGGAGAATGCTGAGTCAGGTGGAGAATGCTGAGTCAGGTGGAGAATGCTGAGTCAGGTGGAGAATGTTGGGTCAGGTGGAGAATGTTGAGTCAGGTGGAGAATGCTGGGTCAGGTGGAGAATGCTGAGTCAAGTGGAGAATGCTGAGTCAAGTGGAGAATGTTGGGTCAGGTGGAGAATGTTGAGTCAGGTGGAGAATGCTGAGTCAGGTGGAGAATGCTGAGTCAAGTGGAGAATGCTGGGTCAGGTGGAGAATGTTGGGTCAGGTGGAGAATGTTGAGTCAGGTGGAGAATGCTGGGTCAGGTGGAGAATGTTGAGTCAGGTGGAGAATGCTGGGTCAGGTGGAGAATGCTGAGTCAAGTGGAGAATGCTGAGTCAGGTGGAGAATGCTGGGTCAGGTGGAGAATGCTGGGTCAGGTGGAGAATGCTGAGTCAAGTGGAGAATGCTGAGTCAGGTGGAGAATGTTGAGTCAGGTGGAGAATGCTGAGTCAGGTGGAGAATGCTGAGTCAGGTGGAGAATGCTGAGTCAGGTGGAGAATGTTGGGTCAGGTGGAGAATGTTGAGTCAGGTGGAGAATGCTGGGTCAGGTGGAGAATGCTGAGTCAAGTGGAGAATGCTGAGTCAAGTGGAGAATGTTGGGTCAGGTGGAGAATGTTGAGTCAGGTGGAGAATGCTGAGTCAGGTGGAGAATGCTGAGTCAAGTGGAGAATGCTGGGTCAGGTGGAGAATGTTGGGTCAGGTGGAGAATGTTGAGTCAGGTGGAGAATGCTGGGTCAGGTGGAGAATGTTGAGTCAGGTGGAGAATGCTGGGTCAGGTGGAGAATGCTGAGTCAAGTGGAGAATGCTGAGTCAGGTGGAGAATGCTGGGTCAGGTGGAGAATGCTGGGTCAGGTGGAGAATGCTGCATGTGACAATCTTCAGAGTAGGGTGATGGAGTCTTAAATACTCTTGTATCTTTTTCCAGGTAGATCTGTCTGTGACTCGATAAAGCCACTGCGTGGCGAAACGTTGTCAATAAAGGATCACATTATACTGCTTATGTGTTTATTTTCCATTGTGTCGGTATTTTATACCATTTATTTCCACACTCACTTAAGGGAGGAGCACGGCATCTGACCTAGTAGAACAAGCTAGTCAGGACCAACTCACACCCACCCACACCCATCATGTATTTATCCAACCTATTTTTAAAACTACACAACGTCTTAGCGTCTGTGACGGTAATCGGGAGTTTGTTCCACTCATCCACAACTCTATTGCCAAACCTGTGCTTTCCTATATCCTTCCTGAATCTGAATTTTTCCAACTTGAAACCATTGCTGCGAGTCCAGTCAATACTAGATATTTTTAGCACGCTATTTACATCACTAAAGGTTTTGAGAGAGTTCCACATCAGAGGCTATTGAGGAAAATTAAAGCACACGTAATAGGAGAAAAAATTTCCTGAATACAGACGTGGTTGACAAATAGGCAACAGATAGTTTAAGTAAAGGACACATACGCAACTAATGAGACATTTTATTGTGGCAACGTCTCATTAGTTGCTTTTTTTTTCTTTTTACTTAACATATTGTCGGTAATTCTACCAATATTAATACAACAGAGAGTTTGCATAAATGGGGAGAAATCAGAGTGGGGACGCGTCATAAGCGGTGTTCCACAGGGTCAGCGTTGGGCCCTTTGTTTTCGCAATTTACATGAACGATGTAGATGAGGAATAAATATGACATAAGCAAGTTGGCCGATGACACCAAAATAGGCCTTCGAATTCATTCTGTCGGGGACATTACAGCATGCCAGGAATATCTGAATAGACATGAAGTGGTCGGAGAAGTGACAGATGCAGTTTGATATAGGCAAATGCAAAGTTCTAAGCGTTAGAAAGAAAAATAACTATGCCACATATAAACTAAATAATGTAGATCTTAATATTACTGATTGCAAAAAAAGATTTAGAGTTCTGGTTAGCAGAAATCTAAAACCAAGACAACAGTGCATCAATGTTCGCAATAAAGCTAATAGAATTCATGTGATAAATGGTTTTGAAAACCGACAAGTTGAAGAATTGAGACACACATGTAACATATGGGAATTTTTATTGAAGAAACGTTTCGCATAAGTGTCTCAATTCTTCAATAAAATTCTTGGCTTCATATCAAGAAGTATAAATAACAGGAGTCCTCAGGTTATTCTTCAACTCCTAATTTAGATTATGCTGCACAGTTCTGGTCACTGTATTACAGAATGGATATAAATGCACTTGAAAACGTACAAAGGAGGATGACAAAGTTGATCCCATGTACCAGAAATCTTCCCTAGGAGGATAGACTGAGGGCCCTGAATCTGAATCTAGAAAGACGAAGAATTAGGGAGATATGATTGAGGTGTATAAATGGAAAACAGGAATAAATCAGGAGATATAAATAACGTACTAAAAATTTAGCTTCAGAAAGAATACAGGAAAACACTGGTTTGGTAATAGAGTTGTGGATGAGTGGAACAAACTCCGAGTATCGTCATAGAAGCTAAAACCTTGTGTAGTTTTAAATATAGGTTAGACAAATACATGAGTGACTGTGGTTGGGTTTGAGTTGGGACCTGACTGGCCTGCGCTAGTGGGGTTCCATCCTTTATAAGTGGATGTGACTTGGACGTGACTTGCTTCGGCCAGTAGCTTGGAAAAGTAGGTGATTTGGGTACTTAGCATGGGCCAAAAGGCCTTCTGCAGTGCTCCTTCTTCTTATGTTCTTATGTGACCACCTGTTTTGTGACCACCTGTGTTGCTACTTGCTGTGTCGTGACTAAATTTGTCATAACCACCTGTGTCGTGACCACCTGTGTCGTGACTGCCTGCTGTGTGACCACCTGTGTCGTGACTACCTGTGTCATGACCACCTGTGTCGTGACCTCCTGTGTCGTGACTATCTGCTGCGGTGACCACCTGTGTCGTGACTATCTGCTGCGGTGACCACCTTTGTCGTGACTATCTGCTGCGGTGACCACCTGTGTTGTAACTACCTGTGTCGTGACCACCTGTGTCGTGACCACCTGTGTCGTGACCACTTGTGCCGTGACCACCTGTGTCGTGACTGTGTCGTAACTACCTGCTGTGACCTGCTGTGGTAACCAACTGTGTCGTGACTACGCTGTGACCTGCTGTGGTAACCACCTGTCGTGATTACCTGCTGTGGTGACAACCTGCCAAGACCACTTGCTGTGAAGATCTGCTGTGGTGACCACCTGCTATGACCACCTGCTGCGACCACCGTGTGGTTACACCTGCTGTGACCACTTGTGTGGTGACTACCGTTGTAACCACCTGTGGGTTACCACATGTGTGGTGACTACGCTGCCACTTCCTGTGACCACCTGCTGTGGTGACCTGCTGTGACCACCTGGTTGTGATCTGCGTGACCACTCGAGGTGACTCTGTGACTACTTGCTCGTAATGACTGCGACCTGAGCAACACCCGAGAATTGGAGAATGGGAAGTACTCAGGTTTCATCCAGGAAGGAAGGGTAGCTCAGTCCTTTGGATCAAGAGCCCTTCACCAGCATCAATCCTCCTATGGAGGTACCGTGTTGCCCTATGGTTGGTTAATGAAGGTTTCAAGTCTATCCACTATACGAGGGTCAGGCTGCATGTCACCTGTTCATTACCAGTCAAGAATACTTTAATACCTAAAATAGTGACCAAAGTAAACTACCAATGTATACACACTGAGATGTACACCTTATAGTGTATATACACTTATACATACACCGTTCGGTGTTAATATCCAATGTTCAACAGAGGTTGAACTTCCAGCACTGAGACAAATTAGAGGTTTAAGCAGCATTCCAGAACATTGAACACTGAACACTTTAACAGTGTTCCACAAGAGTGAACAGTGAACACTTCACCAGTGTTCCAGAACACCCTCACCAGTGTTCCAGAACACTCTCACCAGTGTTCCAGAAA
>WNWK01002215.1:0-95000 GCA_009830355.1 Cherax destructor
AAATACAAGCATGTGTATATGTTAGCTTAATGGTATAGCTCTATATACACTTTTTTCTTAGGTACACACATACACGCGCGCACGCATATATACATACATACGTACATTAGCTGAAGATTTGAGTGTACATGAATTGATCTTCATGATGGTGGAAGTGAAAATATGCAAAGATCTGAACAGACAATTCACTGTATTATCACACACACACACACACACACACATACACACTAAATGCACCATGAATACATACAAATACATATGATATATCTCATCCAGTACCAACAACAATAAAATCGCAGTGCAACAAAACCTTGGTGGGAACTCACATCAAAGGATCTCATGGCGGCGAGGTCAAGGGAGTCGCCAAGGTAGACGTCGACGGTGAAATTAGGATTAGCTGAGTGTTCAAGGGTCACCCTCATGTCCGTCACATCTCGAAGTCTTGCACGGTAGGAGTACTCCACTAGCGCCTCCATTGCCGCCACACTGTCCTGTTGAGAATAATAAAATGACTATTTTCACAATTCTCTTTACCTGTACAGTGTATACAGCGATATGAATAAATAACGGGGCTTCACCTACACTGATCTCATGGCTGTTATGGTGCATTATTAAGCTTAGAGTTACCCCCTTCCAACCCTGTGGAGTTAAAGCGCAAAATACAGGACGATTTCTCACCAGGGTAGAGATGAGCCCTCCATCAATCTCCCTCATGACTGCAAAGAATCTGACAATGTTCTCCTGGATGATGCCAATCCCCTCCCTGGCTATATACACTAGTAGTGCATAAGAGGTGGTCTCCACCGCATGAGCATCCCACTTCTGGTCGTCCTTTGGTCGTATGTAGGGCTTCTGACTGTCCTCATACACGAGGGGGTTGAAATCTAGTGGCTCACGAGACCAATAGATCTTACCATCTGGTGAAATATTCAGATGTTAAAATTATGATGGGAAAATTGTGAATAAGACAATATACACGAAGAGACTAGTGCATTCTAATTAATATAATGAGCACCTTGAAATCAGGATTTAGACACTAAAAAGAGGGAAAAAGAAATTTGTGTACAATTTTTATGGATTTCATTGCAAACTGAATTATTCCTTCACAATAAAAAGTTGATAAATTAGCCAAAGTATCCTGAAGGAAAATATAGAATTTAATTATGGTATTTCTATGGCTTTCGTTAGGAATAATATTGGAAGAGAAGTAAATAGTGAAATTCAGTGTCATAGGAATGCAGTTAGAAGCTTGAGATTTGTCATTCACTCTTGTAACATGAACGTAGAGTAACTTGCAATGTAAACAGACCGACTGGTGTTGTAGTAGTATAGTACATATAAGCTTTGACTCTGTTACAAGTACTTCCGGCAGTTTGGCAGATGCAAAGATAATCAAACTGTCATATCAGTTGTACTAATTAATGGTCCAAGACCGAAATGTCATGTGCTGGTTATTTGTGTATTGTTCCAGTCATGGTATTGTAACTTTTTATTCTTTATTATATTTATTGGTTTTGCTACTCATGTTAAATGATAAGAGATAAACCGAGAAATAAATCTCGCCCAAATTCAAATAGGCTACATTAACAAAAAAATCCAACAGAAGGGTCAAAATTTCAAAAATAATTTAGTTAAGTGGGAAATTTAGGAAATTGATATGAAAATTATTTTTCATTATAGAGATAAAAATGCAGATGACACCGAATCTGTATGACAGTGTCCACCTGTGAAGAGACTGCAAGACTCCAAGCAGACATAAACCAAATCTTTTAAATGGGCTGCAGAAAACAATATGTAGTTCAATGATGAGAAATTTCAATTACCAGATACGGAAACGTGAAGAAATTAAAATCTCATCGGATTACAAAACTAATCCAACCACACAATAGAGCGAAAACTAATGTCAAAGACCTGGGAGTGACTGTCAGAGGATCTCACCTTCAAGGACCATAACAAAGTAGCAATTGCATCTGCTCGAAAAATGACAGGATGGATAATGAGAACCTTCAAAACCAGGGATGCCACGCCCATGTTGACACTTTACAGATCGCTTGTTCTATCTAGGCTGGAATATTGCTGACACTAACTGCACCTTTCAAGGCGGGTGAAATTGCTGACCTTGAAAATGTGCAGAGAACCTTCACCGCACGCATAAGTGCGATAAACCACCTCAATTACTGGGAACGCTTGAAGTTCCTAAACCTGTACTCTCTAGAACACAGGCGGGAGAGATACATTATTATATACACATGGAAAATTCTGAGGGCTTAGTACCAAACTTGCACACAAAATCACTCCCTACTGAAAGCAAAGACTCAGCAGGCGATGTAACATCCCCAATGAAGAGCAGGGTGCCACTAGCACGTTGAGGGACAACACAATAAGTGTCAGGGCCCAAGATTGTTCAACTGCCTCCCAGCATACATCAGGGATTACCAACAAACCCCTGGCTGTCTTCAAGCAGGCACTGGACAGGCACCTAAAGTCGGTACCTGACCAGCCAGGCTGTGGTTCGTACATTGGACTGCGTGCGGCCAGCAGTAACAGCCTGGTTGATCAGGCTCTGGTCCAACAGGAGGCCTTGTCACAGACCGGGCCGCGGGGGCGTTGACCCCTGGAATTCTCTCCAGGTAGACTCCAGGCAGGAAGATGCCACTGTGATACACGAGTGATCTTGATAAAGACCTACCTCGTATGGGCCAATAGGTCTGCTGCAGTGTTCCTCCATTCTTATGTTAACTAAATGTGACTAGAAAGTGAATGAGAATTCCAGTTTCTAGTTGCTGCTTTGGCCAGGAGGCTTCGAGGATAAAGTTTCTTACAGTCATGGCAAACAGACTTGTATTCTATACCATAACTGTATACTGGTAGACGACTTTAATGCAAATTAGACACATATGCAAGGACATGACTGGAAGACAGTAGAACTATATACAAAAGATGAGGTAATCAGTCCCTCAGCCTTGGAGTTGGTGAGAAGAGCACATACTCCAAGGCTGAGGGACTCATTACCTCATCTTCTGTATATAGTTCTTTCTGTCTTCCAATTATGTCCTTGAATTTGTATTGATAAAGCCACTGGAGGGCAAAAAGTCTACAATAAAGACACCCAGACATTGTATGCGTGTCTAATTTTCATCTTGTCGGTATTGTATACCATTCATGTACGACTTCAATGCACATTGTTTATATTGTCTTTTCTCGCAAGTGTGTGTTCCTGCCTAGTGACTTACTCTCCACCCTCTTCATGGAGTCTAGTATTCCGAAGGCAGCTTCCTTCTTTGTGGAGTCAGCCTTAGTAAGTGCCCAGGCAACCAGCGCCACGTCGTAGGGGTCATGCAAGCTCTCCAGCTCCATCTCCAGGTACCTGCACATAAACAAGAGTGAAATTTATGATCTCAAAGGTAAGAAGTGCAAATTAGGAACAAAACTTAAAGTCGGTGGTCAGGAACGATTTTAAATGATAATATTGTACAGTGGCTGGTCAATGATCTTCAGTATATCATGACCTTCTTTACCGCAGAACTCTTATGGGCTTCTGTTGTGAAATTTTGTACTCTTAAAAATGAAGTGTATTTCAATTGCTTTCAACTTGCAAATTTTATAATAAAAAATTATCATTAGTAAAACGATATAATGCAAAAAGTGTCGAGGAACCGACTACAAAATAGCTTTCCCTTGTGGGAATATCTGGTGGGTGATGTCTGTGCCCTCAACCAATTCTGCAATTGACATACATCAGGGGAAGGTTTTCCCTTTCGTCAAAATTTGCTGACAACCTACGAGTTGATGCTAATTATATATAATGATCTTGGTTATATCCTGACTACAATATCTACAACTTGACAAACGTTTAATCACAGCCACAGTAAACTGGTATTGATAACAGTAAATTTAAATATAGAAGAAAAATTTTAATAATTGGTGCATATTAATAATTATTTTTGCGACTTTAATGTTGAAATCGAGTAATAATGAAACAATTCTAATTTCTGCAAACCATGCAATTCAACTTGGTAAGAGACCTGTATTTCTCACTTCCCTCTTTCCAGTCTCCCTGCCACCAAAACCACTTAGTAAATCAGGAAAAATCCTAATAAAATCCAACATGTATTCATGTAACTGCTGGCAAGGAACCAACACTATGATGCTGGTCCTGAATCTTGCTTTATTGTAAGAGTAGTATTAACTTACCAGGTTAACCATGATAAAGAATCCTGGCTTTACTCTATTAGATAGAAATGATATAACCCAACAAGTGGTAACTCAAAGATACTTTAATCAGGAATCAAACTATTTTACGACTTTCACCCAGATTAAAGTTTAAAAAATAAAAAAAAATATTTTATCTGATATTTGATAACATTCCTGTGGAGTAACGTCATAAAATACAAGTTTTCCCCTACTTTAAGTTTCCTGAATTACCTCAGTCTTTTCCACGATCATGCCTAAACCTGACCTCGATCAAGGCCAAAAACTTTGACCAGATAACTCCAGCAGTGGCTTTACGCTGAAGAAAGATCTTGAAAAAGAAACAGTACTGATGGCCTTTTTATTTGCTAATTTGTTGTTAAATATATGTGCTTTCTCAAACTTTGTGAAACCTAACAATCTAACCTAACTTAAAATTAATTAGCTACCCTATCTTAAACAAGAGTAGAAGAAAAATAGGACATAAGAAAACGGACGTTAAGCAAAACATCAAAATACTAACATTGATCAAAACATTAAAAAAAGTAACGTTTAACAATTGTAATGGGTTGGAGGAGTATACTTACGCAATGGCATTAGCCTTGGCTATGTTGACTTTAGCCCTAACATTCCCCTGGAGGCCGGGAAGGATGTCAACAAGAGCAAGCACCACCTGAGCCGTTAAGGATACGTTCTTGTAGCCATCCCGCTCCAGCTGGTAAGCAGGCTGTCAGGGAGAAACAAAAAGGGCATCACAAAAGTAATACTGATACACAACACATCAAAATATACTCAATATCATCAAGGGACACAGTAACAGAGGCTCAGGGAAAAAGTAATAGGTTTTTATGTTTGGTCTCCCAGGTTACTCTGGCTTTAATAAAAAAAATAAATGTCGGGTTTTTATATTTAATTTCCTTTAACAATAATTATACAAACTTATATAAATAATTTTAAGAAATAAAGGTAGAGTGAAAATGGTGAGCTAACCTCTTTTGGTGATGAAATATAAAGAAAACAAAGAAAGTTGTAATAAGGCATATTGAAGTACGTATATGAATCGGTAATTGTACGAAGAAAAAGTTAACGATGTTGTTTTGAAGGATAGATGTGGAGAAAATATTTAAAGGCTAAAATGATGGTGAAGATATTAAAAAAAAATTTGCACTCGTAAAATTTATGGTCATAAAAGTAAAATAAAATATATACATAAATATACAGACAACATAGTCTAGACCAAAACTGCCCACAGGTGTCGCCTGTGTCTTAAGACGGTATACTTTAGTTCTCGCCCCCCAGCATACTGTTGCTAACACTAGCTCCCCGCCAAAAAAATTAACCTTTGTGCTTCACAAAAAGTATACTTTTTGGAGCAAAACTAAGTTCAGATTTGTAGTCAGCATCCCAAATTAATTTGAAACACTTGCTTTTAAACGTGAGCTAAAACCTATGTCAGCGAGTGTAACACCTGTGTGTATCTCTAAATCTTTTTTTTTGGGGGGGGGGCTCTTCACTACTATGAATAAAACTTTCTTTTTTAGTATTCTACAAAACAAACTTTAATACAAAATAATATTAAAATAATACAGCGAGCATTTTTGTAAAGTTAAAAAAACTCAATACATACGTATATAGAAAAAATCACTAATTGTGACCATGGTGTAATAGCACACAAAATGCGTGATGAAGGAATAACAGGAAAAGTTGATAGATGGATCTATAATTTCCTAACAAGTAGAACACAAAGAGTAGTAGTCAACAGAGTAAAGTCTGAGGCAGCTACTGTGAAAAGCTCTGTTCCACAAGGCACAGTACTCGCTCCCATCCTGTGCCTCATCCTCATATCGAACATAGACAGGGATATAAGCCACAGTGCCCTGTCTTCCTTTGCAGATGACACCCGAATCTGTATGACAGTGTCCACCGTTGAAGACACTGCAAGACTAAGCAGACATAAACCAAATCTTTAAATGGGCTGCAGAAAACAATATGAAGTTCAATGATGAGAAATTTCAATTACTCAGATACGGAAAACGTGAGGAAATTAAAATCTCATCGGAGTACAAAACTAATTCCAACCACACAATAGAGCGAAAAACTAATGTCAAAGACCTGGGAGTGATCATGTCAGAGGATCTCACCTTCAAGGACCATAACAAAGTAGCAACTGCATCTGCTCGAAAAATGACAGGATGGATAATGAGAACCTTCAAAACCAGGGATGCCAAGCCCATGTTGACACTTTACAGATCGCTTGTTCTATCTAGGCTGGAATATTCTGCACACTAACTGCACCTTTCAAGGCGGGTGAAATTGCTGACCTTGAAAATGTGCAGAGAACCTTCACGGCACGCATAACTGCGATAAACTACCTCAATTACTGGGAACGCTTGAAGTTCCTAAACCTGTACTCTCTAGAATGCAGGCGGGAGAGATACATTATTATATACACATGGAAAATTCTCGAGGGACTAGTACCAAACTTGCACACAAAATCACTCCTACGAAAGCAAAAGACTCAGCAGGCGATGTAACATCCCCCAATGAAAAGCAGGGGTGCCACTAGCACGTTGAGGGACAACACAATAAGTGTCAGATTGTTCAACTGCCTCCCAGCATACATCAGGAGGATTACCAACAAACATCTGGCTGTCTTCAAGCAGGCACTGGACAGGCACCTAAAGTCGGTACCTGACCAGCCGGCTGTGGTTCGTACGTTGGGACTGCGTGCGGCCAGCAGTAACAGCCTGATTGATCAGGCTCTGTCCAACATGGGGCCTGGTCACAGACCGGGCCGCAGGGGCGTTGACCCCTGGAATTCTCTCCAGGTGAACTCTCCACATGCCATTATTTTATGACATGATAGAGCCCACTGTGTGGGCGAAACGTCGTCAATGAAGGATTGCATTTATCTGCATGGTATCTTGAAATAAAATCACTTGGCAGGGTGTAAAATGTCTACTCTATAATCTTTTGACCACTGCCCACTAGATGAGTATTCGGGGAGGGGCATAATAAAGCTGGCAAACGTAGAACTAAAGGTTGTGGTACTAACGGTGGGGTTGCTCTTGGAGTCGAGTGGGTGGGTGTAGTTGGGAGTCTCGGTGAAGGCGCCCATGGGGTTCTGGTAACGCAGCAACCACTTGGCGGCAGAGTTGATCACCACGGGGTCGATGAAGATCAGATTCTCCCAGTCCTGCCACATTCAAACGGGTTTATTATTAATTCCATGTTACATACAAGCACTAGAAGGAATGCAAGAGCAAATGTTTTGATGAAAAAATACATCAGACAAAAAAAAATTGTCCAGGGGAGGGTTAACCACCTAGTCAGTGTGTCATTGGGGACTGTCTTATTTCCATTGGCTTTCTTTAATCCTGTCCCCCAGGATGCGACCCACAACAGTCTGCCAACACTCGGGTACCTACTTACTCTTAGGTGAACAGGGACAGCGTCTTGTCAGTACTAGTGGCCACCTGTCCTCCAGAGCCCGACATAACATGAACTAATATTGACATAGATGATGCGAAAGAACACCTTTGTTACTGGGTCTAGCCCCGCCTCTTTGTTTACACTTATAGCCCTTCCTCTCCTCCCACTATTCTTCTCCTATCCCCGCTTCTCACTCACCCCTCGTGGGTCCTGCCATGGGAGTCAGTCTAGTCTAGTCGTTGAATCCAAAATATGATTTTTATTTGATAAATATATCCTTATATTTTTGCTTGGCTACATCTAGAATGTATGTGAGTGACACTGACAGGAACATACTTGGAAACTGGCCAGCCAGAGTGTCCTGAGGGCGTAAGCGGTGAGCCATACGCTGGGCTCAGACTCAGGCCACATCCTGAAGGAGCCGTCCACGTCCTGGTAGCGGGCCAGGGCCGCGTACTGCACGTTCACCGCCGTCAGAACCTGTGGGACAAGGAACGATGTTAATACCCACCTCTGACAGGTTTTACGCCAACACCTGAGTCGAATATACAAAGGGTCTTCAACATTTTTCCTAGCTTTTAATTGAGCCATTGGTCATTATGTTCGGTACTTTAACCGCTGCTCTGCTGTTATCGCCATGTTCGTATAACAGGTGTGTAAGGAAAGAACGATCTGCGCCATATTTAGAGCCGTTTGAACAGGGTTCTCCTGTACCACCACTCCACTACGATGTATGAAAATTTTGTAAACAAGAAATTTGTAAGCAAGTGAAATTTATTTATGTGATGTGGTAATTGTATACCAAATAAAATGTCTTATGATGTATTATTAGAAATGGCCTTCTGAGAATCAGTTCTTATAGTCAAGTGTCATCGAAGCAACCAACGAACTAGCAGCAAAACAAGAGGTTCAGTGTTATGCCTTTTGGCTTGTGTAACTTAAATAAAAGTCCTGGCTCCTAAAGGGTAAATGACCTGCCTGTCTAGAGGCATGCATATTATTTAAAATAGAAAAGGAACCATTCTAGGGCCAGTTTGCACCTTAACATTAAATGTGGAATGTTGAATAGGGTGTGCATGGTAGGGAATGGGGTGAGGGGGAGACGGAAGGAGGACATCAGTAATCACAGTTTTTTGGGGTACGGTGACTACGTCAGGGAGGGTTTGAAAAGGAATTATGTATAAATGTTGGTGTGGGGGATGTATTTTAATCGATGACTAATGACTGACAAGACATTTTAGATGAAATAGAAGTCAGGGGCACTGAGAGCGTTACCTACGGAGTGAATGACATCGGTCACGTGTGTCACTCCAGTTCGGAGTTACTGCGTGACCTGAGAATGGATAAATGAGGCACGACTTTTCCGAAGCCGAATGGCGGAAGAACGATTGGGCGTTATGCTTGAGAATATTGATTAGGATCGGGTGCTGTACCTGATACATTTTTGTATCTCAGAACTTTTGTATGTTATGATTGTCCTCGTATTGTGAGTTCTGTTCCTGGTGGGCGGCGATAGCTGTCGTGTTAATTGTACGGGGTTTTCCCGTATAGTATGTCATTAGTAGTGTATGACTAATGTTTGTATATGGAGTACTTTGCGGGACGGTAGGATGCTCATGTGTTCAGCCATTTATGTTGTATATAATTATATTGTATGCTTGGTTGAATTGGTGAGGTGGTAGCGTGATGGCGCATTTATGATTGTCAGCGCAGGTGGGTAGCACCTTGGCTGGCACAGGGTGAACAACCAGTATATCACGTGCTGGGTATCATTGGGAAACAAGGTTCATACGTGGCACCGAGATGTAATGGGGATATGGTGGCATTGTGCATTATGGTAATGCAATCAGCTCTGCACGAAGTGTAGGGCGTGAGAACCAGTCGCCTCACTGTAAAGTCAGTGCAAATTTAGTAATTCAATTGTTAGGGGTATTTTGTTACTTTTTTATATGGTAAAGTAAGTTTCTTACTTTTAACCTGTGTATGGACGGCCTCGACGGCCTGATTGCCTTGTATAACGTAAACTTGTTCTCTAACTAGTTCTATGTATATTAGGTAACGATTTTCTAAAATGCACTATGTATAGCATTTATAAGTATTGTAAGAGGGTCTTATGTGTAATTTTGCCATATCTGATGCAGAAACACCTCATCAAGTGTTAAAAGTTATTAGGGTGTGCTGGACCACTGTATTATGCATGTAAATTTTACAATTGTGCAAGGTTGAATTTTGTGTCATGTGAAACGTGTATAAATTTATGTAGCTTGTACAATTTTTGTGTCTCACCCGAGGCATTGTTATTAATATTTATTGTAATAATACGTCTTCGTTTAATAAAATATAAAAAAACTCACCTATACATAAATATATTAATAGTAACGTATATACAATCTACAATCTACTATACTACAACCAACATGACCTTTACTCACACACACTAGCACACTGCTACTTTTTTATATATTTTATTTAAAAACAAAATTTACAATTGTACATGTGTCATGAATTATACATCTTAACAATGCAGTTATGCAGTGGATAATCAACTGAAATCAATAAACCCGACACCATATAATATAAACCTTTACCATATAATGTTAAACCTTATACCGTCTCCTCATACATCATTGGGGTCACAAATTTGAGTATATACATGTCTTGCACGTAATATCTTCATTAAGGTATTGCATAAGAAGTCTTCATTTATATATATATATATATATATATATATATATATATATATATATATATATATATATATATATATATATATATATATATATATATATATATATATATATATATTTAACACATCGGCCGATTCCTCACCAAGGCAGGGTGGCCCGAAAAGAAAAACTTTCATCATCATTCACTCCATCACTGTTTGCCAGGGGGGTTTCTTTTTCACTACAGTCATAAAACTGTAACATTAACTCCCCTCCTTCAGAGTGCAGACACTGTACTTCCCATCTCCAGGACTCAAGTCCGGCCTGCCGGTTTCCTAAACTCCCTTCATAAATGTTACTTTGCTCACACTCCAACAGCACGTCAAGTATTAAAAACCATTTGTCTCCATTCACTCCTATCAAATACGCTCACACATGCTTGCTGGAAGTCCAAGCCCTCGCAACAAAACTTCCTTTACCCCTCCCTCCAACCTTTCCTAGGCCGACCCCTACCCCGCCTTCCCTCCACTACAGATTTATACACTCTCGAAGTTATTCTGTCTCGTTCCATCTCTCTACATGTCCGAACCACCTCAACAACCCCTCCTCAGCTCTCTGGAAATAGTTTTGGTAATCCCAACCTCCTCCTAATTTCCTAATATTCTCTGCATTATATTCACACCACACATTGACCTCAGACATGACATCTCTACTGCCTCCAGCCTTCTCCTCGTTGCAACATTCATCACCCATGCTTCACACCCATATAAGAGTGTTGGTATAACTATACTCTCATACATTCCCTTCTTTACTTCCATGGACAAAGTTCTTTGTCTCCACAGACTCTATATATATATATATATATATATATATATATATATATATATATATATATATATATATATATATATATAAATGAAGACTTCTTATGCAATACCTTTATGAGGCATAATTTGTACATAAATTTCAAAATCATAATACTATAATCAAAACACTCATTGGGTCACACAGCCCCTCTGTCCCTATATACTTTTAATCATACAAATAAATCCTATATATCATCACATCACATCATCACTGAAACACCACCTACAAAAGGTAAATCACAAAATATATAATTCCATCCCCTTACTGAAGGACCATTACACCATCATACTGACTGCTCATGTATTAGTACATTATGGTGACCTGGTATCCATGGATACCGCTGTCACTATCCACTCCCCACATGTCCCCACCCTCATTTACCCTTTACCTCACCCTTTACCCCCCGCTCCTCAATGAAACCATAAACTCCCACACCTGTCCTAACATGACCAGCTCTCTTACCAATTAAAATATTCACATCAAAAGCTAGAGTACAGAACAATCTTTATAAGTACATTATATTTCTCTAACACCTGCTACAACAGGCTTATTTAACATACTCCAAACATAATTAATCTAAAACCTCATAACACCCTTCGTTACAACGTCTCCCATCTTGTAATGGAAAAAACCTACCACTCCTAAATCCATTTACATGTGTTTTAGAATAAAATGTTTTCATATTACATTGCAACACGTCTTTTATGATATACCTGCAGACGTCCACACAAGTACTACCTTTATATTTGATTGCTTAACACAACATTTCACTTGAACATTCTATAAATCCTCTACATATACATAAGTTATGGCCATGACATTCAGCTTACTCATGACTTATTTACATTGTTAACTAATATTAAAAGTAAATAACCCTTTACCATATACACTTGCAGTATTTCCTTCATAGCCCCCAGGTAAGCCCCTTTAATTCTCCCTGTATACATTCTTACAGCTATGAATAACCCATGATAAAAAATAAAATTGTACCCCCTGCCCTGTCACCCCCTCACCCCTCTTTCATTCTTCTCTACATACAGTGAACCCCCGGTGTTCATGGTGCTCCAAACTCAAACAATTATGTAAGTGTATTTTTGTAAGTGCTTTTGTAAGCGTATTTTTTGGGGACCTCCATTCACCACACCCTCCACATTATCTTCGCATGTCCCCATTTAAAGTCACCCATCACCTCCCCCCTCTTTTCTACACATCTTCCACATCCTCGAATATACCCTAATTCCACTGCCCTACCCTTTCATTCATCAATCACCATCCCCCTGTAGACAAGCCCATTTAAGAGGTGCCCCTCATCTCACCTCTAGTAAATCCCTGATCGTCATAGTCCTATTGCTTTCTGGGAAATGTACATCTCATGTCCCCCCATAAATTACCATATTCCTACATCTTGTTCCATACATGTTACCTGCTTTGGCCTTAATTCTGACATCACCCTGCACCTTCCTCATCACCCATGACACATCAGGAAATCCACCACGACACACATCAATGCCCGCCTTACATCCTAACCCACACCCCTAATATCCAAACTCAAAGCCAGTAAAGTCTGTATTCCCCCACCCCCAACATATGTATAACCCTCCCAAACCACACCCTTACTGTATCCAAACTTTCACAGAAGTAAATGTCATGATAAGCAGTTTCCTCCATTCCACACCTGCTACACGCTGATGCCCTACCAATCCCATCTTATACAGAATTGCTTTAGAAGCTACCACTCTATGCAAGAACCTAACAATCAACTCCCTTACCTTTGCCCTCAATTCCATCTTGCTCAACCCCTCCATATCCCCTCCGAGTTATAAAACGGATACCCCACAACCCCTGCTATTACGTTCCTTGCCTCCCCAACCTTCCCCAACACTCTTGCCTTTATCCTCTCAGGCTCCCTCACAGCTAATAAACACCTCAACAAATCCTCACATTGTTTCAATTCCTTCCCCTTCCACCACCTCTGCAGGTCACTCATCACCCTGCCCACCATGCAACCCCCTCCCCTCCTTTCCTCACATAACATTGCTTCACATACACACACCTCACTCGTGTGGCTATTGGTATCAGCCCCAATCCCCCTAACCCCATCCTTTGCATCACCACTTCCTTACATAACCAATGTTTACCATAACCCCAGACATACCTTAAGACCCTTCTTTCCAAACCCCTCACAGCCTCCAGCATCAATGGGTATACCGCTGCAGTATGCCATAATCTACTATACACAATCGTATTCACTACAATCACACGCTGCTGCAAAGCTGGATCACCCGGCCTCCATCCCTCCATCCTATGCAGAGCCCCTCCCACCACTCCTGTCGAATTTACTCTCCAAGCTTCCTGCGAATCATTCATATAAACAATCCCACAAATCTTTAACCACCCCACAACTGGCCACCCATACCTCGCCCCATACCACCCCCCACCCACGTGCCTACCTCCAACAACTTAAGACTTGGCCCCATTGACTGACATACCTGTCGCCTTCCCAAAAATACTAATAATCTTTCCCACGTTTCTGAGGCCCACTTCCCCTCCCACTAAGACAGTTGTGTCATCTATATACCCCACTATTCCAGTTTCACATCCCAGCCCCTCTCTCCCCTCCCATACCCCTTCTGTAATTAGACTATAAAAAGGGTTCTGAATACATACATGCAAACAGGATTTGCAACAAGGGGCACCCCTGTCTCAGACCCTTTCCCATCCTAACTTCTTTTCCTATACGTCCATTCACTTGCACTCTCACAACATTCGCGTCCCTATACAAAGTCTCTGCCCAACCTATAATTTCCTCCCCATACCCGTTTATGCATCAACTCCCATAACATATCTCTTTCTACACTGTCATACGCCGCACTCCAGTCCAGGCCCAGCACTCCACCTCCCTCTATACTCTCAATAAACTCCCTCATCCTCCCATGTCCTCCATTCATTCTGCGACCTGGGATTCCATACTACCCCTGTTCTATGATACCATGTAGCACTTTTCATTCTATTACCCAACACTTTCGCAAAATTTGCAGTCTGCACACATCATCGACAGCGCTCTATAATCCCTTATTGTCACCCCTCCCTCACCCTTTTTTACTAACACTACCACCCCTGTGTGCTGCGTTCTTCCCATACTTCCTGCCTCTTTCATCCAATTTAACAAACTTACCATACATTCCTTCACACTCCCCCAATTCATCAAATAGAAACCATTGGGGATACCGTCTACACCCGGCGTTTTCTTTCTGCTCATACCTTGCACCGCCATCCACACCTCATCCTCACTAATCACTCCCTCCATCCCCTCCCTATCTTGTCTCCCCATTCCCTTGAAATACCCTCCACCAAGATCCACTCTCTCTCCCCCCACTTTCTCCCTTTTGCAGATAACACTCAAACCACCTGTCAAGATATATGCTCATCGCCTCTGTTGTTTCCAACCTTTGCCCTTCAACATACCCATTCACCTCATTACCCACCTCCAACCCCATCACAGTCATTCCCCTCTGCCTTTTCCTAAAATTCCTCAATACATGTGCAGACGGCCTGTCACCCCATAACACGTCTTCCATTCCCCTGCAACCTTACAGCAAAACCCCCATCTCTGCCACCGGGTGTTTCCCTACCCCTTCGTAACAACTATTCAGCTGCCCCTCAAGATACTTCTGCAAGCCATACCTTCAACAGCTTTCCTCCCTGCCCCTTACCTTATAATATTCCCTTATAGCCGGTTTCGCACACATTTCCCACCATTCCACTATATTCTCACTAAGTTTTCCTCTAGCCCACATGGGTTCCCACCACTCGGCAAAACCTGTACAGTGGTACCTCGGTTTACGATATTTTTTCGTTCCAGAATGCTGTTCAAGTGCCATTACCAAACGATTTATCCCCATAAGGAATGATGTAAAATAGACTGTCCTTAGACCCCCAAAATACACTACAAAGTATTTAAAATAAACTTACATAAAAGGGTGAATTTGGGGACCATCGTAAACCGAGGTACCACTGTATTTTCTTATACCCCCTCTAGTAATCTCACATTTAGTTTCCAGTAACCCTCGTACCACCTTACCATTCCCTCCCATCCCACATCCACTAACACTCCCCTATGATCTGAAAAACCCACGTCTAACATTTGTACCCTCCCCACCACCACTTACCTCATTACATAAACCCTGTCTAACCATGCTGCATACCCCCTTCTAATAAAGGTGTGTTCCACCTAACAACCTCTCCCCCCACCACATCTACCATCCCGGCATTACCCAGAGCTTCTCTTAGTACACCCAGCACACATCCCGCCTCCCTCGGTTCAACGTCCTTCTTCCTTATAACACTATTCCAATTCCCTCCCATTATAGATACCGCTGGTAATCTTCCCATATGATAAACCAAAAATTCCCTCACAAAATCTTCTTTTACCCTCCTAGTACTATCGGCAGGCATGTACACCCCTATGAAACACACCCTTACCTCCCCCACACCCCATCCACCCTCACAATCCTCCCCCACCCCCTCCTCCCATTTCAACAACCTAAATTGGCTTGTCTCTTTTACGATATTGCAACCCCACCCTTTAATCTGCCAGAACACCCAGCATACACACTGTAACCTTTCAAGAACAAGTCTCTGCCAACCCTATAATGTGTTCTTGTAAGAAACACACGTCAACAGCATACCATCTCAGAATCCCCTCCACCCACCTATGCTTCACATTGGCCTGAAGGCCATTTACATTAAAGGTTAAACACCTGAATATATTAGAGGGGGCTTACCTTTGGACATTTGTGGCCTTGATACAATACTCTTTTGCTGACCTCCTTCCTTAACTATGCTATGCACCCCTCTAGCCCCATCCGACCCCTTCGCTCCTCCATTACCCCTGTGTGCCACATCCACCCATGCCTTTTTGCATGTTATTTGGGCCAGCGTAAGGACATGTTCGCTGTCCGACGCCCCCACTGACCGCTTTCTTGTCTCTCCAGGCACTGCCATGCCATCAACACTCTCCTCTTTATGCACGGATACCCTAACCTCCCTCACCACCAAACCTTCCTGCACAGGACTATCTCCTAATTCACTGACAATACCCGCAAAATCTCCTACGTCATTAACGCCACCATCCACAGACACCTCTTCCAGGGGACTGTCCATCAGTCCCTTTATCACATCCTGGATAGGCACATCCATTCCTATGTCTAATGTCACACCCTGGTCCTTAGACCCCATACCTACAGTCTCCTGCATCTCAGTAGACAAAGTTAGGCATGCCTCTCCCATGCCATCCACAATGTCACTCCACGTGCCCTTAGGGGCCACAACCCCATACTCTACGCCCTTACTCGGCTCCTCAGCCATCACCCCCACCACAGTCCTGCAGCTTGGTTGTTGAACTCGTCATTTCTCGCATGCCGCAGCGATATGTTCATACTAACCACAAATCCTGCAGGTTTGCTGTTGTCTTGCCTACGTCACATACACCTGTGTTTTAAAATTGGTCATGATGACATACGATGGAATAGGCCTCCAGGATCATCATTTTCAGGGTGTAGGAGCTCTCTAGAAGTCCCACATAGGGGCCCTCAGTCCACCTGCCCACTGTCATTGCATGTATAATTCTGTAATCTTGAAAAACATGCTTGACCTCAAAATCATCTGCCTCAAAGGGCACATTTATACTCTAAGCCAAGTATAATACTTGGACACATCCTTTAATCTCACCTCCAAACTTGAATTTACCAGTACCAGGATGTCCTGGTATTTCTCCATGACAGTCGTATGCCCCCAGTGTTGCCATCTTCACGAATATTACTGTAGCACCATTTAACGCTATTCCATAGATCTCTTTGTCCAGGCCATATGTATCCCTCAGGATAGCCGGCAGCACCACAGCAGCATTTGTGGGGTAAATAGCGCCATGTATAAACTCAACACACACACTGTTTACTCTCCTCCTTAGTCCAGTCACCATTTTGCAGAAAATGGGTTATTTCGCCAGGTTGCCACCAGGAGTCAGAACCAGCATGACTGTCCCATACGAGGGCTAGGAGGCAAATGTTACTGCTACTAGTAACAAAATATAGACAGTAGGCATATTATCAAAGATACGCTACTATGTGCCTCAATAGCTCTCCTTGCACTATATCATTCACTTATCTACCCTTATCTCACCTATGGAATCTGTGCATGGGGATCAACATTAAATCACCTTAGACCACTCATAACCCAGCAAAAGGCTGCAGTCAGAATGATAAATTCCCACTCTAGACAGCATACTCCACCAATATTCAAAAGCCTAAAACTACTCACCATAAAGAACATTCACATTTATTCTTGTGCCTACTACATACATAACTCACCAACTATAAATAGTAAGACCACTATGACCCATACACAAGACACAGATCACTTTTTGATATACCCTGAGTCGATATCAACCTATGTAAAAATTCTATGCACATAAAGGGCCTCCAGAATCTGGAATTCATTACCAGTAAATACTAAGATAACCTTGTCTGAAAATCAATTTAAGACTTCTCAAAAACCACCTACTCACCCTAAACTAAATACTCATACTGTAAATTACTTTCAAAAATGCTCATTATTATTTTCCTATAAGATAATTTCAATTTTTACTAATATCTTACTATTATGTTACCACCTCTCACCCTAAACTAAATACTCATACTATAAATTACTTTAAAAATGCTCAATGATATTTTCCTTAAATAATCTCAATTTTACTATTATATTACCATCCTCCTAAACACTTTTACATGTAATATCATCATGTAATATCATCATATTGTAATTTGAACAATCAAATATATAACTAGAATAAACTCAATCAATTTCTCTAATATTATGTACATAGTCTATAAGTCATTAGATTAAGCTGCCCCTAATGCCATGCATGTCAGTGGCTCTCCTTGCACTTCAGTTTATGATTGTAACTACAAATATCTATGTAAAATTGCAATGAAATAAAATTTTTTTTTGTTTGTTTATAAACAGAAGCGCTCCATGACCCCCCCCATCCCTTTCTGCCTACCAGGAGCCAAAAAACACCATAGGACTACTCTCCCAAAACTTAAACAGGCCTCTGCACACTAGGGCCTTACAGGTAAACACGAGAGCACTTAAAACACAAATAAAATAACCTATGGTATAAACTTAAAAAAAAAAGAACACCCCCCACCTACTTAAACCAACGCTAAACCATGATGACTTGTCCCAGCCGCCGCCCTTCTCGTACTGACTGCCCCACAAACACCTACCTTCTGAGCATGCATAATAGTTTCAGTCAAATCAGGAAGGCTTTTATAAAAATGTTACTGAGCAGATAATATTCAGTGAGTCAGGAAGGTTCAGTGAGTCAGGAAGGTTCAGTGAGTCAGGAAGGTTCAGTGAGTCAGGAAGGTTCAGTTAGTCAGGAAGGTTCAGTAAGTCAGGAAAGGTTCATTAATCATTCATGACTCTCATCTCAAGTTCGTGACTCATCATCAGTTCGTGACAATTATCGGGGTTCATTATCAGTCATTTCCATTTGACTCATCTATCTTCGTATTTCTGACTCAATCATTCTCATGACAATACTAATGACCTCTTATTATCCAGGTCATCTTACATTTTTGACTCATCTTACTTTCCTTTAGTCATTTGTTGTTGCAATAATTCGCAACCAACGCACAATACTAAGTATATCGTTACAACTGGGAATTGTTGGAGACACGGTATTGTAGGTTAGTTGTGAATTATTGCAACCATAGTTATGCGAGTTAATTGTAAACTGTTGTAGTCACAGTACTGTGAGTAAGTTTTGAATTGTTGCAACCACAGTATTATGAGTTCTACTGAAGTGTTGCAGCCACGGTATTTTGAGTTAATTATTATCAATTGTTGCAGCCACGGTTTTATGAGTTAATTATCAAGTGTTGCAGTTACGGCATCTTGATGGTGCTAGTGACGTTTCTTATATAAGAATGAAAGTCACAATATAGTGGATGGAACAATTCTCAAGTAATTCACACTTCAGACAACGTTTCGGATCATCTTGGGCCGTTATCAAGAAAACTGGCCAATAAAACGCAGAGACCAGAAGACAGGACGGGAAGAGGGTAATAGTAGTAATGATATTAGTAACAGTAGTAGTAGTAGTAGCTGCAGTGGTGGTAGTAGTGGTGGTAATAGTTGTAGTAGTAGTAGTAGTAATAGAAATAGTAGTCATAATAGTAGAAGTATTAGTAGTAGCAGCAGCAGAAATAACAATGGTAGTAGTTCTTTTTAAGTGTTAATGACGTCCTTTGATGGTGCCAATGACATCTCTTATTAGTATCAGTGACGTCAATTTTGCTGATGTTAATTACATCTCTTGTTGATATCAATGAAACCTGTATGTTAGAACAGTCCTAAATACGTGACACTGTGGCAAAACAAGTACCTGGTAGATGAGTCCAGGCTTGATCTGGAAAGACAAGTACCTGGTAGGTGAGTCCAGGCTTGATCTGGTTGGTGAGACGGAGGTAGTGAAGCGTCCACAGGTTGGCAGCGAAGTTGAAGGCTGCTGTTTCTGCTCCCATCATTTCGAGGCCCAGCAGAGTGTCACTTCCCACTGGCACCTCCGGGAAGGCCGGTCCCACCACATCACCTGCACAGATCAGCCTTATAAAGCGGCTTACATTAAGAATGCTTCGTATGGGAAATACGTAGACAAAGTTGAGCAAGCCTTCTTCAAGGAGAGCTTTACCATGTCATGATAAAGATTCTTTTGCCCTAAGTGTTTTTGCAATTCCCATACGTGTCGGCAATCTCCCCTCGAACAAGAGGCTTTGAAAATATATGAAATTCATTTGAAATAGGTAATGGCAAAAAGTAAATAAAATCACTTAAGCGAGTAAAATCATAAAAGCAGGTAAAAGCGCAGAAACTAGTAAAGACTACATAGGCAAGCAAAACAGAAACAGGTATGAGAACATAAGCAAGCAAGAGCATACTAACCAAACAACCTCCAACCTCAGCTGTGAAGGTTTTAAGGACTACACAGCACAGACAATAAAAATAGGAAGATGTTAGGTAGTATTAGCTTCAAGCTGCGATCCTTAAATGAGCACATGATACACCGTGAGGCGTATTTCTCTGAGCATATATAATGTACAGTTAATCATTACAGACTCCACCTGTAATGATTAGTTGTACAAAGATACAGGAATCAAAACAAGGTAAGCTCACATAACATCGTAAGAGCAAACATATAAACAGTTAATTTGCCAGATTAAGCTCACACTGATAGATAAGATCACACAAGAAGAGAAAACCCAACTGCTTTATTATGGTTCCAGGCTCCAGGCGGTAATGGTAGCAAAAGTATCACTCACCAGTAACGGAAATGTGACCGATGGGGGTTTCGTAGATGTAGCGACGCTTGAGGGAGTAAGGAATGATGGGAGACTCGTCCAGTTCGATATCCAGGAAGTCGTACACGAGTGCGCGATTTTTGAGATCCAGCAGAATGGACGTGTGCTTCCCGATGGTCACCCCCTGCAGGCAGAACAGCAGGAAGGAGTTTATTATGGGAGGGACGCAGAGGATCAAGTGAAGGAAGGGAATGGGCGTTAATTGAGGAGATGGGTAGATTGTCAAATGAAATTTTGAGCAGATAGACGGATAAGATGTAGATGATCAAATGAGGAGAGACGTACACTAACTTCAATGTGACAAGGATTACAGGATCCTTCCATTCTTTGTATACCAACCACATTTTAACCAATAACTAACCAGTTATTCCTGTACTGTATCCTCATTACATTTTCTCATCTTTGAATATAACTTGTCATCTCTCCCTCTGTTCCACATGATGTTGGTCTCTGTTTATCTCGTCCCTTTCATGTACCTCTCAGTTGTTTAAGGATAAGACTGGTTTGGGACCTACCTCTGAAGTAACATCAATGATGATAGTGTCACTGTCAGCCTGCATCATGGTGGAGCCCTTCACGGAGACCTCAATCTCTCCCTTCGTGTAAATACGATGGGGATATGAACGTCCCGCGACTCTCCTGGATCCAGCTGCGACATAAAAATTTGCGTGTTACTCGAACTCATTAATTAGTTTGTATCGTTGAATGAAATTAACGCATATATCCAAATAAATTCACTTCCTAATTACGCCATGCTTCTGACATCCAAACTTTCATTGCCTAGATTTCTTATTCTCAACATCCGTTCACTTTCAACTTTCTTCTGTCACACAACCTATTCACTGCCTCATTTACACCTCCGATACTTACTCCATACTCCCTCTGACTCCTCCCATCATTAAAGATATAACTCCTTTTTCCATGAAAAATGAAAGTCACTATACCGTAGTTAGAAAAAACTGACATCTAACCCACAAACTGGAAATGAAACCATGATTGAGCGACGTTTCAGTTTAAGCATCCTTGGGATTTGGTGCGCGACCATAACCTCACTTGTGATGTTGTGGCAGCTTGGAAGCCCCATAACCTCACCTTGGTGGCCATGTTGGGTGGCAGCTTGGAAGCCCCATACATTCATTAAATCTCTGCTTACAATTCCTCAACTTACAATATTATCACCATTCTACAATACATCCACTTTCCCTTATAACATCTCGCCATATTCACTCTGACCTGCCAAGTAATTTTACTTCTCTCCAAAACTGATAACTCACGCACTTATTTATTTGTCCCTTGAACCTCTTCTCCACGCGTTTAACCTCAAGGAGCCCTTATGCGAGTACAAATTTCTTTTAAACTAGTATGTGCTCATGCGAGTCTATTCTTTTAAATCATGTATACAAAACAAAACAGTGAGCAGACTGACCCACACAATGTGTTGGTGTTCACCGGTTGCAGTCCTGGGCTTGTACGACATAACTATGCCATTCTTCTCCACCAGGACAGAGCGGTAGTCGTCAGACTCTGGCAGAGTGATCAGTACACCCACCTTGCTGGAGTGGAAGTTGAAAACGCACGCCCGCAGTCCTACCTGCTCGAACTGGCGCGCCACCCTCGGACCTTCCAGCGTCAGCATGAAAGGCCCAGCAGAGTCGAACTGCAGCCATGGTGAAGATGAAGAGTGATGGAATTATGGTAGTGGCACTGATAGTGGTGACGAAGAGGATACCACTAATAATGAAGATGATAATAATAGTATAATTATAATAATAATATGCAACAGAAAAGCAACAATATAAAGTCCTACAGAGAAACATTGGTAATCCTCTAATTCCTGTCACTGGCAAGCAGCTACCATAATACCCGGATTAGAGATCAACATACATATTATGTACTACTTTTACACATCCCATCACAACAGGCAAGGAGAGAGGAAGTAGACGAGGTGACAGATAGAGCTGGGCTTGGGGTTATCTGTTCAGAAATCCTTATCTTCGCAAAAGGACTTGTGCAGAGTTTCCTGACTATATTCATTAATGATTTGTCTGTATAACCACTGCTTCTAGGCAGCCTTTTCGTCCTTAACTTCAAGTCTTGAGTAGTTTCATGGGATGTGTGAATTTTCCCCTGATGACTAATATGAGTTGGTGATCTGGGCAACAACAGGAACTTTCCCACTCTTGTGTCTAGGTTCAAAAATAGGATTGTGAGATTGTTTACAGTCGTGGCCTAGCCGGCGTGGTGGTGATCTCGTGTGTGTGAAATCGCAGGATTGATCCTCAGTGTTCCTTTCACAATTTGCCAAATAATTCCATATTGTAAAATTCGTATTTAATTCCTTGTTAGAGGGTCTGTATACTATGCTCCCCTTTCTTCGATCGAACCTGGATGCCTCCCATTTCCCCACCCTGGTGCTGTTTAACATTCGGGTTTAGTGCTCCTTCACGAATGTAGCCATAATAACAATAATGACTACTGACACCTCCACCACCTCCATCACGACCACCACCATAAAAAGTCTATCAGTATTGTTACCCTGATTGTTGTCCCCAGCCTTGGAACAAAAACTACCAAGACGTTAGGACATTCGGCAATAATTCTCAGACCTTAGTCTCTAACTCCAGATTCTCTTCTGGCAACTAGCAGTTTGCAGTACTCAGACATCAGTCTCTTAACGCCAGATATATCGTAAATAGTTAACCCTATTTCACTTCCTTCACTAACATCTCAAGGGTATAATCACCCAGCCGTTGCCTCACCTGAATTTTCTCCTCCAGGATGCCCAGGCCAGTCTCTTTACCGACGGCGAACATGGACACCACCCAGTTTTGAGGCCTCTTGGGGATGGGGAACACCTGAATCTCCCGGCCCGCGCCACGCACGTCCATCCACGCCCAGTCACCGTCATCAGGGTCGTAGAAGCGATGGAGACGACTCAGGCGCCGGAGTCGGAATTCTCGTAGAGGATCTTCCACCACAGGACCTGCGCGGTGCAAGATTGTTGAAGTTAATTTGGGTGGATCGTAATTCTGTACAGGGCTACATGAAACTTATGGATTTAATACTCCCTTAGGAAAATAATACTAAGAATAATAAACCATATCACGGGCGGGGATTGAACTCGTGGCGAGTGAGTCGTAAAACTCCAGGTCACTCGCCACGAGTTCTATCCCCACCCGTGGTTTGGTTTATCTGCAATCATGTTATTACTATTTCGTGAGTCATTAAGGATAAGATTTCTTCGGATTTTTAACCCCGGAAGGTTAGCCACCCAGGATAACCCAAGAAAGTCAGTGCGTCATCGAGGACTGTCTGTCTTATTTCCATTGGGGTCCTTAATCTTGTCCCCCAGGATGCGACCCACACCAGTCGACTAACAACCCAGGTACCTATTTGCTGCTAGGTGAACATGACAACAGGTGTAAGGAAACACGTCGAAATGTTTCCACCCGCCGGGAATCGAACCCTCCGTGTGTGAAGCGAGAGCTCAAGCCACCAGACCACCGGGCCACCCAGGATAACAGCAATGTAGCTGAAATAAGTTAATCTGTACTCATATATACTGACTGATTACTCATCTATGTTTAGCAGGAGACATAGTTATAATAACCATATATAGAAATATGCAGAATTAAAAAAATAGAAGAAACTATACTTTCCAGGGACACAAGAATATAGATATAACTCGACCTTGATGAACCATTATGAATGTTGTGACAAGGAACAGGATCCAGAGGAATTTTTTGATCAATAAATGTCTCTAAATACTTTTAAAGAGAAAGGGAGGTTGCAAGTTGTCATTGGTATGATGTAAGAAGTTTGATGATGCATTAGACATATGTGCAACATCTGGGTATCTTTACTTCGTAGACGTTTCGCCCTCCAGTATCTTACTCAACACAATTCGTGGACATAATCTGAAGACTGTAGAAATATGTACAGACGACAGTGGAAGACGAGGTAATCCCTCGGCCTAGTGCTCAGAGCTGGTGATGAGCACCATACTCTTGAAGATACACACATGTTGCACACGCGTCTAATTCATCATCTTGTCGGTATTGTATATCTTTGATATACAAATTGCATCCTCAGCAACATTATGCAATTAAATTCAGGGTGTTTAAAATTGATAGACCCCATTTGACATATATACTGCTTTCAAATTGGGTCCATCAATTTGAAACAGTATATTAAATGACTAGTAGTCGGAGACATTGTGAGACGAGTCTCCACAGGGACAAGTAGTGAGCGAAATATTTGAAAGCCACAATCTGGAGTAGTCATCAGCAATGAAACAGTATATGCAAATAACGTCTAACTGCGAACAGCATAACTAATAAAATCTTAGATGTCCTAGCAAAAAAATTATTCAATGGAAAAAAAATCAGACCAGGATCTTACCTTGAATACTGTGCAGTTTTAGTTCCCAAATTACATAAAAGACGAAGATAAACTTGAGAGGCAACAAACTCGCATATTCATTGAGAAACAAAATCTGTGAAAAAAATACTCAAAGTACTTAACCTGTTCTCCATTAAGACACTAAACAAATGTGACACAAGAATGTGACACACAAGAATGTGACACACAAGAATGTGACACACAAGAATGTGACACACAAGAATGTGTCACACAAGAATGTGTGACACACAAGAATGTGTGACACACAAGAATGTGTGACACACAAGAATGTGAGACACACAAGAATGTGTGACACACAAGAATGTGTGACACACAAGAATGTGTGACACACAAGAATGTGTGACACACAAGAAAGTGAGACACACAAGAATGTGTGACACACAAGAATGTGAGACACACAAGAATGTGTGACACACAAGAATGTGTGACACACAAGAATGTGAGACACACAAGAATGTGAGACACACAAGAATGTGAGACACACAAGAATGTGAGACACACAAGAATGTGTGACACACAAGAATGTGAGACACACAAGAATGTGAGACACACAAGAATGTGAGACACACAAGAATGTGAGACACACAAGAATGTGTGACACACAAGAATGTGTGACACACAAGAATGTGACACAATACAACAAGAATGTGTGACACACAAGAATGTGGACATACCAAGAATGTGTGACACACAAGAATGTGACACAGAGCACACAAGAATGTGTGACACACAAGAATGTGAGACACACAGAATGTGTGACACACAGAATGTGTGACACAAGAATGTGACACACAAGAATGTGTGACACACAAGAATGTGTGACACACAAGAATGTGTGACACACAAGAATGTGACACACAAGAATGTGTGACACACAAGAATGTGACATACAAGAATGTGTGACACACAAGAATGTGTGACACACAAGAATAAAGAGTGTGACACACAAGAATGTGAGACACACAAGAATGTGACACACAAGAATGTGTGACACACAAGAATGTGTGACACACAAGAATGTGTGACACACAAGAATGTGTGACACACAAGAATGTGTGACACACAAGAATGTGTGACACACAAGAATGTGTGACACACAAGAATGTGTGACACACAAGAATGTGTGACACACAAGAATGTGTGACACACAAGAATGTGTGACACACAAGAATGTGTGACACACAAGAATGTGCTGATGACACAAGAATGTGTGCACAAATTTGCACAAGAATGTGTGACACACAAGAATGTGTGACACACAAGAATGTGACACACAAGAATGTGACACACAAGAATGTGACACACAAGAATGTGACACACAAGAATGTGACACACAAGAATGTGACACAGGAATGTGACACACAAGAATGTGTGACACACAAGAACGTGAGACACACAAGAATGTGTGACACACAAGAATGTGTGACACACAAGAATGTGTGACACACAAGAATGTGTGACACACAAGAATGTGTGACACACAAGAATGTGTGACACACAAGAATGTGTGACACACAAGAATGTGTGACACTGACACAAAGAATGTGTGACACAAAGAATGTGTGACACAAGAATGTGTGACACACAAGAATGTGTGAACAACAAAGAATGTGTACATGAATGTACAAGAATGTTGACACACAAGAATGTGACACAAGAATTGTGAAGACAAGAATGTGTGATACAGAATTTTATGAAAAGTGACAAAGATGTGACACAAAATGTGACAACAGAATGTGACACACAAGAATGTGACACAAGAATGTGAGACACAAGAATGGAAAACTATTTGAAAAGCAAAGTTGTTTAATAATGCATAACAGAATGAACTACGAACAAAAATGCAACAAAATGAGGGTAAAGCCTATTCTGTGATTAGAAAAATATTGAAAATATAAACCACGTTAATTAAGTGCATGGAATGTTCAGCTGATCCATATGCTCTATTATTTAGCATTCACTTACCTTAGAAATGCAGAAAAAAATCTGAAAAAATTAAACTTCAACTAGATACACTGCTAGGAATAGCTGGATACACTGCTAGGGTTAACTACATGCATTGCTAGGGCTAGCTGCATGCATTGCTAGGGCTAGCTGCATACACTGCTAGGGCTAGCTGGATATACTGCTAGGAATAGCTGGATATCTGAGAATGCTTGAATAGCTGGAATGTGGATGATGCTTGCTAGGAATAGCTGCATCATTGCTAGGAATGCTGAGCACATACGACTGCTAGACTAGCTGCATGCATTGCTAGGGCTAGCTACATACACTGCTAGGGCTAGCTGCATGCATTGCTAGGGCTAGCTGCATACACTGCTAGGGCTAGTTGCATGCATTGCTAGGGCTAGCTGCATACACTGTGGCTATGCATACAATGGACTAGCAATGCATACAACATGCTAGGGCTAGCTGGATAAATTGCTAGGACTAGCTGCATACACTGCTAGGGCTAGCTGGATACATTCTAGGCTAGCTGCATACACTGCTAGGGCTGCTGATATAGCATTACTAGGCTAGCTGCATACAAACTGCTAGGGCTAGCTGGATACATTACTAGGGCTAGCTGCATACACTGCTAGGGCTAGCTGAATACACTGCTAGGGCTAGCTGCATACACTGCTAGGGCTAGCTGGATACATTACTAGGGCTAGCTGCATACACTGCTAGGGCTAGCTGGATACATTACTAGGGCTAGCTGCATACACTGCTAGGGCTAGCTGGATACATTACTAGGGCTAGCTGCATACACTGCTAGGGCTAGCTGGATACATTACTAGGGCTAGCTGTATACACTGCTAGGGCTAGCTTCGTCCAGTACAAATACGGGGCCGGTGCAGGCCTAACCTTACTTAACTGACAACCTTGGAGACGACTGGCTGACCACGGACTATCCAGACATATCAGTATGAGTAGTAGAGATTGCCGCTGCATTAAAAGACCAAATCCTACTTCCACCTTAACTACTTAATATTCATGTACTGTTTAATCAAGGCAAATGTGACTCACAGCCGGCCTCGTCGGAGCGATCAAGACAGTCAAAGCGGGCGTCGCAGCGTTGCTGGAAGCCGAAGCAACCTCCGGTAAGACATTTGAACTCCCTCTCACCGCACTCCGGGGTCTCTGTTAACACAATGCATTGCAGCTCGTATATAAGATGGCCAAAAATACTGCAGAAGAATGTCAAATCAGGCAAATATTACGTTAAATAATAAATATATGAGGCGTCGTGTACGTGTCAGTTCAGCTGTAAGTTTTAACTTTCCTGAGGACATAACAAGCAGACCACGTACATCCTTGTTGCTGTTTGAATATTACATGTCTGACTAACACAACAACTTTGTACAAAATAATATTAATTTTTTTGTAAATATATTATGTAAAAGAAAATATATCACCCCAAAAGAAATTTTGTCTTGAAAATGAGCTCTTACAAAACTTACAATCAGTTTAGATAGTTGGAATTATTACTTTTCATTAGTATAATTATCATCACTGATAAAACAATCTTCACCGTGGGAGACACTGAGAGTGTCATGTTGGTAAAATTATCTTCACCGTGGGAGACACTGAGAGTGTCATGTTAGTATAATTATCTTCACCGTGGGAGACACTGAGAGTGTCATGTTAGTATAATTATCTTCACCGTGGGAGACACAGTCATGTTTATGTATTAGCAATCAGGTTTTTTATTAATTTTACACAGTTTGTTCAATAATGGTTAAAGTACAGACTGTGCTCCCATCTGAGGTATTGTGTACCTGTCCAAGGTATTGTGTACCTGTCCAAGGTATTGTGTACCTGTCCAAGGTATTGTGTACCTGTCCAAGGTATTGTGTACCTGTCCAAGGTATTGTGTACCCGTCTGAGGTATTGTGTGTGTTCCCATACGAGATATCGAGTGTGTCCTCTGCTGGAAGTTAATGTATATTTTGCGTTTCATTTTATAATCTCATTTCAACAGTTGGCATAACATACACCCTTATGTGTGCCTCAATGTAGTTTTTAAATGACTACACTAGGAATAAAGTACATAATCTTTGAATACACATCTAAGTTTCACTCATCTGTAGAAATTTTTGTACTTTAGGAGAATACAGATAAAAATCCGATTTACCAACTAGAACAGTACGTGATGGCTTACACGTCATTTGTTACTCACCTGAAGCGTGATGCGGGTGATAGAAGAGGTCCGCATCCGTCAGCACAACGAGGTCGCTGAAGTTGAATGTAGAGGGCGCATCGGGCCCGGCCATCGCAGTGGGAAAGAGGAACACCTTGGCCCCGTTGCCATCCCTCGACCTAATCAGTGACAGTGAAGCAACTTGTTACTTCTGCTTTATATGCATACGAAATAAAGTACACATATTTAAGACAGAAAGACACGCAAAGACATCAAATCAGAGACAAAGAAGGACAGAAAAAAAAGAAACATTTTTTCTTTGCAAAAAATTGCTCATGTTGGACTATGTACAGACGTACCTGGTAGCGGCGCGACGTACGTGGGGCACGGAAATGTTCGAGCTTCCTTCGTACATAGTGTCGTTCTTTTCCAGATTTAGCATGTGGTAGAGGACCCTTGCGGCGTCCAGCTCGTGACCGGCGTCCATGTGGTGAGTCTCTTCCCAGACAGAGGACACGGCAAAGGATGCACCAATCTCCCCGATCATCTTCATCTCCGCTGACCCACCACTGTGGTCTTTATGCTCGTTCCACCGGATGTCCACCTGAACAAGAGAAGCGTGATAGCCTCTTACTATCTGACCTCAAAACAATACTCTTCTTCCATCTAGTTGGTTGAGGTTATACATTTCCAGTGATATGTTATCTACACGACTAACTAACCTCTACTTTTTCCCTGATAAGCGGCCCGATATTTTTACCTGAAGAACGAAAAAGACAATACTGTGACTGGAACAATACACAAATAACCCCCACATAGAAGAGAGGAGCTTACGACGACGTTTCGGTCCAACTTGGACCATTTACAAAGTCACACTAACAAAAACAAGAGGAGGGAGTATATATAGAGGCCAGCAGACAGGGGCGGGAAAAGGAGAGGAAGTGGTGGAGGAGTAATAGTGGTAGTAGTAGTGGTGGTAGTAGTAGTAGTAGTGGAGTCAGTCATATACTAAGAAAGAGGAGCACTGCAAGGGAGCTAGCAGCCCACAGAGGGTAGGGACACAGAAGGGGTAAAAAATAAAAGACATATACAAGGCAAAAGAAAGAAAACCCAGAGGAGAAAGAAGAAAGAAGCAAGAGGAAAGGGGAAGAGGGAGAAGGGGAAAAAAGAATCAGGTTAAGTCACGGGTGTTCCGCCCCTGTCTGCTGGCCTCTATATATACTCCCTTCTCTTCTTTTTGTTAGTGTGACTTTGTAAATGGTCCAAGTCGGACCGAAACGTCGTCGTAAGCTCCTCTCTTCTATGTGCGAGAAACAAACTTATGACGACGTTTCGGCCCGACCTGGACCACTAACTGGCCACACACGAAGGTAAGGGAGCCAGTATATACAAGTCATAATATTTTGCCTAAATTCTATTTGCTCTTCTTTGTGCTTGTCTGATGCGGAAGAATAGTTTCTTCAGCATTTTTTCCGTATCATCCTATACCGTCCTTTTTTTCTGTATTCCTGAACTTGCCTTACCTTGTGTCTCCCCAGTGGGTTGACGGGGACGACGAGGGCGTGGGAGACGAGCTGACCATCGTTTGCCACCACCCAGACCACGATGTGCACTGCTGGGGTCATCTCTGTGGAGGCCGGCAGGGAAAACGTGGTGATGGTGGATAGTCCATGATCCTTTACCAGTTCTCTTCCACTGTAGATCACAACACCTTGCGCCAAGACCTGTGATATGATAAAGCTTTTGTTGAAATAAGACACGTGTTGAATTAATGCCTGTGTTGAGAGAACACTTGTGTTGAGTTAACAACAACTGGGAGACATTCACAATACTTGGTATGCGATACCAGTTGTTAGACATTCAGACTGCTTATTAAGGGAAAACACCAGTTCCATAAACAGCAGTGAGTCGTTCACGCTGCTTTTTATGGGACTACACCGTTACAATGGTACTATGGCTTGGTATGGTTTGTTTGCAATCGTGTCATTACGATTTCGTGAGTCAGTTATTATATACAAGGAAAGTGCGAAGCACGTACATGTCAGAAAGTACTTGGGAAATAGGAAGTAATCAGGTTTGACAGAAGGGAAGAGTGACTCCTTCACCAGCATAAGGCTGCTCTCTGAAGAAACCTGTATGACATGGAACTTTCTTTTAAAAACTGCTTATGTCACAATTTCCTAAGTTTACATGGAAGTATTATTGTGCCACTCGCACAAGTCTTATGACTTTGCTCAGAGTAATTCAAAGAAAATATTTTTGGTGACTTTATATCGTCAGCCGTTAGTCATTTAAACTGCATTCTCAAGTGATTTCGCGACCAGATTTTTATTATTATAATCAAATAGAAGCGCTAAACCACAGGGTTCGCGACCAGAAAGGCTGTTAACAGGACGGAGAATCGAGACTTCACCCACCCTTGTGTTGAATGACCCACAGGGGCCATACAGAGCTTCACATAAAAAATAATAAATAAATAAGTTTTAAGACATTAGTTAGCCACTCTTAATAGTTTAAATTCGCAGTCTGAAGGCAAAGACACTTGCTTTAGAAAAAATTACACTTTTACTGGGGCGACGAATCTGTTTGTGTAGAGATTTTATAAAGTTATGACTTGACTCAGCTCTCAGCACAGTGAATCGTCGTCCCAATAAAAGCTTGTCCTGCAACATGTGTCTTGTCCTCACATTAGTAGGCAACGCACCGCTTCATTCACTTATTTTATCGACAACGCTAACATAAGCGATCATTTTTACTGAGATTATTCTATTAAATGCTATTATTATAAAGGGGTTCAAGAGTGCTGCACACGCTGAGAGAGGTTTTGTTTTTTAGCGAGAAAATATCACGGTAATAGGCGGTCATTTCCTGCAGACATTAAATTATAGTGCAGGAAGACCACGAGAGGAGCCAAGGTCGCCGAATACAACCACGGACAGGTACGCATGTCACTACCACGGACACACCCAAGTTGAGTGTTAATGGTCAGTGATCGGCGGTCAGGGTTCGTCCGTCGAAGTCCAGTTACGCTTCGTTAAACCAGGTTTCAAAAATTATCCCAATTTTCTACAATAGCATCTACACACTTCCTGAAGTGGCTTCACCATCTGTATTGAACTTAATTAAGCTCTCTGCTCGTAGATGTATTCTGTGGTGATGATTAACAGTTAATGCTTCCTTCTATGAGATTCAAAGGTCAATAGATTTACATTTATTTTTAAACTTTAAGTTATTAATGTGCTCTAGAAGACGAAACACCGACGCAAAGATAGAGTGGAAAGTAACCTTTTTATCAGTTTCGAAATTTTTATATATTTCAGTCATATTACTCAGACATGTGGGTGTGAGCAAAGCAACATTTATGAAGGGATTCAGGGAAACCGGCAGGCTGGACTTGAGTCCTGGAGGTGGGAAGTACAGTGTCTGCACTCTGAAGGAGGGGTGTTGATGTTGCAGTTTTTTTTTTAATGTAGTGTAGGGGCGCCTCTGGCAAGACAGTGATGGAGTGAATGATGATGACAGTGTTTCTTCTTTTTGGGGTCACCCTGCCTTGGTGGGAAACGGCTGGTGTACTAATAAAAAAAAATTACTCAAATATGATCTGGAGAACAAGAGAGTGTCTTCGGCAAGTGTAGTGCAGTTGACGTGAGCCCATCCGAGTGAAGCACATCCGAGCGAAGCACATCCGAGCGAAGCACATCCGAGTGAAGCACATCCGAGTGAAGCACATCCGAGTGAAGCACATCCGAGCGAAGCACATCCGAGCGAAGCACATCCGAGTGAAGCACATCCGAGCGAAGCACATCCGAGCGAAGCACATCCGAGTGAAGCACATCCGAGTGAAGCACATCCGAGTGAAGCACATCCGAGTGAAGCACATCCGGGCGAAGCACATCCGTGTGAAGCACATCCAAGCGAACCACATCCGAGTGAAGCACATTCGAGTGAAGCACATCCGGGCGAAGCACATTCGAGTGAAGCACATCCGAGTGAAGCACATTCGAGTGAAGCACATCCGGGCGAACCACATCCGAGTGAAGCACATCCGAGTGAAGCACATCCGGGCGAAGCACATTCGAGTGAAGCACATCCGAGCGAAGCACATCTGAGCGAAGCACATCCGAGCGAAGCACATCCGAGCGAAGCACATCCGAGCGAAGCAAAAGCAAAATTTCCAAATCACCATCTTAGACAATATCTTTCTCCTGGAAGCGAGATCAGCAGCATCTCCTTCAAGTAGTGTGATGCTAGTAGGGGTTTCTTGGTCTAAAGAAACTGGAGGTCCTCCTCTTTCTTGGATCAAATCTTATTGCCTCCCATTCCCCAGGTTTTGCATGACTTACGGGTTTAGTGCTTTCCAGTGAATATTTATAATTGGGGAGTGCCACGCATCCTGAATGAGCATATCCTCATAATGAACATATGCTCATAATGAGCATATCCTCATAATGAGCATATCCTCATAATGAACATATCCTCATAATGAGCATATCCTCATAATGAGCATATCCTCATAATGAACATATGCTCATAATGAGCATATCCTCATAATGAACATATACTCATAATGAGCATATCCTCATAATGAGCATATCCTCATAATGAACATATGCTCATAATGAGCATATCCTCATAGTGAGCTTATCCTCATAATGAGCACATCCTCATAATGAGCACATCCTCATAATGAGCATATCCTCATAATGAACATATCCTCATAATGAGCATATCCTCATAATGAGCATATCCTCATAATGAGCATATCCTCATAATGAGCATATCCTCATAATGAACATATCCTCATAATGAGCATATCCTCATAATGAGCATATCCTCATAATGAGCATATCCTCATAATGAGTATATCCTCATAATGAGCATATCCTCATAATGAACATATCCTCATAATGAGCATATCCTCATAATGAACATATCCTCATAATGAGCATATCCTCATAATGAGCATATCCTCATAATGATCATATCCTCATAATGAGTATATCCTCATAATGAGCATATCCTCATAATGAGCATATCCTCATAATGAGCATATCCTCATAATGAGTATATTCTCATAATGAGCATATCCTCATAATGAGCATATCCTCATAATGAGCATATCCTCATAATGAGCATATCCTCATAATGAGTATATCCTCATAATGAGTATATCCTCATAATGAGCATATCCTTATAATGAGCATATCCTCATAATGAGTATATCCTGATAATGAGCATATCCTCATACTGAGCATATCCTCATAATGAGCATATCCTCAAAATGAGCATATCTTCATAATGAGCATATCCTGATAATGAGCATATCCTCATAATGAGCATATCCTCATAATGAGTATATCCTCATAATGAGCATATCCTCATAATGAGTATATCCTCATAATGAGCATATCCTCAAAATGAGCATATCCTCATAATGAGCATATCCTCATAATGAGCATATCCTCATAATGAGCATATCCTCATAATGAGTATATCCTCATAATGAGCATATCCTCATAATGAGTACATCCTCATAATGAGCATATCCTCATAATGAGTATATCCTCATAATGAGCATATCCTCATAATGAGCATTTCCTCATAATGAGCATATCCTCATAATGAGTATATCCTCATAATGAGCATATCCTCAAAATGAGCATATCCTCATAATGAGCATATCCTCATAATGATCATATCCTCATAATGAGTATATCCTCATAATGAGCATATCCTCATAATGAGCATATCCTCATAATGAGCATATCCTCATAATGAGTATATTCTCATAATGAGCATATCCTCATAATGAGCATATCCTCATAATGAGCATATCCTCATAATGAGTATATCCTCATAATGAGTATATCCTCATAATGAGCATATCCTCATAATGAGCATATCATCATAATGAGTATATCCTGATAATGAGCATATCTTCATACTGAGCATATCCTCATAATGAGCATATCCTCAAAATGAGCATATCTTCATAATGAGCATATCCTGATAATGAGCATATCCTCATAATGAGCATATCCTCATAATGAGTATATCCTCATAATGAGCATATCCTCATAATGAGTATATCCTCATAATGAGCATATCCTCAAAATGAGCATATCCTCATAATGAGCATATCCTCATAATGAGCATATCCTCATAATGAGCATATCCTCATAATGAGTATATCCTCATAATGAGCATATCCTCATAATGAGTACATCCTCATAATGAGCATATCCTCATAATGAGTATATCCTCATAATGAGCATATCCTCATAATGAGCATTTCCTCATAATGAGCATATCCTCATAATGAGTATATCCTCATAATGAGCATATCCTCAAAATGAGCATATCCTCATAATGAGCATATCCTCATAATGAGCATATCCTCATAATGAGTATATCCTCATAATGAGCATATCCTCATAATGAGTATATCCTCATAATGACAATAAATTTCAGTTCAAATGATTGACACGACATTGACACCGTTCTTTTTGTCTTTTGTTTTTCAAAATGGATATATCACTACCTTTACTATTATCTAAGTTCAGGAAGTCCTGCACTTCTTTTGCAATATACTACCAACCTCAGTTACTACGTGTTTATATGTATTAATCCAATAGCCCTGTTCTCTCGTACGTTCTTTAAAGACTACAGGAGAGAACTGGTTTATTCATACTGAGGAGTGGATAAAAGACTTCTAGAAACACAAGGTTTACTCACCACATAGTTGAAGTACTCAGTGTAGAAATTGTTTCTGACGTGAAGGATGATGAACTGCCCCGGTGTGGCGTCTGTGGTTGAGGTCTCGATCTGCAGGTGACGGTTCCTGGGTGAGTGGTGGAGCGCCCCCACCAGTGTGGTTGATGCTGTCATCCCACTGCTGGTTACCAACCTGCAACACCACTACACAGTGAGTCCTGGTGCTGACAACCCATGTTCACCACCACCATCACCACTACAGAGCGAGTCCTGGTGCTGACACCAGGACTCGCTGGTGTCAACACCCGCATGGTGCTTCACTGTACTGGACTGATGAAGCCACTGGCTGGCGAAGTGTTTCCACAATAAAGATACCCAAGTGTTGCACAAGTGTTGCACAAGTGTTGCATCAGTATACCAGTCATCAACTTGCCGGGTTTCTAAACTATTTTTATAACAACTTCCACTAGAACGATGGCTTCTACAACATACCTGATCCTGGTAAATAAGACAAACTTGGGTATCTATATTACCTAAACGTTTCGCCTGCACAACAGGCTTCATCAGTCGGGTAAAGATAAATGCAGCACTGAGAGCAGAAGCAGAACTGACGTGTTCAGTCCGTCAACCTCGGTGGGAGGTAATCAGTCCCTCAAACCTGAAGTATATTGTAGACATGCAGTTAGACCTTGTATACTAGAGTAGAAGTGAGATGAAGTAGCTGAAATTGACGTCACAGATGAGCGTCACTACCAGTTGACGTCACAGGTGAGCGTCACTACCAGTTGACGTCACAGGTGAGCGTCACTACCAGCTGACGTCACAGGTGAGCCTTGCTACCAACGGAAGTGCAATAAGTCATGCTATACAGCTTCTTCACTTCAACTCTACTCCAGCACATGAGGGTTTGGCCCTCTTGTCTCTGCTTTAGGTTCGAGGGACTGACCACCTCTCACCCAGGGTGATGGACTGATCACATCAATGCTACTTCTATACTGTAACTGATTTTCACACAGTTGAGTTACTTGTTTTAATTTTTAAGATTTTTAACCATGACTAATTTCTACTGTAACTTGCAGCAAGACTTTAAATATTAAGGACCACAGTGGAAATAAGTGACTGACTTTTTTGGGGGTTATCCTGCTGGATAATTTACACGTAAGTTAAACTATGTATGATAATTGTACTTATGTATACTTGTACCTAAATAAACTTACTTAACAAAATGTAGCGTTGCAGTAGGTCGTTTTTTAAAATCATTTATTCAAACTACCAGCCCATGCTACCAAGGCCCTTCACAAATCAACCCTCTGCTCCATCATACAGCTGTCAAACTTTTTTTTTTTAAATAGCCAAAGGGAGTAACTTGACTGCACCTTTTTCCTCTCCCTATATATGACCATTTATGTTTTTATAATTGTGATTTGAAAAAGCTCACTGCCTGGACGAAAAGTTGTCTTCATCAATCGATACTCTACTACATTTCACTTACTGGTCAACAAATCCGATATGAATTTTCAGATGTCATCCTTTATTTTGTCAAGTAGGCTACTTTTATCTACAAAACATAATTCCTCACACACTACAACAATAACAAATCCAATTGCGTGATACGAGAGGAGTGAGGAAGCCAGTTGATAAGGTCACCACGATGCCTAAAACCCTCTGTAAATATATTAGGGACTAAAGACAGGAGGTTAAAATAGGTTAACTTACAGTAATGATTAGACTCACCTAGCATCAACTTTGAGTGCCTGAGTGCCTTCAGGTAGATCGAAAATTACTTGAGCGACGCCAGAGCCTTCCAGCAGCGTCTGCCCCGACACATCCACCTTTTCCACCTGTAGATACACTAACGTTATATAAACCACACATGAACCTTGAAACTTCTCCATCGCGTCCAGGACGAAGAAGACGGATATCATGGATATAATGTGTATATGATGCTATCATATACACATTATCTGGAGATTTATATAATGATATATAATGATTGATATAATGAAGGAATAGAAGCAGTCACAAATGTTTACATTTCTCAAAGGCCAAGGAAGGGGGGAGATAACTAAATGCAATGAGGTCTGAAAAAAATATATATAGAAAAACAGTATGAAAATAAATTTGTTGAAAAACACTCCGGTTTATTGGCTCTGACTGACATATCTACTGAACAAGAAAGAAGACTTTTTTTATGATCATTTTCAAGTCATACTTAACACATGAGAAGACAATAGACAAAGAAATATAATAAGTGCATATATAAATCTAGTATTAAGATTAACATTCATAGAAATTGATAAAGTAACTTAATTCTCCGAAAATTTAGCCATTTAGAAAATATCGTCACAATTTATACCAGAGAAAAGGCTGGACTTTGAGTTGTGGATCAGTGCATGAGAGACTAAGTAGTCACCCACGTTCAGAAAGTTCAACCTGTCTGCCTAGGAGATACTGCTGATACGAGGAATTATTAACTCGATTCACTCAGCTTTCTAACTCATTTATAACCAATCTTCTTTGCTGAGAATTTCAGTGCATTGCCTGATGTGACAGACTCGCGGTATTGCCTAAGGACTTCTGTAGATAAATGGTCCAGAGGACCGACAAATTGAAGACTGAGACTCTTGTCCAACACTTGGGTATCTTTATTGTAGAAACGTTTCGACAACCAGTGGCTTCCTCAGTCCAATACAGAGAATAATGGTGGAAGATCATAAGGAGTTTGAGGTAATCAGTCCTCAGCGGAGTCGATGTGATCAGTCCATCAATCTTGATAAAAGATTGATAGACTGACCACATCGACTCCAGGCTGCCGGACTAATACCTCAGATTCCTTCTGATGTTCCACCATTCTTCTCTGTATTGGACTGATGAAGCCACTGGTTGGCGAAACGTTTCTACAATAAAGATACCCAAGTGTTGGACAAGCGTCTCAGTCTGAGACCTTCTATTATTAATGCAGTTACCAATTACCAACGAATAAAACAATAATATTTATGCATGGAAATATAAACACATAATCAGTATAATGTGATCCTTTATTGTCAACGTTTCGCCCACGCAGCGGGCTTTATCAAGTCACAAACACATCCTGATCTGTTTGTGACTCGATAAAGCCCACTGTGTGGGCGAAACGTTAACAATAAAGGATCACATTTTACTGCTTATGTGTTTACATTTCCATTGTGTCGGTATTTTATACCAATTATTTCCAATATTTATGCATTCTGATATGAATCTACATACGCACTGTTGCCTTGGCTAAAGATTTCATCAAATCAGAAAGAACGTTGATTAAATTCTAGATTCTATAATTTAGAAGGACTGTGGTTATTGTTCTTTTCCAGGATTACAAAAGTATTTTTGTCCACATTGAACTGCACCTGCCACTCTTCTGGCATTAACATTAACTTCAGGAAAGTCTCGTGAGGTTCCTTGTGTCCTCGTGAGGTTCCTTGTGTCCTCGTGAGGTTCCTTGTGTCCTCGCGAGGTTACTTGTGTCCCCTCGAGGTTCCTTGTGTCCTCGTGAGGTTCTTGGTGTTCTCGTCTACAGTAACACATACATAAAGGACAATAAATCACAATCCTGTCGAGATATGTACAGTAAACTGAATGACTGAGATTATGTAGACCCGTGAGCTGCGTCCAGAGGTGCTCATGACCAGGGTGACCTGTGGTGACCTACCTGAGAGCTGCGTCCAGTGGAACTCATGACCAGGGTGACCTACCTGAGAGCTGCGTCCAGTGGAACTCATGACCAGGGTGACCTACCTGAGAGCTGCGTCCAGTGGAACTCATGACCAGGGTGACCTACCTGAGAGCTGCGTCCAGTGGAACTCATGACCAGGGTGACCTGCGCATCTGACAATTCTTCTTCTCCCAGCGGGTGATCGTCCTGGTACGACGCAAACACCTGCCACCAGAAATACTCATAAACCAATAAATTCAAATACAGTGTGTGTGTGTGTGTGTGTGTGTGTGTGTGTGTGTGTGTGTGTGTGTAGGTCACTGGACGAGTCAGATTATGAAGTCCCTTATTTTTGGGGACAGGAAATATCAAAATATGAAATAAAATACTGTTAATGTAATAATGTTAATGTATTCTCTGGCGACACCATCTTACCTCTGGAGTTTTAACAAGAGTGAGGAATAGCTGGGGGGGAGGGGGGAGGAGGGAGGGGGAAACTGGTTTGATTACTTTCCCTTTCTTCACTATTTTACTTCATATATTTTTTTTATTCTAGCGTACTCCCATCAAACAGTGTGTGTGTGTGTGTGTGTGAGTGTGTGTGTGTGTGTGTGTGTGTTTGTGTGTGTGTGTGTGTTAGTTACCATTTTGTCCTAGGCACATGTCGATTTGACACTAGGCCTGTAGTATGTATGTGTGTGTGTGTGTAAGGAAACACTTCGAAATGTTTCCGCCCCGTCGGGAATAGAACCCGGGCCCTCCGTGCGTTAAGCGAGAGCTTTACCACTAGGCCACCGGGGCTGTGTGTGTGTGTGTGTGTTCGTAAATCTTAGTACCTAAATGCGTTTTCATTTTTCCTATATATGAAGCCTCGTAGCACTCACGTATAATCGTAAACTATTCAGGAAAACCAAAGTAGCATTTAGTTACTAGGATTTACGAAACATAGAAAAATATCAGACCGGACAACGCTTGCTATAGTTACCAAGACAATTATAACCTGTCATAGTTGATGCCGGGTTGACAGTCATAGCTGCCAGTCAGTCACACAGACACCTGATAATGGAGACTTTGTCTATACATTTTTACTGACCTGTGGCACTGATGGCGTCGAAACTTTCATTGACTTATGTTTTAAATTGTGTTGGGAACTCCCAGACTGTGTTTGTCAATTGTACTAAGCCTCATTTGAAGTAATTTTTGGGTCGTTTATTTTTAATTGCCCTTCAGATCACGTTTTAACTTAGTTTATAAAACTACAAGTAGGTGAGTACATGGTGAGTCACCACCACCATACACAAGGAAAGAATCACCACCATCATACACAGAAAAGTCACCACCACCATACACAGGGAAGAGTCACCACCATCATACACAGGCAAGAGTCACCACCACCATATACAGGGAAGTCACCACCGCCATACACAGGGAAGTCACCACCGCCATACACAGGGAAGTCACCACCACCATACACAGGGCAGTCACCACAGTTACTATATACGTCTACTACCATACACAGGAGAGTCATCACCACATTCTGAAGTCACCACTATACACAGAGATTTTACCACTACTATCCTAAGGGAAACCAACACCACCATACACAGGGGTCACCACCATACACAGTGGAGTCACCAACACCATAAACAGGGGAGTCAACACCATACACAGGGAAGTCACCACCACCATACACAGGGAAATCACCATCACCATACACAGGGGAGTCACCACCCCTACCATACACAAGGGAGTCACCACCACCATACACAGAGGATTCACCACCACCATACACAAGGGAGTCACCACCATACAGAGGGGAGTCACCACCACCACCATATACAATGGAGTCACCACCATACACAGGGAAGTCACCACCACCACCATACACAGAGGAGTCACCACCGCCACCATACACAGGGGAGTCACCACCACCACCATACACAGGGGAGTCACCACAATACACAGGGGAGTCGTCGCGAAAGCCACTGGAGTTTTGAGACTCTGACCGCGGGTTCGAACCCCACCCGTGATATGTTTTTTTACAGGGGAGTCACTACCACCATCATACACAGGGGAGTCACCACCGCCACCATGCACCTGGGAGTCACCACCACTATACACCAGGGAGTCACCACTACCACTATACACAAGGGAGTCACCACCACGACCATACATAGGAAAGTCACCACCACCATACACAAGGGAGTCACCACCACCATACACAAGGGAGTCACCACCACCATACACAGGGGAGTCACCACCACCATACACAGGGGAGTCACCACCACCACCACACAGGGGAATCACCACCACCATACACAGGGAATCACCACCACCATACACAGGGAGTCACCACCACCCTACACAGGGAGTCACCACCACCACCATACACATGGGAGTCATCACCACCACCATACACAGGGGAGTCACCACCACCATACACAGGGGAGTCACCACCACCATACACAGGGGAGTCACCACCACCATACACAGGGGAGTCACCACCACCATACACAGGGGAGTCACCACCACCATACACAGGGGAGTCACCACCACCATACACAGGGGTCACCACCACCACCATACACAGGGGAGTCACCACCACCATACACAGGGGAGTCACCACCACCATACACAGGGAGTCACCACACCATACACAGGGAGTCACCACCACCATACACAGGGAGTCACCACCACCATACACAGGGGAGTCACCACCACCATACACAGGGGAGTCATCACCACCACCATACACAGGGGAGTCACCACCACCATACACAAGGGAGTCATCACCACTACCATACACAGGGGAGTCACCACTACCATACACAGGGGAGTCATCACCACCATACACAGGAGTCACCACCACCATACACAGGGAGTCACCACCACCATACACAGGGAGTTACCACCACCATACACAGGGAGTCACCACCAGTATACACAGGAGGAGTCACCACCACCATACACAGGGGTCACCACCACCACCATACACAGGGAGTGACCACCACCATACACAGGGGAGTCACCACCACCATACACAGGGGAGTGACCACCACCATACACAGGGGAGTCACCACCACCATACACAGGGGAGTCACCACCACCATACACAGGGGAGTCACCACCACCATACACAGGGAGTCATCCCACCACCATACACAGGGGAGTCACCACCACCATACACAGGGAGTCATCACTACCACCATACACAGGAGTCACCACCACCATACACAGGGAGTCACCACCACCATACACAGGGGAGTCACCACCACCATACACAGGAGTCACCACCACCATCACAGGGAGTCACCACCACCATCACAGGGAGTTTACCACCACCATACACAGGGAGTCACCACCACCATACACAGGGAGTCACCACCACCATACACAGGGAGTCACCACCACCATACACAGGAGTCGCCACCACCATACACAGGGAGTCACCACCACCATACACAGGAGTCACCACCACCATACACAGGAGTCACCACCACCATACACAGGGAGTTTACCACCACCATACACAGGGAGTCACCACCACCACCATACACAGGGAGTTTACCACCACCATACACAGGAGTCATCACCACCACCATACACAGGGGAGTCACCACCACCACCATACACAGGGGAGTCACCACCACCACCATACACAGGGGAGTCACCACCACCATACACAGGGGAGTCACCACCACCATACACAGGGGAGTCACCACCACCATACACAGGGGAGTCACCACCACCATACACAGGGGAGTCACCACCACCATACACAGGGGAGTCACCACCTACCTGACTGGCATTGCTCCCCTCAACTTCAGCTGGTCACACATGCGTGGTGGGACTAACGAAAAATTAACAGGAAGAAGGAAGAGGATGAGGAGGAGGAGTAGGAGTAAGAGTAGGAGGAGAAGTAGGAGGAAGAGAGGGAAGAAGGATTAATAATGATAATTATAGAATGGTGGTGACGACAAATATATTAAAATTTGCAATAATAATAATAATTATAGTTATAATAATAAATCTTAAGAGTGAAAAAAATAAAAATACATTTAACCATCACAGTGTGTGTGTGTGTGTGTATGTGTTTAAAAGATAGATAGAGAGAGAGAGAGAGAGAGAGAGAGAGAGAGAAAAGAGAGAAAATCACAAGATACTAGAGAGCTGAGAAGTTGGTTTGTTAATTGGTTTTTAATCCTGTCGACTACATAAACCAGCATCAGACGTGAGCCGAGTATGTTTCATTGTATACGATGTTCATCACACTCGCGACCAGTGAACTGGCAGTTCAGAGTGTAGCAGTTCTGGGGCCCCACTGCTGCGCTTATTGTCCAGTTCGACCCACCAATCATATGAAAATCGGCTACTTCAGCCAAGATGACGTCGGTTCAGCTTGCCTGGCTGAATGGCAGACATCCATAGACATTGGTCGTGACTATTCATGCTTTGAGTGGCTCTGATTTGTACGATTTCAACGTAGGATCGAGCCTTCACCTCGCCTTGTGCTAAATGACCCACCCACTTTTTTATTGCATTTGTTTTGATTTCTAATATGAAGTCATATCATTACTTATTCACAATTATCCCGCACTTAAGAGAGAGAAAATTTAAAATGAAGTTTGGGTTAGTCAGGAAGAGTGGAGGGGTTGAAGGTAGTAGTAGTTGATGTAGTAGTTGATGTAGTAGTTGATGTAGTAGAGATGGTAGTAGTACTAGGTGTATTAGTAGTGGTAATAGTTTTAGTAGTAGTAATGTACAGGCAGTATAAAAAAGTAGTAGCAATGACAGAAAAAGTAGCAATGGTAGTAAAAAGTAGTAGAATTAGTAACAAAGATTATAGCAGCAGGAGTATTAATAGTAAATATAACAATGGTGATTCATTTACATCTGAGAGCGGTGGAAAGACAGGTGAGTGACTCGACCCTCTCACACGTCCCCAAGCAACACACAATGGAAAAACAAATAAGAGAAGCACTGCAATAATTCACTGGGCCATGCAAGCTAAGTAAGAAGAAAGCAGTAAAGAGAGAAAGTCAGAGGAGAGTAAATGCAAAGGAAAACAGAAAACGGACCAAAGCCAAAAAAAAAAAAAAATGTGAGAAGGTGGCAAATGTCAGGTCAAGTTACAAGTGTTTTGAAGATTAGGTCACTTGACAATGTATCGAGAAGCAGGTATTTACAGTAACAAAACCAGAACTGGGATTCATGTTAAGAAAGGTCATGTTCTCGAAATGTCGTGGTGAGCTTTCTATCTGGGTTATTTTGTGAACTGTTCCAGCCACGGTATTGTTACTTTCTGCTACTTAATATACGCAAAACTTTCGTTTATCTTATTTTAAGACCTTGCTCTCCTGCTTTTTGGCACCAGTGCCAACAACCCTCTACCATTTCCCTGCAAATTACTCATCTGACATTACATTAAATTCTCGCACTAAGACTGACTCTCAGTCAGATTTTCAAATTTCCTATTTATCCTCTGTCATCTGATTGCCAGGGTTATTGTGGTCAGTTTTTTTTTTTAATTTACGTATTCGTAGTTAAAGTATCTTTAGGCTTTTATAGCCAAACCCTAGCCTAGTCTAAGTTAACCTAAATTAACCTATGAACATTGACGTTGAGGCCCACGTTAAAAATTTACAAAGTGAGAAGAGAAATGCTTGGGAAAGATTTTACCAGTCATTTGAAATCCCCAGAATGGAGATATTCCCAATGATTACCCGATTTCCTTTTTTCCCCATTCCGCAAGATGAATTGAGAACGTTTCTTCTGATCGGCTTCAAACTTTAAACGCTGGCGTTTCTGACTTATGGAGAACTCCGAATTGTTATCAAGGCCATTGTAAATGTCAGATTGCCAGTTTAAATAAAAAAAATCTGAGACGTTAAATACGGCATTTAAGAAGTGTTATGGCACTGAGGTCGTAGGAGAGCAGGAACACTTCTCTCTTATCACATCTAGTTCTCCCTTTGTTGCTTAGAGACTCAAACTGGGTTCTGTGGAACCCTAGAGTTCTGGCGAAGCTTACTAGGATTCTGTTTACTTTTTATAATGAAAGGGTGAATGAAAACGCGGAAATCAGTCCGAGAATCACTTATTTACATTTATTATATGTTAGTATTAAAAAAAAAGAGATGTGCATCGTCCAGAACAGTCTGGAGAGAAATGTCATGATCTGAAGTGCCTAGTGAACACAAGCGTTCAAGAGCCTCAGAACAAGCCAGAGGGAGCTAATTCATTGAAAAAAGAAAAAAGTGAAATAGATGACAACAGAGATGGACACTTCTCAAGCTCAGTAAGTCTTCCTGACGTTGAACGTAGGATGTTGACAGAAATATAGACTGCACTAGGTTGCTTGCAGAAGTATGTCTGTATTGTCTTGTCTGTTTTATATCTCCCATGGTCACTGTTACTTTTAATTTTTACGTTACTTCTGTTATTAATGGTGAATACTCGCCCTGTGTAATTTACTTGCCAGAGTTACTTAAATACTTAATGTAAACGTAAATTTCATAACTAAAATTACGTTATCAAAATAATTTCCATTACCAGTGTTCCTTATGTCGTTCAGAGGGGCAGTGATACTAGTTCGTCCTCTCATTGTTGTCTTAAACTAATAACTGTTGATCATGTCTCAACTAATTTAAAAGCCTGGCTCTAGTTATAATAATTTGTTTTCCAAGAAGATACAAGTTGTGTTCCAAATATTCCTTACATTGTAAAGCCCATGGTCAAGCACACACGACGATAGACAAACACCCACATCCCTATTTAGTATTTGATGAACTGGAGCACTGGGTGTAAAAAAACATAGAGGAACACTGCAGCAGGCCTGCTGGCTCATACTTCGCAGGTCCTTGTCAAACCGAAACCCACTAACAAAAATATTCGCCCAATCCATTATCAATCTGCCCAAGGAATAAGCTTTGAAAACCCTTTTAACTCAACCGCAAGTCCCACTCAAACCCAATCCCTCTCACATATATTTATCTAACTTATATTTGAATCTCCAGAAGCTTTTAGCTTCATTTACCCTACTAGGTAAACTGTTCCATCGGCTACTCTATTTATAAACTAGTACTTTTTAAATCTAAATTTATTCAATTTGAATCCATTATTTCGAGTTTTTTCTTGAAGGAATATCCTCAGAACCTTATTTATATCTCCCTTATTTCTTTACATCCCGTGTCTCAATTAGCCCAACTCTGGGTGTAAAGAGACCTACCCATACGTTTCTTTACACACAGTACTCCATTCCACCTTTATCGTACGTCTCGCCCTTTCCTGGGGTTAATCTCAGCCTACTGGCAGTACGCTAAAAGCTCTGACCACTCAGCTACTTAAATTCCCAACGCTACTTACCGAGGCATCTCACACATATTACTTCAAATATTCAATAGATAGTTTGACTTACATGGACTGTGATTGGCATGCCGGGCCTGAAGATGAGCGGCTGGTCCCCCAGGAAGGCTATCTTAGCCTCCTCCTTCACCAGCCTTGCCAGCGCCCACCCTTCCTGCACCCACCATCCGAAGGAGTCGCCCACGGCTGCCCAGACTCGCACACTCACGCCCCTCAGGTCACTGCTGCCCAGCTTCTCACGCACCTTCCACAGCGGCAGACTGAATGCGTAGTGTCCACGAAACTGCAGGCAGAGTGAACAAATACATTAGTACATCTTATATCAGGAAATGTTCAGTGTTGAAGTTTAAAACTATTTTTTTTACAAATTATTGTTCGTAACTATCTGTTTCTGCATTTTTTTTTTTTTGTTGATTCGTATTTCCAGAACTGTGTTTCTGGAGTTGTATTAAAAGAATAGTTATTTCTGGATTTGTGTTTTCGGAGTAGTGTTTCTGAATTTGTTTTTACAGACTTGTTTTTCGACAACTGTGCATTCAGGAACTTTTTTTTTCCAGAGCTGCGTGTTTCTAGAACTTTTCGGAGCTTTGTATTTCTAGGGTTGTGTTACTGGAGATGCGTATTTCTGGGGTTATATTTGCAGAGCTGGGTGTTTCTGGGGTATTGTTTCTGGAGCTGTGTATTTCTTGGGTTGTGATTCTGGAGCTGTGTATTTCTTGGGTTGTGATTCTGGAGCTGTGTATTTCTTGGGTTGTGATTCTGGAGCTGTGTATTTCTTGGGTTGTGATTCTGGAGCTGTGTATTTCTTGGGATGTGTTTCTGGAGCTGTGTATTTCTGGATCAAAGTATTTCCAAGGCTCTCCATTTTTTGTTTACATTTTTCTGAAGTAAGTTTAGCGGAGTTGTGTTCTCGACAGTCGTTTGTGATGTATTCGGTAATTTGCATTTCAGAAGTTGCCAAACAGCTACTGTGTCGTGTTGCAAATTTAGTTTCAACTTTGTTCGCTATAAACATGTGAGTAAAATCATACATTTCGCATATATGAGGTGTATTCAAGTATAAGCAAAAATTATTGTGTACATGGCATTTCAATGATGGTTATTTATGGATCTATATCTAATTTTCTATCTCTCTCTCTCTCTCTCTCTCTCTATATATATATATATATATATATATATATATATATATATATATATATATATATATATATATATATATATATATATATATATATATATATATATATATATAACTAAATATGCATGTATGTGTGTATATAGGATGAGTGGTAGAGAAGTGGAATATTCAAATGGCTTCAGAAAGAAATCCAAATATTCTTCCTTGAAGCCTTTTATCCACTTCTCCGAGGCTATGGTCCCACAATTTGCACTAGAGGTGGACCCCATCTATATATATATATATATATATATATATATATATATATATATATATATATATATATATATATATATATATATATATATATGCGCAGAACAAGCCACATGGGTTAGATTAAGTCAAGTTAGGTTTAGGAAAGATTAGGTTAGGTTAGATTAGGTTTAGGAAAGATTAAGGTTAGGTTATGTTTAGGAAAGATTAGGTTAGGTTAGGTAACGTTAGGTTAGGTTTAGGTAAGATTAGATGTAGAGATGAAAGTCATTATGACGTGCGTCTGTATGACGCATTGTTTTGACCCCGCTGGCAGGGAGAGTTGTTCCTGGTACTTCTCAGGGTGACACAGATTCACCTGGAGAGATGTGGTACCCACCCGTGCCCACCCAGGTCTCTGAGAGTGAGCACTCAGACTGACATGAGCAGTCTCGCCCAGACATGAGCAGTCTCACCCAGACATGAGCATTCTCACTCAGACATGAGCAGTCTCACTCAGATATGAGCAGTCTCACCCAAACATGAGCAATCTCACTCAGACATGAGCAGTCTCACTCAGACATGAGCAGTCTCACTCAGACATGAGCAGTCTCACTCAGACATGAGCAGTCTCACTCAGACATGAGCAGTCTCACCCAGACATGAGCAATCTCACTCAGACATGAGCAGTCTCACTCAGACATGAGCAGTCTCACTCAGACATGAGCAGTCTCACTCAGACATGAGACCCAAAATCTCACTCAGACATGAGCAGTCTCACTCAGACATGAGCAGTCTCCTCCTAAACTCCTAGACATGAAAATTCCCCGAATGCTTCACCCTCAGACATATGAGCAGTCTCACCCAGACATGAGTTTCTCTAATAGCTATTTCTAATGTTTCCCCTACAATAGTTGTTTGTAAGGCTATCCTGAACTTTAAAGAACCTGCCTCACCTCAACCAGATTTACTGTACTTCAGACAACATTGTCTGACACCACTGTCAACCTGTGGTCGCTGGTGCTGTGGCTTACCATGGGATCGCCGGCTATCTGAACTTCACGTGCGTCCTAAGGAGCTAGAGGCTTCAGTTTTGCCGTGCCCTCGTCAGAGAGCCAACGCTATTAAATTCATAATATATATAATCTGAAGATAACAACCGCTATCAAATGATATTCACTAACGTAAAAACCAGCAGGAACAGCTCACCACATCGATGAATTCGTGGTGAGCATCGGTGAAGGTGTCTGGAATCTGTGTGTAGTCGTGACGGGCGAACTGCAGCTTGATGGAGCAGTTGCCGAAGACGTCTCTCCAGTTGGTCATGTTAGCCACAACCACGCCCTCCACGTACTCGGCCGACGTCTGCACCGTCAGTGGGAGGCGCACGAACACCTGTACCAAGTGGCAAGTGAAGTAAGGGGAAAAGTGTGGTGTTTATCATGGGGGAAAGACTTCAACACCTGTGTGAGGACATGGCATCTGAGGCGAAGATAATTAGTGTGGAGGAGAGACATCAACAGACCAAAAATGGACTGAAAGACAAAATCACAAGTGCAGTGCCGAGGTCTCAGTTACTGAATAACGAAATCTCCACAGCCGGGTTTATACAGCTCCAACCAGTGGTGTGTCAGTGCTTCGTTACCCCGAGGAAGCAGTATTAGGGAAGCATCTATCACCTGAGGTTCCAGTGCTGCACTTGTGTTTTACTCTCAAGTTCTCTGCTCTCTCCTCTTCGTTTAGAATGTTGCAAATGCGATGTTTTAGTCATTTAAACTATAAAGAGTTTGATAATAACTACTAAACACATTACATAAAGGAAACTGTGAATTCTGGAGTTAGAGAGAATGAAGACCAGGAACGAAAACTAGAAACAGTGTATGTACATTGTTTAACTTAAATACATTCGGAATATATTAGATGAAGATAGTGTAGGCGAGCAAGACCTACCTCGAACCTGGGCCTGAAGTAGTGCTCCACTTCGATGTTCTTGTCTTCCACTTGGCTGCCAGCCCTCACCCGGATCTTCCAAGTCCCCACCAGAGGGTAGTCGGGCAGATCGAAATTGAGGTTGATGACTCCTGCAGTGAGACATACCAACTTGAGTCTACTCTCAAAACTTAATATAATGTATCACCAGATGAAGCCAGTTTAATAAAGAAAGGGTTCATAATATGTTAGATCGCAAGATAGTAAAACAATGCAAGATTCCTACACTATAAGGGGATAGGTCACCCAGTCTGGACACGGTTCCGGTGTAAGACTCTAATTATTCCACCACTACTCAACAGAGAGCTCTTAATGTTTGCCGTCGTTTTTCCTCTCTTTTATAGAGACACTTTAAGTCACTTGAGTTCGGCGGCACCAGCCAGTGCCTGCACTGGTCCTTTCGTACTCTCACTAGGCTATCGAGGCAAAGCGAACTCGTCCATTCATCTCCTAGGATAACGATGGAAACTGGCTCCATCATTCTCTGCAGTGAGTCAGTTTCCTCAGTAGCAGGGCTGATATTATTCTATTTGCAGGAGCTAGTATAATTTCCATTGCAAATTTTCTACCTTTATTTTGGCAGAATTTTGTATACCTGGTAGTAAAATTTTTAGATTCTTGGACCACGGATGATACTGGTTTTCCCACAGTGTTTATGACCCTCAGTCATTCACCACAACCTATTTACAGTATTACTACTATACATAATATAATTTTGGTATAAACATTTCATTGTCCAAGAAAAATCTAATGTACATTTCTATTTCAAACATTGCTTTAATTTCTGTGAGGCAGCCAGCTATGAAAATCATATTACAAATATGTTTTTTTTTCGCCTTGTATAATAACAGTGAGAGAGAAAATTAGTCTGTTTTTTGAACTAGTGGTTTAGGGAGTTAAGTAACTGTGATTTTTAATAGCAAGTCCAGTTTTGCTGGAACATATGCTGGAGTGTTTGCTAAAAGTAGTGTTTCCTCATCCAGGAGTGTTATAGATTATCTTCTTTTCACTAATTGCTTGTTTTCGTTGCATTTTTTAATATCTCTTGTTTTGATGCATCTGTTGTTTCTCTTTTGTCTTCATTTATCTATGCGACAAAAACTTTTTTTTTTTTTTAATTTTGGTAGTTTATTGGAGTGTACCAGTCACCCTGTGAGTGAAGACACGTTGTAGTCCATGAATAAATAACCTACGAGACTGAAATTTATGACGATGTTTCGGTCCAGTTTGGGCCATTGACAAGGGTCAAGTAACAAAGAATCCCGGAGCAGGACATCATAAGAAGAAAACTTGCGTCAGGATCAATTTTTTTTAGTTTCTCCTGAGACTCGGAATAGTACCTGACTCCTCTCTTTTACATCCCTTCCGATGTCTTCCTGAATTCTTTGATCTTCACTTCATCATAAGACTTCTGGTATTGTCTTCCGGGTGATATTTTGCAGACAAAGACACATCTTTCAAGTATTTCATGAGCTGGACCATGTTGTGTTGGATGCCACATTTTCTATAAAAGAAAGTGTTGGAGGGGAGACTTACCGTGACCTGTCTGATGGGAGGGCCAGCGTCGCATCTTCCTTCCCCGGGAATCCTGCGAAGAGTAAGAGTGGTGAGAGAGCTGGAAGAGAGTAGGGTGAGAGCTGAGAGAGAGAGTGATGATAGATGAGCATTGCGAGTGATGTCATTGTGGTGAGAGTGTAGAGTATTGTGAGAGTTTGATGCGAAAAGTCTAGAGTGCGCAGCTAGAGGAGGCATAGAGAGTGGTGATTGTTTTAGAGTGTAGGAAGTATTGTGAGATTGTGTTGCGAGAAAGCAAAGAGTGTGATAAAGAGAGGCAAATAGTATTGTGTGATATAGATAGTGGATAATAGGAGGCAGTGTGTTGTGAAACCAATACAAATAAAGACACTGTTATATTAAGATTTACATTTCGTTGTCGAGCGGCTAATTTATCGTGCATCCTATATCCATCCTGTAGTCGGTTATATCCATCCTGTAGTCGGTAATGCAAGAGCCCATGGATACACAAACGTCAAGAAACTAAGCCCCAAAAAAGGGTTAATAGGAGTATCTCTTCATTTTTCAATTAATATTTCAGTGGCTACAAGCAAATTTTGGATACAATGTCTGATACCTTATTTTCATTTATAAGATACTTGGACATACAGTGGTACCTCTACTTACGAGCAAAATTCGTTCCAGTCGGCTATTCAAGTGCCGATACCGAAGGAATTTTTTCCCATAAGAAATAATGAAAATTAGGTTAATCCATTTCAGACCCCCAAAAATACACTTACAAAAGGACCTACAAAAATACACTTACATAATTGTTCGAGTTAAGTAGAGGTACCACTGTATAGGTCACTACACTATCTCTGTGTATATAGTAATCAAGAAAGTGACCATAAGGCTAACCACATACTTTGCATTTAGTCTGATCATCGTCTGACATATATTAAACTGACAGAAATACTTGTAAGCCAAAGTCTGGCTATTAAAACATCAGTGTATCTGTTTACACTGCAAGTTGTTCCGTAAATGTGCTTAACTAATTTCATGTTATAATGTGATTTACTCAGGCTTGTAACTGTATTCCTGTGATATTGAGATTCATTATCTACTACTCTTCTAACACAGTTTCAAATGTTACAGCAAATTCTGAATGGACTAGATGTATTTTGGTGCATACATATGCACATAAATACATGTGCACACGAATAAATTCACAGGGATGTCAGGAAGTGGAACTACCTAGACAGCGAAGTGATAGAGGCAGGATCCATACATAGCTTTAAGAATAGCGGGGAAGGTGGGACCAGGAGCAGCGCTCGACCCCCCTACAGTCACAAATTAACTAGTACATTCAGACGCATATAGAGTACATATTTTTAAATTGTGTTACATAAGAATGTTATCACCACCCTGCACTATTCCTTTGATGTGCAGTGACGTAGAGGAGGCTGGACTTATGACCAAAATACATCTAGTTTGTTCCTTGTATTCACTCTCTAACACAATACGAGATTTTTTAACATATAAAACTGAATATTTTCTTAGCACAGCCCGAGAAGAATTATTCTAACTCATTTCAAAAATTCCATCAGCTTAAAAATTCCTTGAACTAATAATGAATAATAATAATAACAATAATAATAATAATAATAATAATAATAATAATAATAATAATAATAATAATAATAATAATAATAATATAACGCTTCAGAAAAAGTCCCCTGGCTCCCTCATCCAGCCAGATTGCTACACCCGTCCCTAGACCCTTGTTATATCAGCCAACTGGAGCAGCCCCTGATTTTCACTGTTGCACTTAGTTGAATTCCAGCCTCTGGGTCTCTCGACAATGTTGATCTATAGCTCCTGGACCTCTTTTAAAAGGGTATCGTTATTGCTCCTGAGTCTCTTAAAGAACGTTGACCTGCAACATTTCTGCATCCTGGAGGCTCTGAGGTCTAGCAACTTGGTCTCTTGTTGCGTGAGTTGTTGAGGTACACCGGGATGGGGAATGGGTTGAGGTACACGTCGCTGGGGAATGGGTTGAGGTACACGGGGATGGGGAATGGGTTGAGGTACACGGGGATGGGATATGGGCGTGACGTCAGCTGTGAATTATTTCGTGAAGACTAACCCAAATCTTGATCACTATAACCTACATCCTCACGCTCACCCTTCACAATCATCTCTCTCATCAGCTTCACAATCAGTATCAAAGGCACTCCTCACACCACCCTCACAATCATCATCACATGCGCCATTACAATCACAACGCCAATGTTCTGTGAATACAAGAATAGCAGGAAACGTGACTCTTTTTTTCAATCTCCACGAAGCAATTTCTGGTCATGGGAGCCTCGCTTGATATCCTGTGATGGTGGCAGTATCCTGTGATGGAGGTAGTATCCTGTGATGGTAGTAGTATACTGTGATGGTGGCAGTATCCTGTGATGGTGGTAGTATCCTGTGATGGTGGCAGTATCCTGTGATGGTGGCAGTATCCTGTGATGGTGGCAGTATCCTGTGATGGTGGTAGTATCCTGTGATGGTGGCAGTATCCTGTGATGTGTAGTATCTGTGATGGTGGAGTATCCTGTGATGGTGGAGTATCTGTGATGGTGGTAGTATCCTGTGATGGTGGAGTATCCTGTGATGGTGGAGTATCCTGTGATGGTGGTAGTATCCTGTGATGGTGGCAGTATCCTGTGATGGTGGCAGTATCCTGTGATGGTGGCAGTATCCTGTGATGGTGGTAGTATCCTGTGATGGTGGCAGTATCCTGTGATGGTGGTAGTATCCTGTGATGGTGGTAGTATCCTGTGATGGTGGTAGTATCCTGTGATGGAGGAGTATCCTGTGATGGTGGAGTATCCTGTGATGTGAGTATCCTGTGATGGGGTAGTATCCTGTGATGGTAGTAGTATACTGTGATGGTGGTAGTATCCTGTGATGGAGTATATCTGTGATGGTGGTAGTATCCTGTGATGGTGGTAGTATCTGTGAGGTGATGATGGGTAGTATCCTGTGATGTGTAGTATCCTGTATGGAGGTAGTATCCTGTATGAGGTAGTATCCTGTGATGGTGTAGTATCCTGTGATGGAGGTAGTATCCTGTGATGGTGGTAGTATCCTGTGATGGTGGTAGTATCCTGTGATGGAGGTAGTATCCTGTGATGGTGGTAGTATCCTGTGATGGAGGTAGTATCCTGTGATGGAGGTAGTATCCTGTGATGGGGTAGTATCCTGTGATGGGGAGTATCCTGTGATGGTGGTAGTATCCTGTGATGGGGTAGTATCCTGTGATGGATTCTGTGATGTAGTATCCTGTGATGGTGGAGTATCTGTGATGGAGGTAGTATCCTGTGATTGAGTAGTAGTATCCTGGTGGGTCCTGGTAGTATCCTGTGATGGGTAGTATCCTGTGATGGGGTAGTATCCTGTGATGGTAGGTAGATTGTGATTGGTGGTAGTATCCTGTGTGGAGGTAGTATCCTGTGATGTGTAGTATCCTGTGATGGTGGTAGTATCTGTGATGAGGTAGTATCCTGTGATGGTGTAGTATCCTGTGATGGTGGTAGTATCCTGTGATGGTAGTATCCTGTGATGGTGGCAGTATCCTGTGATGGTGGTAGTATCCTGTGATGGTGGTAGTATCCTGTGATGGTGGTAGTATCCTTTGATAGTGGTAATATCCTGTGATGGTGGTAGTATCCTGTGATGGTGGTAGTATCCTGTGATGGTGGTAGTATCCTGTATGGGGTAGTATCCTGTGATGGTGGAGTATCTGTGATGTGGTAGTATCCTGTGATGGTGGTAGTATCCTGTGATGGTGGTAGTATCCTGTGATGGTGGTAGTATCCTGTGATGTGGTAGTATCCTGTGATGGTAGTATCCTGTGATGTGGTGTATCTGTGATGGAGGTAGTATCCTGTGATTGTAGTAGTATACTGTGATGGTGGTAGTATCCTGTGATGGTGGTAGTATCCTGTGATGGAGGTAGTATCCGGTGATGGTGGGAGTATCCTGTGATGGTGGTAGTATCCTGTGATGGAGGTAGTATCCTGTGATGGTGGAGTATCCTGTGATGGTGGTAGTATCCTGTGATGGTGGTAGTATCCTGTGATGGTGGTAGTATCCTGTGATGGTGGAGTATCCTGTGATGGGTAGTATCCTGTGATGGTGGTAGTATCCTGTGATGGTGGTAGTATCTGTGATGGGGTAGTATCCTTGATGGAGTAGTATCCTTGATTAGACTGGATGTGTAGTATCCTGTGATGAGTAGTATCCTGTGATGGGGTAGTATCCTGTGATGTGTAGTATCTGTGATGGTGGTAGTATCCTGTGATTGTGTAGTATCCTGTGATGGTGGTAGTATCCTGTGATGGTAGGTATACCTGTGATGGTGGTAGTATCCTGTGATGGAGGTAGTATCCTGTGATGGAGGTAGTATCCTGTGATGGAGGTAGTATCCTGTGATGGAGGTAGTATCCTGTGATGGAGGTAGTATCCTGTGATGGAGGTAGTATCCTGTGATGGAGGTAGTATCCTGTGATGGGGTAGTATCCTGTGATGAGGTAGTATCCTGTGATGTAGTGTATCCTGTGATGGGTAGTATCCTGTGATGGAGGTAGTATCCTGTGATGGAGGTAGTATCCTATGATGGTGGCAGTATACTGTGATGGTGGTAGTATCCTGTAATGGAGGTAGTATCCTGTGATTGTAGTAGTATACTGTGATGGTGGTGTATCCTGTATAGTTATCCTGTGATGTGTAGTATCCGGATGGTGGATACTGTGATGGTGGTAGTATCCTGTGATGGTAGTATCTGTGATGGTAGTATCTGTGATGAGTGGGGAGTATCCTGTGATGGTGGTAGTATACTGTGATGGTGGTAGTATCCTGTGATGGTGGCAGTATCCTGTGATGGTGGCAGTATCCTGTGATGGTGGTAGTATCCTGTGATGGTGGTAGTATCCTGTGATGGTGGTAGTATCCTGTGATGGTGGTAGTATCCTGTGATGGTGGTAGTATCCTGTGATGGTGGTAGTATCCTGTGATGGTGGTAGTATCCTGTGATGGTGGTAGTATCCTGTGATTGTAGTAGTATACTGTGATGGTGGTAGTATCCTGTGATGGTGGTAGTATCCTGTGATGGTGGTAGTATCCTGTGATGGAGGTAATATCCTGTGATGGTGGTAGTATCCTGTGATTGTGGTAGTATCGTGTAATGCTGGTAGCTGATGCTAGTAGCGCATACATGCGTTTGTATACAGAATATTAGAGTTCTCAGGAAGATAACTCATCCCGATACACACCACAGCGGCAGGAGTGCAGGCACGCCCTCCCTCCACTCAACCATTTGCACTCAAGAATACTTCCTTCAGTGACGATGCTCGGCAATTTGTTACACTCGTCTGCAACTCTTGCCCAAACAGCAACTCCCTGTATCTTGATTAAAGTTTTCTTAGCTCGTTTATCTTCTAGACTTTGCTTACAACCTAACGGCCCGGGTTCAGTCCCAGGCTGGTAAAGATACTTGGAAAGTCCCCTTACATCTGTTACCTCCGTTCATTTAGTAGTATGTAGGTATCTAGGTGTTATCCAACTGTTGTGGTTGGCAGCCTGGATACCATGTCTAAGCCTATAACTAATTGTGTCAAAACATCTGACTTTGTCTAATATGAAGGCGTTATTGCCAGAGCTGTTTTTATTTACATATTTTATACATCTGATTTGTATCTGATTATTCACGCTTCCCATCTATTTGTCAGCTTCATTCATAACAGCTTTCATTCTGCGCATTTCAAAAGAATAATTAATGCAATAATTTTAATACTGGTCGGAAAGATCGCTTGTAATACGCCTTTCTATGTATTCCAGCCACATATAAATCCATTCTGTACTAGGGAGGCGAGAAGTGTGCCATGTAATACAAATAAATCTTACCAATGGTTCAATGTAACCTTGTAAATTCTCTTGTTCATATATCATGATATTGAAGCCAGGTAACATGTGACCTTCATTAAGATCGCTTAAAAATGGTTATCTTGGTTTCTTATTTCCGCCAAGCCTAACTTTTAAGTCATTTCCGTATCCGGTCTTATCAAAACTATATTTTTTGAGGTTATATATGTGTGGCAGATTATTTTTACACATCAGGATTGAAAACTAATATTTTCTCAACGCTTAATAACATCTATAACTTCTTCGTACCTCAACATTAACCTGCGTAAACCTTCCGGAAGCTTCCTGGTATCTTATTCAGAACGCATTTGTGTTGTCAGCTGTTGGTTTAGGAGGTAACGATTGCGTAATCTGTCGAATACGCAATCGTCACCAGGGCTTCACGTCATCTGGCCAACAGCAGCAAGAATGCACTAATTCTCGGGATGGTTTAAAGTAAACTCTTAGTTATGCACAGTTTTAGGTGTATAATATACGTTGCTAGCCCAGTATTTGGGTCAAAGCGCAAACTACCAAAATATTTAGGTTAAGGAGCAAATTAGCCCAATATCTGCGTCAAGAAACTACTACAGTTGTTAGAGCAAAAGGTAAGTTATAATTATTATTATTATCGATTCAAGTTAAAAAAGTGTGCAAGGCCCAAGACTGTTCAACAGCCTCCCATCATACTTATATAAGGGGCCTTACCAACAAACCCCTGGCTGTCTTCAAGAGGTAGCTGGACAGATACTCAAAGTCAGTGCCCGATCAGCCGGGCTGTGATTCGTACGTTGGATTGTGTGTGGCCAGCAGAAACAGCCTGACTGATCAGGCCCTGATGCACAGGGAGGCCTGGTTGAGGACCGGGCCGCGGGGGCGTTGTTGGATATACAGATAAGTGATGATTCCAGGATTCTTCGGTATTGAGTGTTGTCTTCTCTGGCGATAAGTCTTGCGTTTCTGTAGTTGACTAAATGGTTGTGTGAATTTCGGTGTTGAACACAGGCATTCCTTGGTGTTCTGAAATACGTGTTTGGATGTCTCTGGATGTTTCGCCCACGTATAATTTGTTGCAGTCATTACAAATGTGTTCAACACCGAAATTCACACAACCATTTAATTAACTACAGAAACGCAAGACTTATCGCCAGAGAAGACAACAATCAATACCGAAGAATCCTGGAATCATCACTTATCTGTATATCCAACAAGTTCAACCAGAACAACGGCTTCTACAACATAACTAAACCCCTTGCCAAGAAACTTCTTCATTGTTATTCCACATAAGAACATAACAATGGAGAAACACTGCAGAAGGTCTACTCATATACTTGTCCAATCTTTTTTAAGCTACCCAAGGTCCTAGACTCTATCACCCTACTCGGAAGATTGTCACATGCAGCATCCCCCACGTGACTCACCATTCCCCACCTGACTCAGCATCCCCCACCTGACTCACCATTCTCCACCTGACTCAGCATTCTCCACCTGACTCAGCATTCTCCACCTGACTCAGCATTCTCCACCTGACTCCATCATATATACTCACGTACCTTTCACCCAGGTAGATCTGTTTGACTCGATAAAGCCCACTGTGTGGGCGAAACGTTGTCAATAAAAGAACTACACAGTCTGCACACTTGGTCACTACACAGTCTGCACACTTAGTCACTACACACTCTGCGCACTTGGTCACTACACACTCTGCGCACTTGGTCACTACACACTCTGCGCACTTGGTCACTACACAGTCTGCGCACTTGGTCACTACACAGTCTGCACACTTGGTCACTACACAGTCTGCACACTTGGTCACTACACACTCTGCACACTTGGTCACTACACAGTCTGCGCACTTGGTCACTACACTGCCTAACAATGCAGTCTAGACTTTTGCTGTAGAATTCGTAACTTTATTGCCCACCTAAAGGTGTTACTGTGCTATGTTCTCTATCACTGGTCAATGTGTTAAGTTAGGTTTTACAACGTTACATTTCTTTTGGGTAGGCTATTTAGGGCATCGTGGATCATATGTACTCATAAAAATGTATATAAAATGTATCATGCAAAATAACCACAGAGAAAAATTGTGACATTCCAAGCGCTTTCGTGAATTCGTACGTTGTTCCTCGATAATTCACGTAGGCACTTGGAATTTCACTCAACGCTGTATGACCCTAGTCGGTTTAGCGCTTTCTTGATTATAATAATTGGAATTTCACTATTTTTCACTATGATTACTTTACATATTAAGATATCACCTGTTCCTTATTATTTTATTACATAATGTCATGTTTGTTGCCATAATATTTGATAAGTTAAAACAGTCATTAAATTGTAATTAACTTTAATTGAACTCATTACTTAAGTAGAGTACAATGTTTTATAGTCTTAAAAACAGAGCGACTGATGTTTAAAGTAAATTATTGGCAACCATTACGACCTGACAGTTGTAGGACAGTGTAGGCGAAGGAGAGTGGAGAATAGTGTAGGTGAGAGTAGAGGATGGTGTGAGGGAGAATGTGGGGTAGTGTAGGTGAAAGGAGGATAGTGAAGGTGAGAGAAGGATAGTGAAGGTGAGAGGAGGGTAGTGAAGGTGACGTGAAGAGGGGGGAATATACAAAGTATATTTTTTAAGGTAAGACGTAGTTTTTGAGTATATTCGGAACATGTATGGAACGAGACACTAACATCCCATAAACACAAAGCTCAAGTGGCAAAAACAAGGTCAGTGGTATCTACACCTGAGACACAGCGTGACCTCATGCAACGCCAAGGTCAGTGGTATCTACACCTGAGACACAGCGTGACCTCATGCAACGCCAAGGTCAGTGGTATCTACACCTGAGACACAGCGTGACCTCATGCAACGCCAAGGTCAGTGGTATCTACACCTGAGACACAGCGTGACCTCATGCAACGCCAAGGTCACTGGTATCTACACCTGAGACACAGCGTGACCTCATACAACGCCAAGGTCAGTGGTATCTACACCTGAGACACAGCGTGACCTCATGCTACACGCTCGGTTATTAAAATTTCCACTGCTCGCTGGGGTCGATCCTAATGGAAGATTAAGAGACCCTCGGACACCTGCCGACCCCCCATCCCCCCACACGGACACCTGTGAATCACTAACGAGAAGAATATTCTTATATGAATTTTAACTCGCGAAAATTTACCTTCGTTCAGTTTCACTGGTGGATTAATATCATGCACAGATTCCTATTTATCTCCTCTCTGGAATAACCATTGTCTTATCTTCCTTAATGCCACTAAGATTTATCTCCCTCACTGAATATTGCAGTTCCAGCTTCACATGTTGACAGTGTCTCCAGACTGACAGAGGCGCCATTTTTGTCATCGTTTATACTATAAGTTAACACTTCTCTAACAATAACAGTAATAATAATAACAATATTTCTACAAGTACATGTACAAGGTATACAGACCATAGCTGACATCAATGACATACTACTATACAGAAAGCTCCTTGTTATGCACAGCATTTCAGATAAATTAGGCCAATTTTGTCTCCAGAATGCGACCCAGTCGGCTAATACCCAGGTACCTATTTTTACTGATAGGTGAGCAGGGACAGCAGGTGTCTTAAGGAAACGCGTCCTAATCTTTTCACCCGTACCGGGGATCGAACCACGGACCTCAGTGTGTGAGCTGAGTACACCAGCAATCGAGCTACGGTAAGACCAAGTTATTACCCATGACCGAGCTGCTCTAATTCATCTTTCCTCAGCAATTTCAAATTTCATTTAATTATGATCATGTAAGGTGTTGGGAACAGTGAGAGAATTAAATCCTATTTGTTATTTTGTTTATGTTAGATCGTCTACTGTTGTAGTGTCAAACTGCTTTTGTTTTGTTATCCGGGGGACTTAAGAAGCGTACACTGTTATTGTTACTTTGTGACTTTACTAATTCGTTACCAATCTCGGGAAGATCTAATATATTTTTTCTTGCAGTCAAGTTCTTGCGGAGGCTTAATGATGAGGACATATTTTAGGGAACACTTCAGGATTACTATTATCACGTTCTGCTTCAACATTTCCTGGTTGGTTTAAATGAGCCACCAAAATATACATCTTGTATAATGATATTATTATTTATATCATTAAATAGTTCTCATCTCTTCCTAAACAATTTTACCATTATTGCTCTATAATTTGGGATGTCGACAAGCAACTCCTGATAATATGTTTCTATAACAAAATCTTGAATTATGTCCCTCGACTGTTATTATATATATATATATATATATATATATATATATATATATATATATATATATATATATATATATATATATAAATAAACAAACAGTAAAGCAACGAGCATAAACACTCAACACATTTTAAAACTCCATTAAATTATTAATGTCCAAAGATACCCAAAAAAAAGTTCTCCGAGGTCCTTACAGGCGCCTCGGTAATTATGAAAACCATAACAAAGGCGGAAAGACCTGAGCCGAGGACAGTGTTGGGCAAGTGATGTCACTAGTCACTCTATACATCACCTCAAACACAGTTCTTTTAGACGTCTTTGTCTTCACTTGTACATCAGTGTAACAATCTTAATATTATAGCTCCATAGTGTTTTATTTGTGCATACAAAGTATTTGTCTAAAAAACATTTGCATTATATTTTTTAAAAATATAATGAAGTGTTCGAGTATTAGGTACAAGAACACAAGCGAAACACCAACACACAGTGAACACTGTCAGAAGCAACAAGTTCATGTCACTGGCGTCTACAACTGACACACGGACTGACCTCACGGTGCAGGCTCTCATTAAAATTTCCGTCGCCCACTGTGGTCGATCTTCCTGGAAGGTCAAGTGACCTTCGGACAGCTGCTGACCCCACACACGACCAGTAGCAGAGCTATATCAAGCAGTGTAAGCAAACATGCACAGAATATACACACCTCAACCTGCACGTACGCTCCATCACGTGCCAAGACTTTACTGTGTTACCCGCGGCAACACGTCAAGGATCTTCGTGACGCCACAAGATACGTGGCTGAGCACAGATATGCACTCCAGCTACCAACCTGTGTGTCAAGCCTCTGACACACCCGCAACTCCTAATGACATGAACAACATGTGTGTCAGGCCTCGGACACACCCGCAACTCCTACTGATATGAATAACGTATGTGCCAGGCCTCTGACACACAACTCCTACTGACATACTCAACCTGTGCGTCAAACATCTGACACACATCTGCTGACATGTCCGCGCTACTACACCGTCCACATCCACATGTAAATGCATATACTTAGAACAGTTTTCGATCAAAAATATAATACGTCCCTAACTAATTGTGCCACAGCAGTCACCAGACGTACCAATTGAAAGTTAGAACAAACTGAAGTTAAAAAAAAGACAACTCAAAATTTTGGAAAGAGTTCGTTCATTTGCTCCCTCCCTTCCTTCCCCTCCCCTTCTTCCCTCCCTCCCAAGTTATCGTAAAATCTTTAATGGTTGATATAACACAGACAGAAGTACACCTGCGCATGCCTATTCCTCCATGAATTTTTTCCCGAGTTGACCTGCGTTGTAAACCATAAAACCTACTGGATGACGCATTTTCAAATTATTAAATAAAAACCCTGAAGGATAAACAGGACACTGTACATAATGTATGTGGCAGCTCTGGAATAAATCCCTTCAAATATATCATAATTAGATGACTAAACTCATGAAATTTTAATAACTCAGTGAAAATGCGAGTTTTAAATCATTTTATTTAAAATTTATTCTGTCCTTAATGGAATTTTTTTTTTTCAGGAAACTGTAATTTGCATACTTACCGTGAGCTTGTAGACGAAATAACTGAAGAACTTGAGTAAAACTTTGCAAATTTGCACTTAAACAGTCCTTTAACAATCAAAAGCTTCCTCTAAACAAAATACTATATCAGTGAAGCCGATTCGCAAATTATCACCTCAAAATCAATACATCAATTTTCGAAATTTCATCAGTGGACCGAACACAACTCCAAACCAATCCAAAAATTTATATTTTTGAGACATGCCGACATTTGGGGTTTAAATACAAACGAAAGACGCGTTCTCTTGTTATTGCATGGAAGTTTAGTGAACAAAATTAGCAAATTAATACTTACATAGTTCAAGTGTAATATAAGTCTGTCCTTTGAACAAAGTTCACTATTGCTGAAAGTTTAAAGCCGATCAAAATAGGCATTCTTTAGTCATTGCTCGGAATCCAAAGTTTGAAAGTTTGCTATATAAACAAACTGCCAAGTTCAATTTTACAAAGCCATGATTTACTGGGTAATATTTTATTCATGAGCCGCAACAGTCTTTAAATAATGAAGACGTTTAGAAGAGGCCTACTAAAGTTATAGTACGAAAAATATTATTACACGTAAAAGAAAAAAAATGGGAAATTGGCAACTTCACACTTCAATAACAATCGTAAGTTTTTCCCACGTACGACACACAGGTGCTGAAAGTTCGTTGTTTCCCACGTACGACACAGTGCTGAAAGTTCGTTGTTTCCCACGTACGACACACAGGTGCTGAAAGTTCGTTGTTTCCCACGTACGACACACAAGTGCTGAAAGTTCGTTGTTTCCCACGTACGACACACATGTGCTGAAAGTTCGTTGTTTCCATGTACGACACACAGGTGCTGAAAGTTCGTTGTAGCCTGGGTTGTGTAGTCAGTAACTTTCCATAAAACTCTAAATTTACATTTTTAGCACACCCTCTCAAAGACTTTTATGATGTGTGATGCTGGTGTAACTGACCTGTACTGTTATAGCTCCGCTGCCTCCCTTGTGGAGAGTTTGAAGCTGATCTGAAGTGACATTCATTCGTCTCACAGAAACTGAATCCAGAAATGGTACATACTATATTATATTTACCAGAGGTCATCTGCACATAGCAATAATTGCATTATTCACATCCCAGACGCGTTGGTTTAGCGCTCCCCATGATTATATATACTCCCCAGACGAGGTGCACCAGCGTTGAAAATGTGGAGGTAAGCGGATGAAGCCTTGCGGGAAACCTTGGAATATAGGAGAAAAAAACTCAGACCCCTACCGTAAGATACCCTTAATAATAACAGTCTTTACCTGGTGGTCATATTTAGTGACTATAATCGAAGATGCATAAGATTGCCACTACTACAGTTTGCATGAAATATCTAATATAATCTGTATATTTCTTCTCGCGTTTATTGTGAGAAAACAAAGAACGAACTTATTTAATATTATGTCTGAAGGGTCAATAGGGTATCCAGAATTATATATAACCCCCTGCTTGCCTATGTAATTTAGCCTGCTGGTGTGGGCCCCATCTGATGCACACATCACGACCAGATGGATTTTTCCTTGAATAACAATAAAAATCATTCTTACTCTTCCGTAGTGACCTTGATGGTGTATCTTACACTATCCACTCTTACCTTGATGGTGTATCTTATACTATCCACTATTACCTTGATGGTGTATCTTATACTATCCACTCTTACCTTGATGGTGTATCTTATACTATCCACTCTTACCTTGATGGTGTATCTTATACTATCCACTCTTACCTTGATGGTGTATCTTATACTATCCACTCTTACCTTGATGGTGTATCTTATACTATCACTCTTACCTTGATGGTGTATCTTATACTATCCACTCTTACCTTGATGGTGTATCTTATACTATCCACTCTTACCTTGATAGTGTATCTTATACTATCCACTCTTACCTTGATGGTGTATCTTATACTATCCACTCTTACCTTGATGGTGTATCTTATACTATCCACTCTTACCTTGATGGTATATATTATACTATCCACTCTTACCTTGATGGTGTATCTTATACTATCCACTCTTACCTTGATGGTGTATCTTATACTATCCACTCTTACCTTGATGGTTATCTTATACTATCCACTCTTACCTTGATGGTGTATCTTATACTATCCACTCTTACCTTGATGGTGTATCTTATACTATCCACTCTTACCTTGATGGTGTATCTTATACTATCCACTCTTACCTTGATGGTGTATCTTATACTATCCACTCTTACCTTGATGGTGTATCTTATACTATCCACTCTTACCTTGATGGTGTATCTTATACTATCCACTCTTACCTTGATGGTGTATCTTCATACTATCCACTCTTACCTTGATGGTGTATCTTATACTATCCACTACTTACCTTGATGGTGTATCTTATACTATCTCACTCTTACCTTGATGGTGTATCTTATACTATCCACTCTTACCTTGATGGTGTATCTTATACTATCCACTCTTACCTTGATGGTGTATCTTATACTATCCACTCTTACCTTGATGGTGTATCTTATACTATCCACTCTTACCTTGATGGTGTATCTTATACTATCCACTTTACCTTGATGGTGTATCTTATACTATCCACTCTTACCTTGATGGTGTATCTTATACTATCCACTCTTACCTTGATGGTGTATCTTATACTATCCACTCTTACCTTGATGGTGTATCTTATACTATCCACTCTTACCTTGATGGTGTATCTTATACTATCCACTCTTACCTTGATGGTGTATCTTATACTATCCACTCTTACCTTGATGGTGTATCTTATACTATCCACTCTTACCTTGATGGTGTATCTTATACTATCCACTCTTACCTTGATGGTGTATCTTATACTATCCACTCTTACCTTGATGGTGTATCTTATACTATCCACTCTTACCATGATGGTGAATATCTCTACTATTACTTTTTTCCCTCTTACCTTGATGGTGTATCTTATACTATCACTCTTACCTTGATGGGTATCTTATACTATCTTTGTTGATGGGTTCTTTACTCTCTACCTTGAGTTTCTCATGGATCCATTTCCTTCATGGTACGTTTGAATATCAATTTCCGAGGATCTTAACTATCCACTCTTACGTCTTGTGGAATGAATATCTATACTTCACTCTTATCTTGGATGGTTACATCTAACATCCACTTTACTTAAAAATTGTTCATTTGGCTTCGACGTCTTCCTTGAATGGTAAATCTTGATCATCCAGCTCTTTCAGATGTGTATCTTGGAATAACATGCTATCTCTTACCAAAGATGGTGTTCTATACAATCTTTACCTTGATGTGTGTAGGAGTCTTAAATCAACTATCCACTCTTACCTTGATGGTGTATCTTACACTATCCACTATTACCTTGATGGTTCTATTTTGTTCTGTTTTCTTCTTTCAGCTACGGACCTTCTTTTGGTACTGAATTAAAACTGAATCTTCCACTTTGCCATCGAAATCACATATATCTGCTTTTACATACTTCAATACGGGTTAGGTAGGGTACATGTAACATAGTCAAATTTAGTTAAAAATAGGTGCATTTCGGTCGGTGCGCGATCCTAGAAAGGATTCCCCGTATTGCATAATCCCAGTCTCCTGTACCTCAATGGGTACGCTTGGAATAACACAGAGTGCTGTCCTGAAGTGAACCAGAAGACCAGTTCACAAGTCATATGAAAACAAATATGTATACCAATTTCTCCAATAAAAGTAGCAAATTAGGAGATACATGGCTAAAGTCAAATTCAAGCCTCCCGCTGCGAAACACCAACTCTGAAACTAAATAGAAAAGCATTACTGGAGTTCTATGACAAAGTAACAGAAGTGAGAGAGGGAGAAGGAGTGGGATGGGTGGAGGGCATATTCCTGGACTGCAAGAAGGAATGTGGCACTCTACCCTCTTTGGTGGCACTACACCCTCTCTGGTGGCACTACACCCTCTCTGGTGGCACTACACCCTCCCTTTCTGGGGGCACTACGCCCTCTCCGGTGGCACTACACCCTCCCTGGTGGCACTACACCCTCCCTGGTGGCTCTACACCCTCCCTGGTGGCACTACACCCTCCCTGGTGGCACTACACCCTCCCTGGTGGCATTACTCCGTCCCTGGTGGCACTTCACGCTCCCTGGTGGCACTATACTCTCCCTGGTGGAAACTATGAGTCAAGGACAATGCGGGACGTCAATTAACTCGTCACTTCTCTACGCTGGCGTCACTACAGGAAGTAATTTGACATCAAAGCCGGAAACAACGAGCAATCCAGAGAGTTTTTCTTATTACTCTTAATTGAACCATGAGTCGAAGTGTGCTATCAGGTGTGGTATGCGTTCTTACCAGGTGTGGTATGCGTTCTTACCAGGTGTGGTGTGCGTTCTTACCAGGTGTGGTATGCGTTCTTACCAGGTGTGGTATGCGTTCTTACCGGATGTTGCGTATGTTGATACCAGGTGTGACATACATTCTTACTTGTCGTTGTATGCGCAGTATATTACCTTGAGATGCCTAATACCTAGAGTTTACCTGGCCTCATGGTTGCTGGCCTGATCAATCAAGCTATTAGTGCCTTCCACCCGCATCCCAACGTATGCACCATAACTCGGTAGATCAGGTACTGTTTTGAGAAATCTGTCAAGTTCCCTCTTGAAGACATCTAGGGATTTGTTAATAATCCCTCTAATTCATGAAAGGAGGATGTTGAGGAGTCGTGGTCCCTCGACACTTACTGAGTTCTCAGTGTACTCTTCGCCTCACTGTTTTTCATTGGAGGTATCCAGCACCTCTGCTAAACTCTTGTTTGATAAGTAGCAATTTCGGTGTGCAGGTTCGAGACCAATTCCTCTGGCATCTTCCAGGTGTAGATTATGATGTATCTTTCTCGCCTACGTTTTAAGGAGTACAGTTCTAGAAACTTTAAGCGCTCCCAGTAATTTAGATGCTTGAGTTGAGTTTATACGAGCTTCTACAGCTGTTGAATGTGTAATTAGCAGCCTTGGTGCGCACACATTTCAAATGTGTTTTGTATAATATACAGTAATGGTATGAGTGTATCTGGCATCACACACACAATAACTATCAACGATTTGTCTAATTACTCGCGAAAATTTGCATACGTTCCAACCACGGAAATCTGTAGTTATGTACTTCGTGCGTAGTTGCTGGTCACCATTCTGTAGTTACAGCCACGCTGTGTAGTTGCTAGTTCTGGTGCGTAGTTGTCAGCCATGGCATGAGTTAGCGAAAATGTAGTTAGTACACAGAGAGGGTGCGTGGATGACTACGATATTTGGCGATAATGCATGGGGAGTGGTGAGGGATGAGAGGGGGTGGGGGTTTGAGATAGATGACTGGAGGAGAGGAGGAAGATTAACTCTGGTGAGAGAGGGAGAGAGAGAGAGAGAGAGAGAGAGAGGGGAGGGTAACATGACGGTTGGAGAATGTACCACTGAGCTCACTTCAACCATGGTGGTGGGGGAGTTAGTGTTCAGTGACTGAAGAGGTTGGAGTGACGCCCCCGCCACCGTGACGCCCCCACCACCGTGACGCCCCCACCACCGTGACGCCCCCACCACCGTGACGCCCCCTACCTCAGCTCCATCACTCAGTAACCTTGAGGGATGCTGGAGGAGAAATTGCTCACTGTGATGCTTCTCTTGTCTTGCTGTACTTCTCGTTCTAAAACATAAAATGTAATGGGAGATGATCTGGCCGTAGTGCCGCACAGATTTCTCTCCACTATCAGCCTTCTCTCCTGTACGGTGTACTATCTGCCTTCTCTCATGTACGGTGGACTATCTGCCTTCTCTCCTGTACGGTGGACTATCTGCCTTCTCTCCTGTACGGTGGACTATCTGCCTTCTCTCCTGTACGGTGCACTATCTGCCTTCTCTCCTGTACGGTGTACTATCTGCCTTCTCTCCTGTACGGTGCACTATCAACCTACTCTCCTGTACGGTGCACTATCTGCCTTCCTCCTGTACGGTGTACTATCTGCCTTCTCTCCTGTACGGTGGACTATCTGCCTTCCTCCTGTACGGTGGACTATCTGCCTTCTCTCCTGTACGGTGACTATCTGCCTTCTCTCCTGTACTGTGCACTATCTGCCTTCCTCCTGTACGGTGTACTATCTGCCTTCTCTCCTGTACGGTGCACTATCAACCTACTCTCCTGTACGGTGCACTATCTGCCTTCTCTCCTGTACGGTGCACTATCTGCCTTCTCTCCTGTACGGTGCACTACCTGCCTTCTCTCCTGTACGGTGTATTATCTGCCTTCTCTCCTGTACGGTGCACTATCTGCCTTCTCTCCTGTACCGTGCACTATCTGCCTTCTCTCCTGTACGGTGCACTATCTACCTTCACCCTTGTACAGTGCACTATCTGCCTTCTCTCCTGTACGGTGTACTATCTGCCTTCTCTCCTGTACAGTGCACTATCTGCCTTCTCTCTGTACGGTGCACTATCTGCCTTCTCTCCTGTACAGTGCACTATCTGCCTTCACTCTTTATAGTGCACTATTTGCCTTCTCTCCTGTATGGTGCACTATCTGCCTTCTCTCCTGTACAGTGCACTATCTGCCTTCGCTCTTGTACGGTGCACTATCTGCCTTTTCTCCTGTATGGTCCACTATCTGCCTTCTCTCCTGTACAGTGCACTATCTGCCTTCACTCTTGTACAGTGCACTATCTCCCTTATCTCCTGTACGGTGCACTATCTGCCTTCTCTCCTGTACAGTGCACTATCTGCCTCAACTCGTGTATAGTGCACTATCTGCCTTCACTCGTGTATAGTGCACTATCTGCCTTCTCTCATGTATGGTGCACTATCTGCCTTCTCTCCTGTACAGTGCACTATCTGCCTTCACTCTTGTACAGTGCACTATCTGCCTTCTCTCCTGTACGGTGCACTATCTGCCTTCTCTCCTGTACAGTGCACTATCTGCCTTCACTCTTGTATAGTGCACTATCTGCCTTCTCTCCTGTACAGTGCACTATCTGCCTTCACTCTTGTATAGTGCACTATCTGCCTTCTCTCCTGTACAGTGCACTATCTGCCTTCACTCTTGTATAGTGCACTATCTGCCTTCTCTCCTGTACAGTGCACTATCTGCCTTCACTCTTGTATAGTGCACTATCTGCCTTCTCTCCTGTACAGTGCACTATCTGCCTTCACTCTTGTATAGTGCACTATCTGCCGTACGGTAAAATACGGAATTTTCTGCCTGTATTATCGAGTATCCTTTCTTACACACTCTAGTCTCTTCCTGTCTGCTGCCATGCTTAATGTATGGGTCTCGTGCTGTGGGTCGTGAGGCGTGTTCACCTTCAGGTTTTGTCACCTTTTTTTAATTTTCTGCAGGCACGCGCAAGCAATTACGGGGGTAAACAAGACTGGGTTTATATAAGTGTTTGGTTGTGGACGGTCTCTCTGTCTTACGATGCTATATTCCAATACTGACAGGGACAGAGAAACAAGAGTGATAGACTGTCTGCCACTGCAGATAATATAGATAGGCTGTCTGCCACTGCAACAGACGTTGAAGAGGATCTCAGATAGAGGTCGACAAATGCAAATGTTCTATCATACTTGTTTTTCTCTCTATGTGGGAATTTATCATTAACTTCCATTTATAAAATTTTCCTAACATAAGATAAATGATCATCAATTTACACCAAATTACGTGTTTACATAACGAAACTAAGGGTTGGCCACAACAACAACAATACACTAATGTCACATAAAAAATTACAATTTTTATTTCAGAAATACTGTATATAAGCATATTATGAATATTCATTTCAGGAGTAAATTACTTGAAATTTTTTGGAGATAATTTTTTTTTGTTGATATGCAGAGAAAAAAGCGAGGACGAAGACAAACTCCAGAAAGAACTGGACACGCTGAAGACTTGGTCCAGCACGAGGCTGCCGGAGGAGGAAGAACACTGGAGCCAGCGCAGCTTAACACATGTAAGACGTTACAAATATCAACGAAAGAAGTGAATCAGGGGATTAACATCACATGTGACATATCAGCCGAGGTAAACATCAAATGTATAAGTGCAGTGGTATTTGCAAGACTAGCAACCCACTGGACCGTATTCAGAGATGTGATGTAAAGAGTTTATGAAAACTGAAAAGTTGAAGAATGAGACTTGTGCGATATTTGGGAATGTTTATTGTGGAAAAGTTTCACCAGCCAGTGGCTTTTTCGGTCCTATACAGAGAGAATGGTGGTAGATGAGGAGGAGTTCGAGGTAATCAGACCCTCAGCTTGGAGTCGATGTGTTCAGTCCATCAATTTTGAGGAGAATGTGGTTGTAATGTGGAGTCTCACCTGATCATACACTTAGTCAACATTAAATTGATCCAATTGCTTGCAAACACAACAGCACCAGTAGTGAGAGAAATGAAATATAATGATGAGGAATGACTTTACTTCGTTGGAGAGGACTAGATGACATAATTAAGACACACAGAATGTGTTGTAGTCTTTAACTGGTATATGACTGGGTCATCATACTGGTGTGTAGGTCCCCTGGGTCATCATAGTATGTTGGTCCCCAGGGTCATCATACTGGTGTGTTGGTCCCCAGGGTCATCATACTGGTGTGTTGGTCCCCTAGGTCATCATAGTATGTTGGTCCCTTGGGTCATCATACTGGTGTGTAGGTCCCCTGGGTCATCATAGTATGTTGGTCCCCAGGGTCATCATACTGGTAGGTTGGTCCCCAGGGTCAATATACTGGTAGGTTGGTCCCCAGGGTCATCATACTGGTAGGTTGGTCCCCAGGGTCATCATACTGGTAGGTTGGTCCCCAGGGTCATCATACTGGTGGGTTGGTCCCCAGGGTCATCATACTGGTGGGTTGGTCCCCTGGCGGTGAAGCCTCGGCTTCAATGGCCTGACATGTGAAAACATTTATCTTTGATGCAGATACAATCACCCAGATTGTCATTACAGCAACACGAAAGCTCTGCTGCATACAGAGTGCACAAAGTAAAATTACATAGAGTGCACAGAGTAAAATTACACAGTCACAAGACAACAATAGAGGCTTCTTTTCTTAGAACCGTCGAGGAGGTTCTCCCAGGTGAGTTGGCCCACGATTTTCTATTTCCCTGAGCACTTCAGGTGTGTATTCGTCTAGTCTGTGTTTGTAAGGCTCGATTCAAAACTCATATCTCTCGTTTAGCATTGTGCCGAAGGTTTTTTTATAATTTAAAAGGATAAAGTTTATCCATCTTTATCTCCTCTTACATTTCCTGTCTTAATCCGCCAGACAGTACCTGTTCTTTCTGAGCTGTCTCTTGTATGTCTATTTCTGACAGATGCTCAGGGACGGAGATATAGTGGTAACTACACGAACAGATGAATAACACAGATATTTGATAGCATTTCTGCGTGGCCATAACGTGTACGTGACCCTGCAATGTTGTCTGTGTGGCCATAGCGTGTACATGACCCTGCACCTGTTGTCTGTGTGGCCATAGCGTGTACATGACCCTGCAACTGTTGTCTGTGGGGCAATAGCGTGTACATGACCCTGCAACTGTTGTCTGCGGGGCCATAGCGTGTACATGATCCTGCACCTGTTGTCTGCGGGATCATAAGCAGGACAATTTCATGACCATACCCAATGTTATTAAACGTAAGAACATTACGCAGAATCCATGGAGTTTTTTTTACACTACATTTGTAGGTAAATCATGATCTACTCAAGTAGAAACTTAGCAGAGAATTACACTCAGATTGATTCCATGAGACAAACAGATTAAGAAAATTTACGTTGACAGCATAAAGGATACTGGAGGAGCACCTGAGGGGACACAAGCAGTGTTTCAGGTGAGCAAACCCAGAAATAGTGGAAAATGGTAGATATAACTCATCCATGGATGAGTGTACAACAGTAACACCAGTAAATAGTGGAGAAAATGGGTGAGATATAACTCATCCCATGGGATGAGTAGTATATATAAAACAACAGTAATGAACTTTAAATGTAATGAACTCACGTAGAGAAGAATTGAAGAATGAGTGACAACAATGGAGGGAACCGTGAATGAATGGATAGAGGGACTGAGGGAGGGGAGGGAGGGAGGGATTCAAAAAGAGCTTTACCGGATATATGGAACAACGACTCTTATGTCCTGTATAACAAAACTTCCAGACCATCGCCCTTCCGCTCGTGGTCTTGCTGAAGCTCACCCTCGCTGCCCCCTTCCAATGTGATCCCGTCAAAGACGTTCACTTGTGTCTCTCTTATTTTATTAAGTAACCAATTATGTATATGGGTGAAGCAGAGTTTATTTACATGACTGTCATGTTCAGCTGTTATCCAGAGTGAAGAGGAACATGATAGTCCGCACTGATGTCAGTGCCTGAAGTCCCGCCCATGCCTGGTGGCTCAACACCCACCACTTATTGCCTCTACTTTTTATTTTTTACTTTTTTAATATAAGTTGTTTATAGTTTTGAGTTACAATAAACTCTACGTGAACAGGTAGACTTCACTGTAACTCATGAGCACAATCTGGACTCAGTCAATTATCATATTTCTGTTCGACGCACATGAGTGTTTAACGCTTGATGGTAGAACCACGTCAGTGTACTAGGATAACGTGCCCGCCTCACACGACCTTATAGAAGAGTTACGTCATTGTACTAGATAAACCATAAGCTTGACTAGCAGGATAAACTTACTTTATACAGGTTCTTGTATTCAGCTTTCTTTTAACAATGGAGTCACAGTAAGATTGGTGAAATCTGTTGTAGTCTTTAACTGGCATATGACTGGGTCATCATACTGGTGTGTTCGTTCCCTGGGTCATCACACTGGTGGGTTGGTCCCCAGGGTCATCACACTAATGGGTTGGTCCCCAGGGTCATCATACTGGTGTGTTGGTCCCAAGGGTCATCATACTGGTGTGTTGGTCCCCAGGGTCATCACACTGGTGGGATGGTCCCCAGGGTCATTATGCTGGTGTGTTGGTCCCCAGGGTCATCATACTGGTGGGTTGGTCCCCAGGGTCATCATACTGGTGTGTTGGTCCCCAGGGTCATCATACTGGTGGGTTGGTCCCCATGGTTATCATACTGGTGTGTTGGTCCCCAGGGTCATCATACTGGTGGGTTGGTCCCCATGGTTATCATACTGGTATGTTGGTCCCCAGGGTCATCATACTGGTGGGTTGGTCCCCAGGGTCATCATACTGGTGTGTTGGTCCTCTGGGTCATCATACTGGTATGTTGGTCCCCTGGGTCATCATACTGGTGTGTTGGTCCCCTGGGTCATCATACTGGTGTGTTGATCCCCTGGGTCATCATACTGGTGTGTTGGTCCTCTGGGTCATCATACTGGTATGTTGGTCCCCTGGGTCATCATACTAGTGTGTTGGTCCACTGGGTCATCATACTGGTGTGTTGGTCCACTGGGTCATCATACTGGTGTGTTGGTCCACTGGGTCATCATACTGGTGTGTTGGTCCCCTGGATCATCATACTGGTGTGTTGGTCCCCTGGGTCATCATACTGGTGTGTTGGTCCCCAGGGTCATCATACTGGTGTGTTGGTCCCCTGGGTCATCATACTGGTAGGTTGGTCCACTGGGTCATCATACTGGTGTGTTGGTCCCCTGGGTCATCATACTGGTGTGTTGGTCCACTGGGTCATCATACTGGTGTGTTGGTCCCCTGGATCATCATACTGGTAGGTTGGTCCCCTGGATCATCATACTGGTGGGTTGGTCCCCAGGGTCATCATACTGGTGTGTTGGTCCCCAGGGTCATCATACTGGTAGGTTGGTCCCCAGGGTCATCATACTGGTGTGTTGGTCCCCAGGGTCATCATACTGGTGGGTTGGTCCCCAGGGTCATCATAGTGGTAGGTTGGTCCCCAGGGTCATCATACTGGTGGGTTGGTCCCCAGGGTCATCATACTGGTGTGTTGGTCCCCAGGGTCATCATACTGGTAGGTTGGTCCCCAGGGTCATCATACTGGTGTGTTGGTCCCCAGTGTCGTCATACTGGTGGGTTGGTCCCCAGGGTCATCATACTGGTAGGTTGATCCCCAGGGTCATCATACTGGTGGGTTGGTCCCCAGGGTCATCATACTGGTGGGTTGGTCCCCATGGTCATCATACTGGTAGATTGGTCCCCAGGGTCATCATACTGGTGGGTTGGTCCCCAGGGTCATCATACTGGTAGGTTGGTCCCCAGGGTCATCATACTGGTGGGTTGGTCCCCAGGGTCATCATACTGGTGGGTTGGTCCCCAGGGTCATCATACTGGTGGGTTGGTCCCAGGGTCATCATACTGGTGGGTTGGTCCCCAGGGTCATCATACTGGTGGGTTGGTCCCCAGGTCATCATACTGGTGGGTTGGTCCCAGGGTCATCATACTGGTGGGTTGGTCCCCAGGGTCATCATACTGGTGGGTTGGTCCCCAGGGTCATCATACTGGTGGGTTGGTCCCCAGGGTCATCATACTGGTGGGTTGGTCCCCAGGGTCATCATACTGGTGGGTTGGTCCCCTGGGTCATCATACTGGTGGGTTGGTCCCCAGGGTCATCATACTGGTGGGTTGGTCCCCTGGGTCATCATACTGGTGGGTTGGTCCCCAGGGTCATCATACTGGTGGGTTGGTCCCCAGGGTCATCATACTGGTGGGTTGGTCCCCTGGGTCATCATACTGGTAGGTTGGTCCCCAGGGTCATCATACTGGTGGGTTGGTCCCCAGGGTCATCATACTGGTGGGTTGGTCCCCTGGCGGTGAAGCCTCGGCTTCAATGGCCTGACATGTGAAAACATTTATCTTTGATGCAGATACAATCACCCAGATTGTCATTACAGCGACACGAAACCTCTGTTGCATACAGAGTGCACAAAGTAAAATTACATAGAGTGCACAGAGTAAAATTACACAGTCACAAGACAACAATAGAGGCTTCTTTTCTTAGAACCGTCGAGGAGGTTCTCCCAGGTGAGTTGGCCCACGATTTTCTATTTCCCTGAGCACTTCAGGTGTGTATTCGTCTAGTCTGTGTTTGTAAGGGTCGATTCAAAACTCATATCTCTGATTTAGCATTGTGCCGAAGGTTTTTTTTATAATTTAAAAGGATAAAGTTTATCCATCTCTATTTCCTCTTACATTTCCTGTCTTAATCCGCCAGACAGTACCTGTTCTTTCTGAGCTGTCTCTTGTATGTCTATTTCTGATAGATGCTCTATTATATTTTTTTCTTATATTTTCTACTATCTTGGTCAGTATACTGATCAATACTTCTTGTTCAGTGTTTTCTGTCATTTCCTTTTTTTTTTTTTTTTTTTTTTAGACTCGGATACTTTTTCCAGCAGTCTGGTAACTGCCTCAACTATTAATCTGCTAAGGAGTCAGTCCCTCTACTCGATCACACGATTTATATAGTGATATACTGATTCATCTGGAGTGGTTTTTCGCTACATGTAATTATGAACCCTTTCATTTTTTTCTTTATGTTCGTTTATTTTGTTCTTTTTCCTCTTTCCTACTTTTGCTTCCTCTTTGCATTTCAGTCAGATCGCGTTCTTTTCTGTCTGTCTCTGCTGTCATCAGAATAATAAGTCTGAGAATAATTAGGAGAGAATTGGAAAAAAAAAGGAGTGAAGGAAGGTATGGGGTGAAAGGGAGAGAGGTCAAATTTACGGTACATAAGCAGGGTACGCGTACCCACGTGGATTCTCAAAAAAAAATTCTGAGGGGTTAATGTTCCTCGTAACTGGTTGCCAGCTATTGTCGTCTCTATGAGAGTTCTGGTGTCTACCTTAGTCCTCCTGTATCTTATTGTTCTTTAATTTTAATTCTCATTAACAAAATAGCAGGCTATTAAATATTCTTACTTTGTAATGAATATAAATCAAAGAAGAATCGCAAAGAGCTTAGCCTTATTTATTGTTTATTTTGCTTATGTTAGTAATGATTGGTTTAGGAAGTCTTACTGAAACTATTTTGTGGTGTTATTGTGTGGTGTTATTGCGCCATGTTATTGTGCCGTGTTATTTTGGCGAGTTATTATGTCATGGTATTGAGTACATATTATATTGGAAATCTGATTTTAACAAGTTCCTCTCAACGTGTAGTGCCAAAGAAATAAGAAGAATGACGTGTCCATGTCAACAAGCCCATAATGTACAACCACCAGAAACTTGTGAGAAGTTTCCGGTTAAGTCTGTTATCTGTTGTTATTCGCAGTTTAACTTTTCTTCTGAAATATATAGAATTCGCAGAATAGGCGACATATTCACAAATACTAATCTCAGGCCGAAGGAGACTCAAACCTACGATCCTTGGAACAGGGTATGTAATACTCTGCTCACCTTACCACACTGCTCCCATATTTTGGAGTCCAGTTAACGCTAGATGAGATGAAAAGCTGAAAGCTCCTTCCTGAATGCTGGCTGCTTGGACCAAACGTCTAGCGTTAGCTGGACGCCGGAAACAAAAATACGGGAATGTAATAGTAGCACTGTGCATAGGTCACCAGGCATGCTAATGGTCCCAGCAATCTTGCACAAGAGACTTTAAAAAGGTGTGAAAATTTTTAAGCCGATCGAATAAGGCGTTCTCGAGTAATAAATGTAAATTTGTGATTAAGCAAACGGACATATTGCTGAGAATGTTCCGAGAAATAGGAAAGTCTATCATCGTTAAATTTAAAAATACTACAAATCAGCAGATTTTATTTTTTCCCAGATTACTTTTCACATTTACATTCCATTAAAAATTATCTACAAGCCTGTAAGAAAACAATAATTGTTTATTCCCGAAAACAAATTTTGATAAAAGCGGCAAACAAATTGGCAACATGGCACACCCACACAGCTCAAAATTAATACGAAAAATACTTCGAGTTATGAGCAACATAAAATAACAAAGACAGAGGAAGGAAAAACAAATCAAGTAACCTTCGTGAATTAATTCCATCATGGCTTCGTTCTGCGTCAGTATTGCGTAGCAAAAACAGGTAGAAGACACTTCTTTTCTTTCATAATTCATGATATACCTCTTGTTCAGGGCTCCACCAATAATCTTTTAACGAAAAAAAAAAAGGTTTCGTAGCTTCAAATCTACTACACTGGTACGTTACACTACCACTACACTAGTGTACCAATACTAGAGCTTCACTCAACGCTACAGTAAACCTGGTATTATTGAGCAATGCAAAAAAATATTGGACTAGTTTTTGTTGCAAGGTGGTGTTGATGATTCCTCCGACACCAACATCAATCCACTTTTTGACGTCAGAGAGAATGACGCACCAGGTCTTGGTTTCTAATTCTGGGCTCAGTCCTCGTTCACTTCAAAGTCAAAAGGTACCTCGGCGTTTCTAAGGGAGTGGCAGAGAGAGAGAGAGAGAGAGAGAGAGAGAGAGAGAGAGAGAGAGAGAGAGAGAGAGTTTGCAGTCATGTGAGACACCGATCAGCTGTTCTGCCATGTAAGCCGTGTTCATGGGGTCAAACAGCGCCTTGGGGTGGGGAAGGCAAGCAACGATGATTCTTTGTAAGGGAGGGCAGCTGGTGCCGCTGCTATCCCTGGCATCAAGAGCCCGTCTCATGCGTAGTGGCACCTCCTCATATTTGTTTTCCAGTAGTCATCATGTGTCATAAGCCTACTGATATAATTAGTATAAGTCATTAATAAAAGTCTTTTTATTAGGTATTTCCCCCATGGAAAAATAACCTCAAAAACAGTATAATGCGATCCTTTACTGACTACGTTTCGCCCAAAATAAAGGATCGCATTATACTTGCATTTGTCTTTATTTTTTTAATCTTGTCGGTATTTTATATCATTTATCTCCAAGGTATCCCTCATGGGGTACCCTTAAGTAATAATAATAATAATAATAATAATAATAATAATAATAATAATAATAATAATGGTAATAATAATAATAACAGTAATAATAATAACAACACTAATAATAATATGTGATAGTCTGGGTGTGAAATAAATCATCTTAAGACGTCTTTTTTCCTTTTTCAGATTCTTTAAGAATAGATTTGATATTATGTCGAAGCTGTTTAGTGGCTGGCAAACTAAGACCAGCTTTACTGACCAGCTGCATAGCCATAACTGCAGAAAAGATGGTTCTAAACCGCCAGTTGTACTTTTAAATAAATATTACGTGTGGACAGGAGCTGAATCGACCCCTGCAACCACATATAGGTGAGTATACACACATACACATACATACACACACACACACACACACACACACACACACACACACACACACACACACACATCCACTGTGCAATAAATATTCCCTTATATATTAAACATGACTATTATAATTTTAAAAATAAAAAATGTGTAGGAAAAATATCAGTATCGATATTGGTATCGGCCGAAAACTGGCTATCGGTATCGACAAAAATTTGGGTATCGGCCCATCATTAAGATTTGACACACAACAGAGAGGAGTCTTCAATCATTTCAGTGTCTTAATAGAAGTGGTCTAACTTCCATTCCATAATGGTACAAGACTATGTTATGGTGACCACCTGGTGCTAGTTGTGTCTAGGAGAGCCAAACACAACAAGACTTGGACCTCATCTATACTATTTACCAGGAACTGGATTAATAATCCAGTTCCAGTCCCAATCACAAAGCTTCACATACAAATTGTTGACCAGAACTGGACTTCCTGTTACAAATTCCACGGCATTTAAATCGACAAGAAGGCTAAAGTTTCGGAGCAGCTAAAATGAATCAGGTTTAGAACACTCACTTCCTCCTGAGTCAAGACTACGTAAGGCTAGACAATAATCACATCAACCCTCTGTCAAAGTTGCGATCACTTCACCAACAACATTTGGCTAAGAAAAATAAAAACAACTGCCTACACTACAACTTATGAAAATTCACCAGCAGAACACAGTACTCTCTGACCACTGTTGTAAGTGGAACCAGCAGAACACAGTACTCTCTGACCACTGTTGTAAGTGGAACAGCTGAACACAGTACTCTCTGACCACTGTTGTAGTGGAACCAGCAGAACAAGTACCTATGAAGCACCTAGCAGTAGGTGGCAAGAATGCACTATACAACATAGGGATATCCCATGCTCTATGCATTGTCTAACCTAGTTTTAAAGATACCAATTATAGCTTTAATGAGGCTACTTGGCACTTCGTTCTATTCCACTGCAAACCAGAGCTTAAATTTAAATTTATCTAACTTGAATGTATTATTTCAGGTAAAACATTTTAAGAACATTATATCTATTCGCTTTTTGTGTTCCTGTATTTCAATTTCATGTGATATATTACATATTTTATATAAATAAACTTTCATTAAAATATTTAGAATTAGTAGTCCATAATTTAGCATGTTAAACATAAGAAGATTTAATGAATGATAGTTTGGCACTACGAGAGGTGCGGGTCACATGTAGGTCATGCTGGGAACACAGAGAGGTCATGTGACCTAGTGGTAAAATATGGCCTCGTGTATGTGTGTATCCTGATAAGTCTCATAACACCACTGAGCTAGGCTACGTATATCTTAGCGTAGCGGGCATAATTTGTGAATCAGTAACTCTCGCTTACTGGCTGGTAAGGGTCACTAACGGTGACATCCTAATATTTAAGGAAACAGCAAACCGAGTTCACTCTTCTTGATTATCTCAGTTTATTCATTCACAGACTTATTACCAGTCGGATTCTGACTTCGCTTAAATCACAAGCCAACTTAGTTTTGACTGGAAAACAGACAGAAGACTTTGTGATTGGAGACGAATGGCTGGATAACCTTGGGGATGGGAAAGGTTAATTAAAGCAAGAGGCTTGGATAAAGTGGAGACAGTGTAGAACCGCATAAACAACTTCGTACTCTTTATTATGGTCCACCGCTTCATATATCTTTAGGAAAAAAAGTCAGTAAAATCAAAAGGCAAGAACGACTCAATCAGAGTCGTTACTTTAATTGTGTCCTTCAAGTTAACCTCGAATTCCATCCGCAGTTATTGGTTCCATTAATTTTCCCATTGTTAAGGCAAGGCAAATTAGTGACTCATTAGATCTTATAGACCACAATAAATAAGAAATAATTGTCATGGCAATATTCATCAAACCAGCGATTATCTACCAATTGCCCTTGACATCTATTTAGTGTCCACTCGCGTTCTTGGCAAAATGCCACCTATGATTGGGCTCCCTCCCTCTCACCTTATAAGACGTATTACAGGCAAACAACTTTCCCTCCAACGTAACCTGCCTCCAGCAGAGATAGATTATTTGATAGTTATCAACAACTGTCATTTATATAATGGTCTGCCAATATATCTAACCTGTGAGCTGTCAGCAGTTACTGCAGAAAGACTAAGCGCAGAGCAAACTATTATTTATGCTTCGCTCTCAACGGCGTTCTGTAGTGTAACGTAGTCTAACTCAAAGTTTGCTCTGCACACAGAGGCAAGTTTTGCCTCTCAGAAGTTAGTATACTAAATACAAAAAAAACTATTGTATGCCTTTTGTGTCATTTTCCAACAACCTGTCGGTACCACGTACCATTTTTACCAGTTAATATACTCCTAGCATTCACAACTGTATTTCGACTACACTGATTCTGCTTGCTGCTCCTTGACTCATTGCTGTGTTGCCCACTGACTACTGTTCTTCTCCCTCTCTACTGAACAGTTCTGTACATCTCGCTCCCTCCATTTTTTCAAGGTTCATTAAGTAGGCCATTAAACTCATATTTACCACTGGGCAGGGAAAGGTGAAGACACCAGCGTGAAGGTCACCACTTGTGTAGTGACTCTTGTGAAGTCACCCATATATTTCGAGGTTAAGTTGTGGTTTAATTTTTTTCTTTATTTCTGCTACGAGAAAAAAATTAATGTTTAATAAGTACTGTGCCCTTCGCATCTCGCAATGAATTTTATTAATTCGCACAGAATTTTATTAGCTATCATATTTTGAGATCGGTCTATTAAAAGAAAATTAATGCGCACCCTACTTCAGCTCCTGTATAAGTTGACCAATTTTAATCATTCTTCTCTCTATAATAAAACTTCTGAAATGCTTTTGTATAATCCGTGATCAAGTTCTGTAGTTACTAGAGAAATGATCTTCCTGCCATGTTGACCCGAGATGTGCAGCTCATGGCTTTCCATAGATCCATTATGTTGAATTCGTAACTCAAAAATAACTTATGTTAGTGCTATTATTGTTATCTTTCTGTTATCTCCACTGTCAAGCAGGTTTAACACTGTCAAGCAGGTTTAACACTGTCAAGCAGGTTTAACACTGTCAAGCAGGTTTAACACTGTCAAGCAGGTTTAACACTGTCAAGCAGGTTTAACTGTGCAGTTTGAAGGGTCATTGGTATCTCACTTATTTGTTATTTTCTTAAAAAAGAAGAGTATTTTGATAAATTTATTGAGGGTCATATGATTTTTAAACCCGATCCTTCCCTAGGTTGATATGGAGGCTGCTCCACTGAGAAGCATGGAGGCTGCTCCACTGAGAAGCATGGAGGCTGCTCCACTGAGAAGCATGGAGGCTGCTCCACTGAGAAGCATGGAGGCTGCTCCACTGAGAAGCATGGAGGCTGCTCCACTGAGAAGCATGGAGGCTGCTCCACTGAGAAGCATGGAGGCTGCTCCACTGAGAAGCATGGAGGCTGCTCCACTGAGAAGCATGGAGGCTGCTCCACTGAGAAGCATGGAGGCTGCTCCACTGAGAAGCATCGTAGGCAGTTCAAGTAAAATATAGACGATTCTTGATATACAGAAATCAAGAGGATTCAGAAGCAGACTGTCGATCATTGCATAACATTCTTAAATATGTGAAAGCACAACAACTTTCAATATTGATGACTTATAGACAGGAATCCTACTGTCAATTCGGAAGCAAAGTAGCAAACAGAAGAAAAAGAGAAGGGAAGGGGGAAGATACAATTAATTTCACTAGTAGAGCGATAAATACTTATTTTAATCGCAGAAAATGAAGCCAATCTTCTTGTGACTTACCTGTGACCTGTTTCGAGAGTTTTTCCTATACTCCACTGATAACAGATTTTATTTGGGCCAAACAGATAAACTGCTGGAAGCTAGACTGACTCAACACAGATACTTTACTCAGGTGAGTCAGGATTCTAATGCGATCATTACTCACAGATGTTTTTGCAACATCCAGATGATAGAGAGAGAACGTCTGTCATCGTGTCTAATGGATCCTCAAATGAGCGCAACATAATCAAGTCCACATTAATTAAACATGATTCCATTGAGAATGCTGTTAATAATTGAAAAAATCTTTTTTTTTTTTTTTAGGATATACTATTGAGAGCATCACGTGATGTTGACACAGTACCCACTGTAAATTAATTCTGCTTAATATGGTAAAATATAGACACGCAAATGATTGGAAGCTCATGAGGTGATAATGAGGCAGTGATAAGGTGCACACTGACAGATAACACAGGAAGAGCACTAAACACTCAACACTCACCAGGACAAAGACGTCCACAGGTTCATCGTAAGGCTTCAGATCCCTGGTCAGCAAGATGGCTCGGAACCGCACTGTGGAGGAGACACCTTCACTCATTATAAAAGAATTACACACACATTTATATATATATATATATATATATATATATATATATATATATATATATATATATATATATATATATATATATATATATATATAATATATATATGTATATTGTACATATGCATATGCATGTACACACATAAACGCAGTGACTTATAAATATACAAATTCATATGGTGAAGATGACGCGGTGGTTTTGGGAGATACTGAAGAGAAGTTGCTAAGTTGGTAAATGAATTTGGGAGGGTACGTAAAAGAAGTTAATAGTGTACATAGGAAACAGCAAGGTGATGAGAATATCAAAAAATATAGACAATGAGAGTTTGGATGTGAAGGCTCGCGTTCTGTATATTACATTACTTTACCTGTATTCCTGACCAACCCGTCTGGAAGGTGATATGGAACTCACCTCTTAACAAACAGTAAACCAACGTAGAAAGTCTGTTATTATTGTTATGATTATTATTATTATTAATGTTATTAATATTATTATTATTTCACATTAATCGTTTCGTACTTCAGTCTGCGTGCGGCCTGCAGTAACAGCCTGGTTGATCAGACCCTGATCCACCATGAGGCCTGGTCTCAGACCGTGCCGCGGGGGCGTTGGCCCCCGAAACCCTCTACAGGTAAACTCCAGGTAAACTCCCTTCAAAGTGTTGGTAGTGTAGGACAAACTCGAAGGTAATATTGATACAATATACAGAACTCACGAAATCGTAATGACACGATTGCAAACAAACCACATACCACGGGTGGGGTTCGAACCCGGGATGAAAATAAGACTATCTGGATGCATCCCGGGGTCACCACCCTCCATGACTACTTTTTCCTAGAGGAGAGAGGTAGTAAGTCCCAGCATCGTACTAAAATACGCATGATTTCCGACTTCTTAAAGCAATGACCTTGTATATAACGCATAGAAAGTCACAGTATCGTGGCTGGAACACTTTACCGAGAGCTCGAACTTGGGAACCTTTCTTCTGGATCATTGTCAAATTACAACTGGAGCGAGTAGAGTAGAAAAGGCAGACGTAACAGTGTAGAGGCGTTGTAGAAGTAATAGAATTAGCGGTAGTAAATGTAGCAGTAGCGAAAGAATTTGTAGTAGTAATAATAGTAAGCAATAGCAGTAATAATAGTAGCAGTAGTAGTGATGATAATAATAATAATAATAGTACAAACAGTAGTAATAGTAGTAGTAGCAGTAGTGGTAGTAGAAGTAGCAGTAGTAATAGTAGTAGTAGTAGAAGTAGAAGTAGTAGAAGTTGGAGTAGTAGTATAGTATTAGTAGGTATAGTATTAATAGTATAGTAGTAGGAGTAGTATAGTAGTAGTAGAAGTAGTAGCAGTATAGTGGTAGTAGTAATAGTGGTAGTGTAGTAGTAGTAGTAGTAGTAATATAAGTAGTAGTACAGCAGTAAGGCTGGTTAAGGCATTGGCTTAAGCCGGTAGGAGAATTGGACCTGCCTCGCATGGGCCAGTAGGCCTGCTCCAGCAGCAGCAGTAGTAGTAGTAGTAGTAATAGCAGTAGTAGTAGTACATAAGAGCCAGAGAAGAGAACATTGCAGATGTGGGTGGCTCACTTTTGTTACAGCTGTAACGTAACACAGGTCGAGGATGGATCGTAACGTTGTAACAAGGTTCCTGAGGGCGGTTGTTTGCTCACCTTATACATCTCTCCATTTTGCTCTAATCTATGTAATTAAGTTATTGGTGGTTAACTATACGTAAATTGGGGGTTAATATTATATTAACCCCCCAAAATAATTAATACGTAATTTTGGTCTAGGTTTAGATTACAAATTAGTTTACAAAGTGAAGCACTGTAACGCACTGTAACGCACTGTAACGCACTGTAGTCCCCCGGCTTTCCAGTTTTCCGGAGTTGCTTCACGATTTTCACTTCCCTTGCTTACACTCCAACAGGTCGTCAAATCCCGAGAACCACTCTTCTCCATTTTGATATATAATACTGTCATATACTTATGTGTTCCAACAACTGACGTCTCATTATAGCAAGTTGAGTAATCTCTTTCACACCCCTTCCAGTTCTTACCTGGAGTTTACCTGGAGAGAGTTCCAGAGGTCAACGCCCCTGCGGCCCGGTCTGTGACCAGGCCTCATGTTGGATCAGAGCCTGATCAACCAGGCTGTTACTGCTGGCCGCACGCAGTCCAACGCACTGACTTTAGGTGCCTGTCCAGTGCCTGCTTGAAGACAGCCAGGGGTCTATTGGTAATCCCCCTTATGTATGCTGGGAGGCAGTTGAACAGTCTTGGGCCCCTGATACTTATTGTGTTGTCTCTCAACGTGCTAGTGGCACTCCTGCTTTTCATTGGGGGGATGTTACATCGTCTGCCGAGTCTTTTGCTTTCGTAGGGAGTGACACTCGTGTGCAAGTTTGGTACTAATCCCTCTAGGATTTTCCAAGTGTATATAATAATGTATCTCTCCCGCCTGCGTCCCAGGTTCTTTAAATCATTCCTTCTGTCCACCCTAAACATATACACCCACTTTATCAATCTCTTTTGCACCATTCTTTCTACATGACCAAACCACTTCAACAATCACTCTAACATTCCTTGAATTAAATCTTTCAAACCACAACATACAATGTACAAAAATTTGTTTCCTCTAACTTTCTATCCTTTATCGTTACTATGATTTGTTTTAATGTTTCATAGATACATCCCTGTACTTGAGGCAGCTAAATGCATTCACATCCTCACCTTCCTTTCGATTCTGACTTCTAATCTTTCAGTCCATATTATGGCAACTAAATCTCCTCACATTACTCTTTTCTCTACTCGCTTTTAATTTCCTTCTTCTAAGTCTTCCATCAGCTGCGGCAAATTCTCCTCTGAATCTCACGATCATTATTTTGTCATCCGCAAACAGCACTTTGGATAATTTATGTTTATTATATATTAGCATCCACTTATCTTAAAATCCCGTCTATAAGCAGAGTAGAACATTCCTGTTATAACTGTCATCGATAGCGATATTTATATTCCGGTCTGTAGACAGACTTTACTGTTAACTAATACTGCCCACCACCAGAGGGCCAAATTTCTTATGTCTGCAGCTAGAATGTTGTAGTTGTGAACACTGAATATTAACACCGACTTTTTAAACATCATTTGTTTAGATTCTTCGAGTTTTCTTTGGATTCATAATAGAGTAGTTACGGCGTGTGGTGTCGGTTGTGTCAGTTGTTAGTTTAGTGGGTACATCAACCATCTCATCTTTCATCAATATCCACGTGAGTAAATGACACACTTGTACAACATCTGGTTATCGTTATTCTGGAAACGTTTAGCCAGCCACTGGCTTCTTCCTTTCCACCTTTCTCTGCATTATACTGAAGAAGCCACTGACGGGCGAAACGTTTCCAAAATATACTTAAATATTGCACAAATATTTTATTTATCATTAATATTCACATTTAGAGTTGGACTTTGTGGCTTGAAATACGCTGTTTATAGTGTGGATGACACTGTGTGTATGTACGTGTGTGATAAAAGAGAGAGAAAGAGAAAGAGAGAGAGAGAGAGACTTTTATTTAGCATGATTGGATACATCAGTAGTGTGCTGCTTCACTATTGTATATAATAATTACACAGTGGAAACAGACGGTAGTTGTTTCCCTGTCATATTCCATCACACTGGATGGTCAGCCTGAGCTGGGAGACTTCAGTAGTGTCAACCTGAGCTGGGAGACTTAAGTAGTGTCAGCCTGAGCTGGGAGACTTAAGTAGTGTCAGCCTGAGCTGGGAGACTTCAGTAGTGTCAGCCTGAGCTGGGAGACTTCAGCAGTGTCAGCCTGAGCTGGGACACTTCAGTAGTGTCAGCCTGAGCTGGGAGACTTAAGTAGTGTCAGCCTGAGCTGGGAGACTTCAGTAGTGTCAGCCTGAGCTGGGAGACTTCAATAGTGTCAGCCTGAGCTGGGAGACTTCAGCAGTGTCAGCCTGAGCTGGGAGACTTCAGTAGTGTCAACCTGAGCTGGGAGACTTCAGTAGTGTCAGCCTGAGCTGGGAGACTTCAGTAGTGTCAGCCTGAGCTGGGAGACTTCAGTAGTGTCAGCCTGAGCTGGGAGACTTAAGTAGTGTCAGCCTGAGCTGGGAGACTTCAGTAGTGTCAACCTGAGCTGGGAGACTTCAGTAGTGTCAGCCTGAGCTGGGAGACTTCAGTAGTGTCAGCCTGAGCTGGGAGACTTCAGTAGTGTCAGCCTGAGCTGGGAGACTTCAGCAGTGTCAGCCTGAGCTGGGAGACTTCAGTAGTGTCAACCTGAGCTGGGATACTTCAGTAGTGTCAGCCTGAGCTGGGAGACTTCAGTAGTGTCAACCTGAGCTGGGAGACTTCAGTAGTGTCAGCCTGAGCTGGGAGACTTCAGCAGTGTCAGCCTGAGCTGGGACACTTCAGTAGTGTCAACCTGAGCTGGGAGACTTCAGTAGTGTCAACCTGAGCTGGGACACTTCAGTAGTGTCAACCTGAGCTGGGAGACTTCAGTAGTGTCAACCTGAGCTGGGAGACTTCAGTAGTGTCAACCTGAGCTGGGACACTTCAGTAGTGTCAACCTGAGCTGGGAGACTTCAGTAGTGTCAACCTGAGCTGGGAGACTTCAGTAGTGTCAGCCTGAGCTGGGAGACTTCAGTAGTGTCAACCTGAGCTGGGAGACTTCAGTAGTGTCAGCCTGAGCTGGGAGACTTCAGTAGTGTCAACCTGAGCTGGGAGACTTCAGTAGTGTCAGCCTGAGCTGGGAGACTTCAGTAGTGCCAACCTGAGCTGGGAGACTTCAGTAGTGTCAACCTGAGCTGGGAGACTTCAGTAGTGTCAACCTGAGCTGGGAGACTTCAGTAGTGTCAACCTGAGCTGGGAGACTTCAGTAGTGTCAACCTGAGCTAAGAAACTTCAGTAGGACAATGAGGATATCGTCAAGTATTCCAGTAAAGGTTCATCAGCTAGGGCAGCTTCATAGGTTACCTTCTAGCAGAGCTGGAGTTACTATCACTTGGGAATTACCATCTCTCAGGATGACTCCTCACATACACAGGAGGAGTCGAATGTTCATGAATATATCTGCACCATCCAAGAGCGTGGGCGAGGCGAGGGAAGACAGGGAAGAGCAGGGGCGAGGCGAGGGAAGACAGGGAAGAGCAGGGGCGAGGCGAGGGAAGACAGGGAAGAGCAGGGGCGAGGCGAGGGAAGACAGGGAAGAGCAGGGGCGAGGCGAGGGAAGACAGGGAAGAGCAGGGGCGAGGCGAGGGAAGACAGGGAAGAGCAGGGGCGAGGCGAGGGAAGACAGGAAAGAGCAGGGGCGAGGCCAGGGAAGACAAGAAAGAGCAGGGGCGAGGCGAGGGAAGACAGGAAAGAGCAGGGGCGAGGCGAGGGAAGGAGGAATTTGGAGGATAGAGGCGGGGATGATTTTTATTAATTTAGTAGAACAGAATACATCAGGGAGTGAGAGAAGAGTGGGAGGGAGGACGCAGTGTGAGGGAGGACGCAGTGGGAGGGAGGATGCAGTGGGAGGGAGGACGCAGTGGGAGGGAGGACGCAGTGTGAGGGAGGACGCAGTGTGAGGGTGGTGAACACGTGTTAGAGAGGGAGACGAACACCATCTCGGTTACTGACCATGTTCAGCATCAGTAAACTACCACAGTTACTGACCATGACAGTGTTCAGCATCAGTAAACTACCACAGTTACTGACCATGACAGTGTTCAGCATCAGTAAACTACCACAGTTACTGACCATGACAGTGTCCGGCATCAGTAAACTACCACAGTTACTGACCATGACAGTGTTCAGCATCAGTAAACTACCACAGTTACTGACCATGACAGTGTTCAGCATCAGTAAACTACCACAGTTACTGACCATGACAGTGTTCAGCATCAGTAAACTACCACAGTTACTGACCATGACAGTGTTCAGCATCAGTAAACTACCACAGTTACTGACCATGACAGTGTTCAGCATCAGTAAACTACCACAGTTACTGACCATGACAGTGTTCAGCATCAGTAAACTACCACAGTTACTGACCATGACAGTGTCCGGCATCAGTAAACTACCACAGTTACTGACCATGACAGTGTTCAGCATCAGTAAACTACCACAGTTACTGACCATGACAGTGTCCGGCATCAGTAAACTACCACAGTTACTGACCATGACAGTGTTCAGCATCAGTAAACTACCACAGTTACTGACCATGACAGTGTCCGGCATTAGTAAACTACCACAGTTACTGACCATGACAGTGTCCGGCATCAGTAAACTACCACAGTTACTGACCATGACAGTGTTCAGCATCAGTAAACTACCACAGTTACTGACCATGACAGTGTTCAGCATCAGTAAACTACCACAGTTACTGACCATGACAGTGTTCAGCATCAGTAAACTACCACAGTTACTGACCATGACAGTGTCCGGCATCAGTAAACTACCACAGTTACTGACCATGACAGTGTTCAGCATCAGTAAACTACCACAGTTACTGACCATGACAGTGTCCGGCATCAGTAAACTACCACAGTTACTGACCATGACAGTGTTCAGCATCAGTAAACTACCACAGTTACTGACCATGACAGTGTTCAGCATCAGTAAACTACCATAGTTACTGACCATGACAGTGTTCAGCATCAGTAAACTACCACAGTTACTGACCATGACAGTGTTCAGCATCAGTAAACTACCACAGTTACTGACCATGACAGTGTTCAGCATCAGTAAACTACCACAGTTACTGACCATGACAGTGTCCGGCATCAGTAAACTACCACAGTTACTGACCATGACAGTGTTCAGCATCAGTAAACTACCACAGTTACTGACCATGACAGTGTCCGGCATCAGTAAACTACCACAGTTACTGACCATGACAGTGTTCAGCATCAGTAAACTACCACAGTTACTGACCATGACAGTGTTCAGCATCAGTAAACTACCACAGTTACTGACCATGACAGTGTCCAGCATCACTAAACCACTACAGCTATTCTCTCTTTAATATAAGGTAAAGCATCACTAGGTTGATCTCCTGTCATCACCTCGTATAAATATGTGAGCAGTGCGAGCGTGTTCACAACTACATCGTGTTTAACACATCGTGGGAGATCCAGTCAACTCCAGCTTGCTCAACGTGGCACAACAAACATTACCTGGGCAGCTCCTGGGTTATGTTTCATAATCAAACGAGTCGTAAACAGCGTGTCACCTGACACCTCCCTAGACGACAGCCCAGACACCACCCTGCGATAGTGTTATTTAAAACAGCTCATGTTCACTAGTTGGTCGTGTGTGTGTGTGTGTGTGTGTAGACTCACATACAGTGTCAAACACTCTCTTTGTATTAATGGTATACAATACCGACATGCTCATGAATAAGACACAGAGCAACATGTGGCCATCCTTATTGACCTTTGGTTTCGGCTTTTCAGCAGGCTTCTTCAGTCGGTAATTTTGTGGTCCTAAGTCATTTAGCGAGTTCCCTCTTGAAGACAGTTAGTGGTCTGTTGGTAGTCCCCTTATGCTTGAAGGAAGGTATTGAAGAGTCGCGGTCCCTTTACTCTTAATGACTTCTCTCCCATTGCACCCATTGCGTTCCCTGCTCTTCATCGGCCTCTTGTGCTCGTATTTAGCAATTTCGGTGTATTTGGGACCAGTCCCTCCAGGATCATCCAAGTGCAAATTTTCTAGTACCTTTCTGGTACACCTTCTAAGAAGTACAATTCGAGGAACTTCAAGTAATTTAAGTACTTGACTGAATGTATACGAGCTGTGAAGGTTCTCTTTATATTTTCCAGATCTACAATTTCTTCCTTCTTGAAGGGGACCGTTAGTACACAGCAATATTCCTACCAAGAGAGAACTTGTGACTTGAAGAGTGCCATCGTCAGCTTGGCATCTCTTGGTTTGAACATTCTAGTTATCCAGCCTATTATTTTCATTGCAGTTGTGATAATGACATTGTTGTGCTCATTGAAGGTGAGATCTTCTGACATTATCACTCCCAGGTTTCTCACGTTAGGTTACATTCTATTGAGTGACTTGAGTTTGTCTTGTAGTACAATCTTGTTTTATTTCTTCAATCCTCCCTTAACATGGTAATTTAAATTTGTTCTCTCTGATCATCATGTTGTTGACAGCAGCCCACTATCAGCTTGGGTGATCGCTGATGTTATTTATTCTCTTGGCCTAACGCAGAGCCCTGAGGCCAGATGTTAGGGGATGCAGATAGAAACACCCTCACAGGTGGGCAGGGTACCCTGGAACAAGTGTAAGTTCACCAGGTACCCTGAAACAAGTGTATGTTCATTAGGTACCCCCTCAACATCTATGTCACCTGAGTCATGATAAAGTACAAAGACTAGGATGACAACATATAATCTGTCAGTTGTGTACGCACATTAAAGCCTTGTATCTTTCAACACATGAAGTCTTGCAATTACGCCACCAGCTGGGAAGGTGCTGCTAGATGCTTACAAAATAAAAACTCTAGAATAGTCGCATTAATCGACCAGCAACCCAAAGAGACAGTTTTAACACGACATGATGACCAGTTTCGCGTTAAAGAATAATAGTCCAGCACTGTGTTTAATTATTACGTTCCCAAGCTGTCAGTCCTAGGCTATAATGTAAAAAAAAAAAATATCGAAATAATATTTACCAGTGCAGCAGCATTATTTATCATTTGCTCATAATATAACTATTTCCATTTTACATTCTAAGAGAATTTGAATAATAATTCATCGTTAAACTAAGACCCAGAGTTAAAGTAAATATTCCAACTATATTATTCAAAATAGAGAACGAGAGTAAGATAGTATATAAGGTGGCTATAGTCAGATGTTGTGTTGTGAGATGTTGTGATGGCCATCTTTTGGTTGGGTCGAATACGTTGTGTATCTCCAACTGGACTTCTGATACATACACACAGCTGTAGTCCTAAACGCTAAACCAAAATAGCCAACTTAAATTCTAGCACTGATAGGGATCTAGTATCCATAGGAAACACACAGAGCAAGGTAACGCTCTCCGGGTTTTACACCATGTGGGGCAGGTGACGAAATACTTGCTGGATAAACTTGAAGAAGTCTTATATAATTTATCAAGAAGCAGAGTTTCGAGTACCAGAGGAAGGCAGTTAGGTAAGATTCGTCAGGAAACAGGATAAGTGTTTCCTGACGCTGATCTTCATCATATGATAACCCGCCACTGCAGCGTCTGGTCATCTGACCGAGACCTTTCGCTGGCTTACCGGTCCACCTATTTAAAAATCAGTATTAGAGGGATGATTTAAGCAAGGCTTGTGTCATCCATCACAACACCTGTGGACACCCCGTGAACCTCCATAACGATACACTATTCATGAAGGACTCAGACCTGCGCAGTAGGTATCGTTTAGAGTCATCACTCATCGCTACCATAGCTCAAAATTAAAAAAAAAAAATTCATTTCGGAAATTCTATCACAACGCATTCTTAAAACCAAGCAAAATATAGCCATCGCTTAGCCTCGTCTTTTCTCGCACAACACAAAACCTCAGCCATTATTTATATTGATTAATTCTTTTAGTACTGGACTGATAAATCCCCAGGTAGACGAAATATCTAATTAATCTCTAATTCTATTTCCTTCAGGATTTAATGGGCCACAAAACCCAGATGCTTTCTTAACCTCCCACCCCAGAAAATACTGCATAACATATAGGTAGTAGGTTGGTAGACAGAAACCACCCAGGGAGGTACTACCGTCCTACCAAATGAGTGTGAAATATAAGCCTGTAATTGTTTTGCATGATGGTAGGATTACTGGTCTCTTTTTCTATCTCATAAACATGCAAGGTTGCAGGTATGTCTTGCTACTTCTACTTACACTTAGGTAACACTATATATATATATATATATATATATATATATATATATATATATATATATATAATAATATTATTGATATATTTAAAGACAAAATAATTGACAAGATACAATAGATAAATATAGATAAACTGAGGCTATTAATACTTCGTCCACTCCGAGGTGGCCGTCTGGCTTCAGTGGATTAGTCAGAAGATTGTCCCCGAACGCTTGAGAGACGCGGTAGGAGCAAGATCCCAGATTCACTGAAGCAGACGTGCGGTGGGACACCCTTGCAAACTCCTCCAGCAGACCAGCTCCTCCCAAAGAGCACAAACAGTCCCACTGAGACAAACCGATCATGGAAAAAATCGCCAACACAATGCTCACCAACGCTTCAGGAGCTCGACAGAGCTCGTCTCCTAGCGGTGAAGGCACTACACTCATATTTCCTTTTAGCTGTTCCCATTTCCTCCCTGGGCACTCGACTCGACCCACAGGCCATTCGGATTGGTGTTGCTCTTCGCCTAGCCGCCCCCATACTCACCGAACATAGGTGTATTTGCGGCAGGGCGACGGCTGATCAATTCGGACTTCGTGGTCTCGTGTGTCACACATCCGAAGGAAATATGCGAGACAAGAGGAGGTCAACGACATTATAAAGAGAAGCCTCTCCACAACCCGTTGCCCAGCCCAAAGGAAACCCCAAGTGCAGAGGTCTGACGGAAGTCAAAACGTCCTGATGGAGCCACTATGCTACCCTGGAAGGATGGTAAGCAAACTGAGTGGGACTACACCTGTGCCGCCACATATACAGACACCTACTTGCCATACTTCGTAGCTAAAGGGGGTGGAGCTGCCAGCCACAGGGAGACCCAGAAGACCCGCAAATATGAAGGCCTTTCTCCTTGTTATAACTTTCATCCCAATAGGGTTGGAGACCCTTGGAGCATGGGGCAAGTGTGCTCTAAAGTTCCTCAAAGAGCT
>WNWK01002215.1:97500-102500 GCA_009830355.1 Cherax destructor
ATATATCACAGGGAACAGTAGACTGTGTGTGTATACCGTACACGTTTACAGTGCCAGCAGCCTTTGTTAGGGTGCGGTTTGTGGCTTTGGTGTGGGACCAGGATATGGCCAGGGACACATTAGTGGTGTGGACGGCATGGACCAGTAGGTACAGGAGACAGGTACTTTAGACAGGTATAGGAGAGAGGTACATGAGATAGGTACGGGAGACAGGTACATGAGACGGGTACGGTGAACAGGTACAGGAGACAGGTACATGATACGAAGTCAGTAGCATCCTTCAGGAAAGATACTCAACACTTTACCGTCGCAAAGTTGAGTACTGACTGAGTACAGCAGCTGAAGAGTGCAGGTTTCTTCGGAACAACAGGAATACTTCCAGCAACAGGAGCAATAATAATTGAAACAACACTAATAACAAAAATAATAACAATAGAACCAACAAGAGTAACAACACTAATAACAGTAACAATAACGGCAACAGAAACAAGAACAGTAACACTAATAGCAACAACAGAAAAAACAACAGTAACAATAACGGTGTAGAGCTGTATCAAGTCAGCGCTTAATAAAGATCTTAACAGATGGGAATGTTTTATACCTGTGTGTGTTTTTCTCCTGGCCCATATTGTGTGTCAGCGCTCTGTTTACGTCCTTGAAAGTTGAGACCATTACATAAGTTAACATGTACAATACACTTAGGCTACTGAATACTGTACATCCTGAGTGTACAGTGGAGTACATCCTGAGTGTACAGTGGAGTACATCCTGAGTGTACAGTGGAGTACATCCTGAGTGTCAGCAGTACATCAGTAAGGAGTACATCCTGAGTGTACAGTGGAGTACATCCTGAGTGTACAGTAGAGTACATCCTGAGTGTACAGTAGAGTACATCCTGAGTGTACAGTAGAGTACATCCTGAGTGTACAGTGGAGTACATCCTGAGTGTACAGTAGAGTACATCCTGAGTGTACAGTGGAGTACATCCTGAGTGTACAGTAGAATACATCCTGAGTGTACAGTAGAGTACATCCTGAGTGTACAGTGGAGTACATCCTGAGTGTACAGTGGAGTACATCCTGAGTGTACAGTAGAGTACATCCTGAGTGTACAGTGGAGTACATCCTGAGTGTACAGTAGAATACATCCTGAGTGTACAGTAGAGTACATTCAGAGTGTACAGTAGAGTACATCCTGAGTGTACAGTGGAGTACATCCTGAGTGTACAGTAGAGTACATCCTGAGTGTACAGTAGAGTACATCCTGAGTGTACAGTGGAGTACATCCTGAGTGTACAGTGGAGTACATCCTGAGTGTACAGTGGAGTACATCCTGAGTGTACAGTAGAGTACATCCTAAGTGTACAGTGGAGTACATCCTGAGTGTACAGTAGAGTACATCCTGAGTGTACAGTAGAGTACATCCTGAGTGTACAGTAGAGTACATCCTGAGTGTACAGTGGAGTACATCCTGATTGCACAGTGGAGTACAACCTGAGTGTACAGTGGAGTACATCCTGAGTGTACAGTAGAGTACATCCTGAGTGTACAATAAAGTACATCCTGAGTGTACAGTGGAGTACATCCTGAGTGTACAGTTGAGTACATTCTGAGTGCACAGTGGAGTACATTTTGAGTGTTCAGTAGAGTACATCCTGAATGTACAGTAGAGTACATCCTGAGTGTACAGTAGAGAACAACCTGAGTGTACAGTAGAGTACATCCTGAGTGTACAATAGAGTGCATACTGAGTGTACAGTAGAGTACATCCTGAGTGTACAGTAGAGTACATCCTGAGTGTACAGTAGAGTACATCCTAAGTGTACAGTTGAGTACATCCTGAGTGTACAGTAGAGTACATCCTGAGTGTACAGTAGAGTACATCCTGAATGTACAGTAGAGTACATCCTGAGTGTACAGTAGAGAACAACCTGAGTGTACAGTAGAGTACATCCTGAGTGTACAATAGAGTACATCCTGAGTATACAATAGAGTACATCTTGAGTGTACAGTAGAGTACATCCTGAGTGTACAATAGAGTACATCCTGAGTGTACAGTAGAGTACATCCTGAGTGTACAGTGGAGTACATCCTGAGTGTACAATGCAGAAAATGAAAAAAATTATAAGGTTCATTGTAGGGAAAAAGACCCATTGTTATGTAACGTCCGGTGAAGAGTCACCAGTCATGACGGTGTGACCCGTGACCACACCATCCTGGATCCCGTGACCACACCATCATGGGTCCCGTGACCACACCATCCTATGTCCCGTGACTACACCATCATGAGTCCTGTGACCACACCATCATGGGTCCTGTGACCACACCATCATGGGTCCCGTGACCACACCATCCTATGTCCCGTGACTACACCATCATGAGTCCTGTGACCACACCATCATGGGTCCTGTGACCACACATCTGGGTCCGTGACCACACCATCATGGGTCCTGTGACCACACCATCCTGGGTCCCGTGACCACACCATCATGGGTCCCGTGACCACACCATCCTATGTCCCGTGACTACACCATCATGAGTCCTGTGACCACACCATCATGGGTCCTGTGACCACACCATCATGGGTCCTGTGACCACACCATCATGGGTCCTGTGACCACACCATCCTGGGTCCCGTGACCACACCATCCTGGGTCCCGTGACCACACCATCCAGGGTCCTGTGACCACACCATCATGGGTCCTGTGACCACACCATCCATGGGTCCTGTGACCACACCATCCTGGGTCCCGTGACCACACCATCATGGGTCCCGTGACCACACCATCCAGGGTCCCGTGACCACACCATCATGGGTCCTGTGACCACACCATCCAGGGTCCTGTGACCACATCATCATGGGTCCTGTGACCACACCATCATGGATCCTGTGACCACACCATCCTGGGTCCCGTGACCACACCATCCTGGGTCCTGTGACCACACCATCATGGATCCTGTGACCACACCATCATGGGCCTCTGATCTAGAGCTATCCCTGGAGCAGGAGGACGATCGGATCCTGGGCTGTGCCCAACCATCAGGGTCCCGTGACCACACCATCCTGGGTCCCGTGACCACACCATCATGGGTCCTGTGACCACACCATCCAGGGTCCTGTGACCACATCATCATGGGTCCTGTGACCACACCATCATGGATTCTTTGACCACACCATCCTGGGTCCCGTGACCACACCATCCTGGGTCCTGTGACCACACCATCATGGGTCCTATGACCACACTATCACAGGCCTCTGATCTATGTAGTTAGTGTCCCTGGAAGCAGGAGGACGGGATGGGATCCGGGCTGTGACAACTTCCCTGATGCACTGTGACGGTGTGCGTGATCAAGAATAAAGCTAATTTCTGGTTTTTTACTGTCCTTCCATCCTCTGTTAGTGTGTGGAGAGTACGACCATGACCATGGTAACGGCCTTTTGAGTGTGATCAGCTGTGTTTTCGTACCTGACGCCAAGGACACTGCTTCCAGGTACTCAGTCGGTCTGGCCCGAATACAAGTACAGACAGAGGATGTGCCAGTGACCGCAATACAGATGAGCCTCTGTGTTAAGTTCACCAAGATTTTCCTCGCCAATATTAGGAGAGTCTAAAAAATCACAGATCCTTGGAAAAAAATTAACAAATATCATCGTAAAAAAAAAACACTTGCTAGGATGTATGGGTTACCTTGCGTCATTACGTATTGGAACGCGATCAAACTAATGAGTTCAGACAAATTATTCAGAAATGCTCACATAATGTCAAAGCATTTTATCCACTGGATAAATAACCCTACTTGGCCCACTGTAAATAACGTGTAACCGCTTAATTATTTTTTTACAAGCATATCTTGCTAAAATATGAGGTAATATTTTAGAAATATTTTGTTACCTAATTCATATCTACACAAATAAGTCGTCGATCACCATGCCCAGCCCTTCTAGGGCAGGGTAGGTGCCAAGGCTGGAGCTTGCTACCATCTGCGGCTCGCAAGCCTGCCCTTCCAGTCAGCCTCCTTGGGGCGGGGAAGGTGGCAGACCAAAGGGGCCTAGCAACTATCTACCTGCCTCGTGCTTGTGGGCGAATATGGCTGGCCTGGGACCAGTTGGTCCCACCCTGAAGTACCCTCCATGGGAGACTTAGGTCTCTGATACCCCACCAGGAGCCGGAGCCGGTCGCCATCTGGAAGCCGGCCGGGAGAATTCCCGGTGAATCAACACCTCCTCCTCCTCCACAAATAAGTCATAACGATTGTAACCAGATACGAACATGTAAATAAATAGTTCATTACCATTGTAACTTGCGGCCCGGTTCCCGGACCCATTAAGTACCTCTGTAATTTTTTGACTAACGCCCACAGGATAGGTATACATAAAGATATTAAGCTAACGTTTTTGCCTGCGCCACTTCTGATACTGACGCCATGGGTCGTTGGTAACCATATATATATATATATATATATATATATATATATATATATATATATATATATATATATATATCAGTTACAAAATACACAAAGGCAGACTGAGCCTAACTCCTACGTACGTAATGGTAAGAGACGCCGAGACTATGGTAAGGTTATATGCCACCTTTATTATCTACGTTTATCAAACAGATGTGTAGGAATTTGAGAAAGTCCACTGCATGGGCGAAACGTCGTCAGCAGGACGACAATGCAGCTTGTATTAATATTGGTAGAATTACCGACAATATGTTAAGTAAAAGAACACAAATGCAACTAATGTGACATTTTATTGTGGCAACGTTGCAACGTGGCAACGTTGGTTGCAGGAGTTGCAGGAGGGAGAGGGTGAAGGACAAGTCATAGCAGGAAACAATGTTAAATGCGGTTGTCAAATACATCTGGCAAGTTACCTTAGCAGAGTGACCTTGAACACCCATGTTACTGCTGAGTCATACACACACATACACACACACACACACCACTGGAGGACAGAAGGGTTAGAGGAGACATGATAACGACATACAAAATACT
>WNWK01002215.1:107500-157500 GCA_009830355.1 Cherax destructor
GTCGAACCTTGAAGTAGATGGGATACAGCAGCAGAAGACCACTCTGGGTTCCACTCCTGTCAGCTAAGAACAGGATATTGAAGCTACAGTGGGCACAGGCTCACCAAAACTAGTCAGTTGAAAAATGAATGAACATCGCTCAGTCCGAATCGCGATTTCTGCTGTGACACACAGATGGTAGGGGTCAGAATTTGCAGACATTTGGATGTGGTGAAGCATGAATGTGCAATCGACGAATCAGCAACAATTGCATGATGCTATCATGTCAACATAAACCAGAATCTCTATGGATTATTTGTAGCACCGTGTTGAATCCATGCTATGAGGAATTCAGGTTGTTCTGTGGGCAAAACGAACCCTACCCAGTGCTAGAAGGGTGTACCTAATAAAGTGGCCACTGAGTGTATATACACTAACAGGTGTACATATATTTGAGGTATGAGCACTGAGAGCAAACTTTAATCTCTATTATATGGTAAGGGAAGGATTATTGTTATTAGTGTTGGAATAACATTCTGCCTCACTTACCCTTGTGCTGTCGATAGGTCTTAAATCTAACACATTAGGTAAAGATCATATGTAGTGGAACTTCGGTGTTCGAACGCACAGGACCTCGATTGAACCAGAGTCCGAACAATTTAGTTCAAAAAAAATTGACAGGGTCTTTAAACGTTTTCCTGGAATCCGAACGTGCTGGCTTGTTTAAAATTCAACTGTAAAAAACTTTACAGGAAAGTCTTGTTTCAGAAGTATTTTGAAATGACCCTTGACACTGACCAAACTCTCAGAGACTTTTGGAAGAATAAGTTCAACATCCTCCAGTGTGTGAGTCTGATAATTTAGTCCTGGGAAATACTGCTTCAGACATCGAACTTTTCACAGTTCGAACACCACCTTAGAACCAATTAAGTTCAAACACCGAGGTTCCACTGTATCAGTGTTTCTACTCTTCAAGTCAATCTCAAGACGGATATTGAAAATATTATTAAATATTTAAGAACGAAAGACAAGACTCATTCTGCCGTCCCCTATACACCTCTAGCCGAGGCGGAAGTATATTTCTCCACTATGGCGAAGTTGGTATTGTTTATCTTTATACTTTTGACCTCTGAAGGCTTTCCAGAGTTGTCTTACTCTCGCATCCTGGACCAGGCTTGTCTGGTGCATGTCTGATTACCCAGGCTGTTACTGCTGGCAGCCTGCTGGCCTACATATCCATCACAGCCTGGTTGATCTGGTACTTTTGAATACTTCTACATTTGTACCTTATATTGTTTCTGGTATGTTGTGGTAGTGTTCAACAATGGTCCAACGAGTGTTGATACAATGTTCTCTTATTGTGCCCTCGGCGTCCCTGCTTTACACTAGGTTTATTGTACACATTTTGCCATATCTCTCACTTCAGGATGTTGTTATGGAAGTATGGAGATTTGGGACCAGACCTTCGAGCACCTTCCACGTGTATATTATCATGTATCTCTCTCTCCTCTACTCCGGTGAGTACATATTCAGGACTATGAGGGGTTCCCAGTATTTTCACTGCTTTGATTCACTGCCCGTCATAAATGATCTCCAGTCAGTACTCATATCAACATATATACGATTATAAAAGTCATCAGTAAACACTTACTTGAAGATATATTATTAGTGTTTTACTGATATACTGTCATCAGTATATCAACTTCCTGGTCTATTGATCTTTAGTATTCTGTCTGATGATCTTCTCATCTGGTCATTCTAGTTGGCATCTTCTTTCCCTTCCCTCTTATCTTTTCTTCAAATCTGTTCCTCCCTGTCCTTCCTCTCTTCTTCGTCTCCGAGCATCCCACCCACATCCTGTTTTTAAAGTCACTCTCCTACAACTCCCTACCTCTCCCTACGTCTCGCTGTCTCTCCCTACGTCTCGCTGTCTCTCCCTACGTCTCGCTGTCTCTCTCCCTGCCAGACTCTCCACACCTTCCTCCCGGCTACCGACTTACTCAGCGACATAAATAATAAAACATTCAATTACTTACTGTAATGGATCTCCTTTTAGTGAGACCGCGCTCGCGCGTGCGTGTGTGTGTGTGTGTGTGTGTGTGTGTGTGTGCCAGTTGGAGAGAAGCTCTCTCTCCTGGGCCTTCATCTTAACTTTCACACACTAGAAGTATTGATTCCTAGCCTTTTTAGTTGCAATTATAAACACAAGAACAGTTCAGAGTTCTGTTATGTTTGGCTGTCAGGAAGAATACCAGTGAAGGCGCAGTCGATAAAGTGGTTAAAAAATTTAAGGAATAAAATATAAAGTTTTGCTTTTGAGTTCCCGTATAGTTCCACCACCAATGTCATTTACAGTTATGTGAATAATTTACAATAAATTTGACATATAACATAATATGACTGGTTAAATAAGAGAAAGAGAAAGAGAGAGAGAGAGAGAGAGAGAGAGAGAGAGAGAGAGAGAGAGAGAGAGAGAGAGAGAGAGTAAGAATGAGTACTCTGGTTAGAGTCTATACATCCATACAGAGGACAGAACTCTTGAATGTGTTAATCAGCTGAAAGCATGCGAGGAACTGACCTCCAGGGTGGTCTCTAGTTACCAGCTAAGCTACCCTGGAGCTCACTCTCTCCCCACGAGCTGTTTGGCTCCTTGTACAAATAATAGTTGCCCTGAATGAAAATGGAAGCCCCTTCATTCACACCATCAGTAAGGTACAGTGCTTTACGCTGATTACTGATGGCGTGTAGGATCTGTGGTTACGTGTAATGCATCCTACATTGAATGACACACACAGCGCATTCCACAGACTCTGTTATTAGTATTATTATTATTCTTGTTGTTACTGTCGTTCTTGTTCTTACTGTTTTTATTATTATTATTATTGTTACTGTCTTGTCGTTATTATTATGATTATTATTACTATTATAATTTTTAGTATTATTAGTGTCTTTGTCAAGCGCTAAACCTGTTAGGTTCGTGCTTCTCATAGGGAATCAAGACAACCCCCTTAATAAATCTTGGGCTCTTTAATACCCAGATTATCATACGCGGGTCTTGAGCCCTGCCTGCTGGGTTCCCTCATGTGTGTGTGTGTGTTATGGTGTACTAGTTAACGAAGCAGAACAGTGTTCGTGTTGTCTTATCCTATGTATTCGTTTGTATCTCTTTTGTTCGCAGGAGGTGACCATATTCAGTAGATTAACACCCTGGTATCTAATTTTTCCACTTCAGCACTATGTATTGGTCGCCTGTATTTTATGTATTGCATTTGATAAAGCCTCGTGTGGGTGAAACGTCGTAAATAAAAAGATATTATGTTTTCTCTGTGTGCCGAGTGAGCCACATGTCCTGTATACAGTACTCCAGTTATCTATTTACTGCTAGGTGAACAGGACCATCAGATTTAACGTTTGCCATTCGTCCTATCTTACCCGGGATTCCCTATCGTTAAATCTCAAATAATCTGTCCGTATCTACTCTGTCCAATTTCCTGTGTGTGTGTGTGGTGTGTGTGTGTGTGTGTGTGTGTGTGTGTGTGTGTGTGTGTGTGTGTGTGTGTGTGTGTGTGTGTGTGTGTTGTGTGTATGTTGTGATCATGTTTTTCTAGGTCTTCCTGCTGTCTATTCTCATCATGCGCCTGCGCATGATGTTTTGGTTACATCTAATTTTCTCAAAAGGCATCACACTTTTCCTGTTCATTGTAATATCCTCTGGAAAAGATGGAAACAAACTACACGAAGACTCAGACAAGTTGAACAAGGAGTTCAACACATGCCTACCGGAGTTCAACACATGCCTACCGGAGTTCAACACATGCCTACCGGAGTTCAACACATGCCTACCGGAGTTCAACACATGCCTACCGGAGTTCAACCATGTAAGTTCAAGATTACGAAAATTTTGGAATGACAAAGAACACCAGAAGAAGAAGAAACTAAAGTGAACCTCACATGAAAAACTGCGATAAAGATGTGTATAAAACTCAGAACTTAGGCAGCAAATATGAGCTAAGTATGACTTTGAATTATTTACATTGACCTTGACAAAGAATTAGGACTCTATGCACGATATGTCATGCCTGTCATAGAGTATGCTGCACCACCATGGAACCCACACTGTGTCAAACCCCTTCATACCCTCAAGAATTTGAAGGGGTTCGTAGACATCACTAATCATGGGTCTGAGGGGATTCAGCTATGAAGATAAACTAAGAATTAAACCCAAAGACATTAGAAAACAGGCATGGAGAGAGGAGATTTAAACATATAAAACACTAAAAGAAATTACTTTGTGGATAAGGAGAGACGGTTTCAAAAGAGAGAGTAACAGGGAGGAAAGGCTTAGAAACAGCGACATTAGAAAGAGTCTCACTGTAATGGTTCAGTTGGAAGGAGCGGGTTAGAAGGGGGTGGAAAGCAAACCCCTCGAACAGTATCAAGAGTTGGTACAACAGCGCCCAAAAATAGGTCAGTGTCATTAACGCTGCTCAGTCGCAGATTAAGAGGCGGGGCCATGAGCTGAGACTCAACACCCATGGTGAGGACATATGCACACATGAGCGAGTGCTTGCATCACCACAATACCAGAGGGGGCACCACTGGAAACAACGAGGGGGCACCACTGGAAACAACGAGGGGGCACCACTGGAAACAACGAGGGGGCACCACTGGAAACAACGAGGGGCACCACTGGAAACAACGAGGGGGCACCACTGGAAACAACGAGGTGCCACCACTGGAAACAACGATGGGGCACCACTGGAAACAGAACAACGGGACATAAAAATAAAGAGAACAAGGGGATACAACTGGAAACAGGACGAGAGAACACCACTGGAAGCAGAACGAGGGAACATAGTTGGAAATCAGAAGTTAAAATAAGCTTAAGAAACACATAAAATAGTTTCTTCAGTATGAGAATAGTGACCAAATAATATGTATCAGGAATGCTCCAAAGCAGACACGATATCTCAAAAGAGCAGGAAGTAAATCATTTCAATTTAACACACACACACACACACACACACACACACACACACACACACAACACACACATACACACATGTGAGTAATGCCCTGCTTAGTTACATGATTCCATAAATTATATGTGACTCATGAGTGGGAGGGGCGGAGAAGACCAGGTTAGTATCTAGGTAGAGTCGATCACTGTGACTGCTGAAGAGGACACTGATAATCACCGCTGCGGTGCACTGTGTCGTCCTACTTATGCACTCTGTGATTCACCATATCATGCTTGGCATCCATGCAATATTTGACTTTGCAATACTACAAGCGTAACAATCTCAGTCTTCATCATACCCAAATTTACAGGAATATTTCTGTAATCTCTCGCAGTATCTCTGTATTTCCTTGATATAATTAAAAATCTCTCAATAAAGAACCATTTCTATCATTATTCCCTTCCCATCAAATAACCATTTTCTTTATTATCCAGCACATCCATTATCCTCCATGAATATCCACACCTTATCCCACTCTAAAACTTATATGTAATAATAGAAGTTACATACAAATTTGAGTTTTTCACAGATGAGTTATGAGATCGTTTTTGTACTCTGCAACACAGTATTACATGAAACACAATACACGTTTAATAACAAAACATTTTTCACCTGCTCCTTCCTAGCCACAACTACCCCTAAACTCTCACAATTATTACATACGGGTGTTATATTGGAATTAACTGTGAGGGGATATATCAGCCTTATATAGCCTTCTGTAGTTCTCTTGTTATTACTGGTCCTTGATAATGTGAGAAATCACGAAAGTTCTTTCAATTTCGCTATTTTTTTCACAGTGGTTCTTTTGCATATTGTGATATTACCTGTTTACTGTCATCTTATTACATACCTTGAGGAGGATCTCGGAGATCTCGCCTGAGTGGAGGATGACCTTGTCGGAGGCGACCTGCTCTCCGGTGTGGAGGAGGGAGGCTCTGATGGTAAGGAGCTGAGAGGTGCTGAGAGCCTCCACTGCCACCCTGTACACTGACCCTGGCACCACATTCCTGCCACCCACCACAACCCACTTCCTGCAAGACAACCAAAGAGGTACGTTAGTGACACCGGCAACACAAAATCCTTTCTACAACACACACTTGCTGTCACTTCCCGCAACACAACCAAAGAGGTACTTTACTGACACCAGCGACACAGAACACTTTCTGCAACACACCTGTTCACACCCTCCACAACTTGTTTCAACAACTGTTTTGAGCACATCTGCCGTCTCCCACCGAGGTTGGGTGACCCGAAAAAAGAAGAAACACTTTCATCATCACTCACGTTTAGTGACTCCACCAACACAACCCTGGAGGCCGCAGGACCGTAGTCACAAGGAGTCACTGTGGACACTTAACACCAAAAAAAAAATCTGTGCTTCCCGAACACTAATGACCATTTACTCTAGCTGTTTTAATTTGCATAATGTATATCACGTTCCTTATTTCAGGCGTGATGGATGTTCTCGTGACTCTAACTACTCGCACAATATATCAACTTGTTCAGGAGATAACCACAATACTCACTAGTGGATAATCATGGCAGAGATTAACAAGAATGATCCCGGTAACTGATGGTCTGACGTGATATATTGTTTCTTGCTTAACTTTGTATTATTATATTTTGTTTCTCCACTGTGGTTTTTATTATGGTATTTTTAGTTGGTATTTCTTTAAAAATATTCTTATGAAAATGATTGTTTGTTAGTTTCCTTAATTTGTTAATGTTCAGCGCATAATTAAGAGCTTAATTAAATAATACTGAAATGAGTCCAAGGCTGATATATTTCACCAGCTTGTTCGAGTCGCATCCTGCATGATGGTATATGACGGGAGAAACAGTTTGCTTTTGTTCCCAAAGTTCTGCCTTCGCTACGGTTTTTGAAAGTTCTTATCCACCTCCTACAATATCCAGCCATATTTCCCTCTTATAAAATATTATACTTCACAGCCTCTTAGCTCTATATTTAATTCTTCCTATGATGGTTTACATTGAAGTGAAAACCAGTCTTTACTTATAACTCCTAGCACTGTCTAATAGTAACTATTGTTGCATACTAGTGCTGGCGTACAACAGTTGCTTGATCTTACGCAGCTATTTGTTTTTCTATATACATTCCCACTAGGAGAGGAACATCAGAGACTTAGCAAACGAGTTTTAGCAATTTTCTTCTAACACTTGATTTGGCTATCTTACTTGATAAGTTTATTTTTCTTAATAACGCTGATTTACTTGTTCTTTTCTTATTTGTTATTGTATTTTTGTTTCTAGATGAAACTCACACAACAGCCACGTATGGGAAATACGAGTATTTCACCCCGAACTCCACGACAAAACTTTGCATATATAAATCGTGCATATTTATGTATATACATATATTCGTAACAGATCTCCGTTTTTTGGTGATTAGGTAGCAACACTAGACGTTAAGTTGGGACGATTAGTTAGCGAATATCTCTGGAGATTACGAGACAGGTTAAAAAGACAAGCGAACACTAGGACATAATAAAACGTTTCGATCCTGGGACCTAAACGTGTCTTAAGTGTTTGCTCACGTGTCATTTTAAACCAATTACGAAGATTTATGCCATTACGAGACGGAGGATTGAGTATTCACCTCTTCTATGCTCAAATTTAAATACACAAAAGGCTCTGCGTAACGCGAGGATAATATACAGTTTGGGAGCGAGTCTCGGGTTAACATACAGAGGATCGAGTCTCCAGCATTTCCTGCGCTGAATGACCCACAAGGAAGATGGATCGAGTTTCCGCTACTCCTTATGATGAATGACCTACAAGGACGGTGGATCGAGCCTTCACTACTCCTTGTGATTGATTCTCTCATAGGTAACATGATTTATATAACTGGATGAGAAACTGTTGGTGTTGAGAAGGTGAGCCATGTGAAGGTGAGGGATGGTGAATATGAGAGGGAGAGAGATGGTGAAGTGAAGAGAAAGATAGTGGAGGAGACTAAGTCAGGGGGAGTGTAGAAAGTAAAGATAAACAGCACTTTATGCTGTCAGTGACTCGAGTACATGTGTGATCAGGTTATTGTAAATGTGAACAACGACCTGGGAAAACCAGCCGATCCTTCCCATACTCATGTGACCGATAACACTGTTGATGTTTGTGTTAGGACACTGTAGCCAGTGATATTGTGTTTGACACTGTAGCCAGTGATATCGTGTTTGACACAAGCCAGTGATATCGTGTTTGACACTAGCCAGTGATATCGTGTTAGGCACTGTAGTCAGTGCCAATGATATCCCCTGCTGTAGCTTAGTGGTGAGAGTCGCGGCTCCCGTCACTGAGGTCTGGGCATCAAATTCCCGGTAGGAAAAAGGAAAAGAAGTATATTTTAACAACAGTTTCTGCTATTATCAGAATCCCAGGTATTATGTGGTGTCGGAGGTGGGAGAGTCTTCCGGATGTTGCTGATATATTGCCACCATCCGGCAGCCCATCATGTACTCACTTGTACTCACAGGGTTGAACTCGTTTGGTTGTTTGCTTGCTAAATGCCCTCATTAATTCGGGCCTAACCGTACGTTCAAAGCAGTTCTTGTGAGTTAGTTCTACCGTAACCGTGCTTGGTATTCCTACGTAACAGTAACACCACCTCTCCTGGAAGGAAACATATCAGCAGGAGCTGCTGGACCCACTGCTGGATCCATTGCTGGACCCACTGCTAGACCCACTCCTGGACCCACTCCTGGACCCACTCCTGGACCCACTCCTGGACCCACTGCTGGACCCTTTGCTGGACGACATTTTCGTCACCCTTCTGAAGTCTCCCAGCTCAGGCTAACGTATTTCATTATTCCATAGTAGTAGTAGTAATAGTAGTAGTAATTTATGGAAGGAAAGGATGATTCCAAAACCAAAGGTAACTCTTGCAAGTCATATAGTATCTGTCTCGTGTAAGTCAGAGCTTTCATCAGTTACTTTGTGTAAATCACCGTCATCAGCAGTGATCATAACTTTGTGACCCAGTCCCTGGACCCATTAGCTACCTATGTAATCCTTTGATTACCATGCACACCATGGGTATAGGGTGACTACTACCCACACCATGAGTATAGGGTGACTAGTACCCACACCATGGGTATAGGGTGACTACTACCCACACCATGGGTATGAGGTGCATAATCAAGATATGAAGCTGAACTTGAGCTGTGCACTACTGAGTAGTCTCCTTGATGCCACTGAGGGGTCCTTGATCAAGAGAACTGAAACTTGGAGTGCCACTGATGATGACAGAAGTGTGTTGATGTTGAATGAAACGTGTTGATGTGTGTTGATGGTGGCAGAAGTGTGTTGATGGTGGCGGAGGTGTGTTGATGGTGACAAAAGTGTGTTAATGGTGGCAGAGGTGTGTTGATGGTGGCAGAGGTGTGTTGATGGTGGCAGAGGTGTGTTGATTGTCACAGAAGTGTGTTGGTGGTGGCAGAATCATGTTGACGGTGACAGCCTAAGTGTTCTTGAAGCCACCTTGGACCACACCCGTCAATACTATCTCATCTGTCTACTTAAAAGATTTATCGACGAAAAAATGAACCCAAAACGCTTTTAGAAAACCCAGGTCTGTCACTTCTCCTGCCTTCTTTGACAGCACCCATAGCCTGGCTGGTCAGATACCTTACCTATACTTGTACACGGGTCATATTTCAAGCATACATTACTCTGAAGGATTCTCCACTAAAAACAATACCCCGAATTGTCTTTACTGAACATGTTAAAAATGTATCACAGAAGAGGTCGTGATTTCTTAGTTCTGAGTGATGTCTCCCAAACCCATGTTGAGTTGATGGTGCTCTTGATGTTGCAATATTGAGTTAATGGTGCTCTTGATGGTGCAACATTGAGTTGATGGTGCTCTTGATGTTGCAACATTGAGTTGATGGTGCTCTTGATGTTGCAATATTAAGTTGGTGTTGTTGATGTTGCAATATTGAATTGATGGTGCTTTTGATGTTGTAATGTTGAGTTGATGGTGTTGTTAATGTTGCAATATTGAGTTGATGGTGCTCTTAATGTTGCAATATTGTTTGAGTTCTTGTTCTTGATGTTGCAATATTGCTAAATTAGACACATGTGCAACACTTGGGTATCTTTATTGAGGAAACGTTTCGCCACACAGTGGCTTCATCAGTCCAATACAGAGGAGAATGGTGACTGATGAAGCCACTGTGGGGCGAAACGTTTCCTCAATAAAGATACCCAAGTGTTGCACATGTGTCTAATTTATAAACTTGTCGGTTCTCTGAACCATTTATCTACATGTTGCAATATTGTTTGAGATGATGGTGCTCTTGATGTTGCAATATTGAGTTGCTGCTACTCTTGATGTTGCAATATTGTTTGGTGGATGGTGCACCTGATGTTGCAATATTTAATCAGGAGTTTGTGCTTCGCTGCATGCAACGTTCACAGCTTGTTCAGTGAATTGAATTCTCGATTGTAATCGTTATGGATGTCTCTCTCTTTGTGGTTGTTCCCGTTCATAAAGGCAGCTGTGTCTTGTGTCCAAAATATATGACAGTCCCAGTCAACACCAACACTGTCACCACCAACACTGTCACCACCACCACCCTCACCAGCAACACCCTCACCACCAACACCCTCACCACCAACACCCTCACCTTCCAAGGATACCCCTCACATTATTTGACTAATACCCAGGTATCTATGTACTGCTAGGTGCACATGGCCACCAGGTGTAAGGTGATTTGTCTGCACGTTTCGCCCTCATCGGGCTCTATCACTGATGAACGAGGGTCAGGCGACTCGAGTTGGTCGTTAGCGTCTACTAGTTACCAGCAGGATGGTTTCTTAATTAGGTTTATAGCCTATCGAATACATTAAGGGTTCATGAAACCTGTACACCAGCGGTCAAAAATATTTTAATCCCTAAAATAAGGATTAATGTAAACTCCCAGTGCATATACCCTGAGTTTCTTCAACATCTGACAAGGAAAGGTCAGGCAGTAGTGTTGACACTGGTATGGGAACGTCTTCGCTGTGTGGCACAGGTCTCCTTGCTGACTCCAAATCAGGATATTCCCACTTGACTTTCTTGTATCGATTAAAACTTTTCACTTTCACCATACAGAAATAACAATCACGGTGGTGGTTTTTCGGTTCTCTCCACACCATAGGCACACCCAAGTTTAAACCTTAACTTTGCCTATTTTTTCACCGTCGTAAGAATTCTACACAAGTTTTGCAAACCATTTGGGAGCCCAAGACTTGTCTTGTTCCCCAAGTGCCACTCCAAAATAAGTAACATAAGCTTGTTTTACAAAATCTGTGATTTTTTTTCTCTGTTTTGCAAAGAGCATTCGCCACAAATATAGCAAAATGCAGTGGGATTGTTTAAGCAGACTCTTCGTGAAGAATTCATGTTTATCTGGAAAATAATAACAAAAGAAAAGTTACAATATTGTCAAGTTGTCGTTGATACAACTCCTTTCGTTAAATATTTAATAATTTAAAAATAAAATTCTAACCTTTATTAAAACTATCTGTATATACAAATTGTCACAACATATACATTAAAAAAAATACATATACACGTCTAATGGCTAAGTTCCCCATTAATTGAAGGTAGGTATGCAATATCTCACAAACTAGAGCCAATTTGAAAAAAAACTACCAACATTTTCGAATTCACCAACCCCAAAATTCCCTAAATACCTTCAAATATCTTTGGCAAAGACCTTTTTTTTATTGACCAGTGTATTTTTATCATACGAAGTAGCAGACACGTTTTAAATGTTTTAATATTCGCAAATGAAGTATAATGCAATCCCTTATAGATTGTGTTTGTGACTTGATAAAGCCCACTGTGAGGGAGAAACGTAATTAATAATGTATCGCAGTATATTACATTTGTTTCTATTTTCAATCATGTCGATATTTTATTCCTTTTATCTCCAGATGTTTAAATATTAATGAATTTGTGTTTATTGTCCGTAGTATATTACAGACACACGGACAAGAAGACAAAGAACAAGCTTTTATTAGCACAACGTTTCGCTCTTGGTAAAGCTCTACACCGAGCGAAACGTTGTGCAATTAAATAATTGCTTGGAAAAAGACACTTAAGTTCAGTTCAGAACATTTATTATATGAAACGTTTCGCCCAGAGTGACAAAACGTTTCCCGTAATAAGTGTCCTGAACTATACATGTCTGCCACGTCTGGCCATGTCTGGCCACGTCTGACCATGTCTGGCCACGTCTGGCCACGTCTGGCCACGTCTGGCCATGTCTGGCCATGTCTGGCCACGTCTGGCCATGTCTGGCCACGTCTGGCCATGTCTGGCCACGTCTGGCCGGTGCCACCATAACATTGCTCTATCAAATAACTGTTCAGCACCTTGTTATTGACCATTCTTGGAGAACAACAGAGTTGATGCTGAATCAGTGTTGTCAGTGATGCTGAATCAGTGTTGTCAGTGATGCTGAATCAGTGTTGTCAGTGATGCTGAATCAGTGTTGCCAGTGATGCTGAATCAGTGTTGTCAGTGATGCTGATGAGATGTGTCACCATGGTTGAGGTGGTCAGTGGTGTGGGTGTTGTCATGTCTGCCGTAATTAATGTAACTCCGGCAGAGGACAGACATGGCTTGCGTTAATGTGAGCCAGGTATCGCTTAATAGAGCAGCTCTTGAATCCGATGTCAGTAATATAACGCTGGATAAAAGAGCCTTTAAGGAGGATGACTCAAGTTTGCACTTAGTGTGTTGACGTTGTTGATGTGTATGTGTGATGCAGTAATTGTTGCATGATATGTGTGATGCAGTAATTGTTGCATGATATCCAATGAGTCATATATTTATATATTCAGTTTTAAGTTAACATAAATGAAGACAAGTATATCTTTAAAAGTATAAGAGAAAATTTAGAAAGTACTTAATTGACCAATTTTATCTATTCACCACGACAAATATATATATATATATATATATATATATATATATATATATATATATATATATATATATATTATATGAGAGAGAAGAGAGAGAGAGAGAGAGAGAGAGAGAGAAGACGAGACGAGAGACGAGAGAAGACAGAAGAGAAGAAAGAGAGAGAGAGAGAGAGAGAGAGAGAGAGCTAGGCTTTTTGTGAGCATTGCTATCCTTACCAGCAATTCCGGCCATACATAACACTCTGCACGAGATTATCAATGCAAACACGCAATTATAGTAAGGAAAAACAAATAATAATAATAGCGCCCTTCCTCGACCCTCCGCCCACCACCCTCCGCCCACCACACCACGACTAACGTACCTCCCATCGCCCACCATGCTTGTGTCTATTTTTGTTCTCCACCTCTCCAGCGCTTACCAGTAAATTCTGTTTTTAAAACTATTTGTAGACTGTCCAAAACCTAATGTTGTCTTACACCACCCCTCTACCAGCCACCAGTCCTCTGTCAACCACCCCTCTACCAGCCACCAGTCCTCTGTCAACCACCCCTCTACCAGCCACCAGTCCTCTGTCAACCACCCCTCTACCAGCCACCAGTCCTCTGTCAACCACCCTCTACCAGCCACCAGTCCTCTGTCAACCACCCCTCTACCAGCCACCAGTCCTCTGTCAACCACCCCTCTACCAGCCACCAGTCCTCTGTCAACCACCCCTCTACCAGCCACCAGTCCTCTGTCAACCACCCCTCTACCAGCCACCAGTCCTCTGTCAACCACCCTCTACTAGCCAAAAGTCCTCTGTCAACCACCCCTCTACTAGCCACCAGTCCTCTGTCAACCACCCCTCTACCAGCCACCAGTCCTCTGTCAACCACCCCTCTATCAGCCACCAGTCCTCTGTCAACCACCCCTCTACTAGCCACCAGTCCTCTGTCAACCACCCCTCTACTAGCCACCAGTCCTCTGTCAACTACCCCTCTACTAGCCAAAAGTCCTCTGTCAACCACCCCTCTACTAGCCACCAATCCTCTGTCAACCACCCCTCTACCAGCCACCAGTCCTCTGTCAACCACCCCTCTACTATCCACCAGTCCTCCGTCAACCACCACTCCAGTAGCAACTAGTCCTCCGTCAACCACCACTCCAGTAGCAACTAGTCCTCCGTCAACCACCCTTGCACCACCCTCTACCAATCATTGACCCTCCACCAGCCTTTTTTTTCAGCCTTTAGTCAAAAAGGTCGAACCTGCGGCTGCTGGCGCAGGTTCGACACTCGTCACGCGACGTGACTGAGGTCTGCAGCCAGCCTGTGAACTTCAACAACTGCAGTTGTATCTAATTATCGGATCAAACATGAAGTACAAGGTCAACAGAACCTAACCACTCACTACCTTACAGTACCTGACTCCCACCAGCCGCCAGGCTACTTAGCTTCAAGTCAAATATCACTGGACGACTTCCAGTTTGGTATCAGCAGCATGCTCATACCAAATTGGAAGTCGTTATTGAGGTACTATAAATAACTTCGCTATGTTTAACTTCAGTTCGTTCTCGCTCACTGATTTTTAACAGTCTCTGTCCGCATATGTTGTATTCTGTGTCTGGTCTATACCCTCACCTCCAACCATTCACACGACCTTGCAATTATCTCAAACTCTGTAAGGTTCTTGGTGGACGACTTCTGCAGCTTGTTGAGGTCTCGCTGGAGTTTATCTCTCTCCTCTTTTTTATATTCTTCTCGAAGAATAAAAAGGCACAATACCGTGACTGGAACAATACTTCCAGTAAGCTCCTGACCAAGTATATCGGATCTGCTTTTGAATCTACGTGTGGTGTTGACAACCCCAACCTCCTTATTCACTTACTCAACTTATTCATAACACGAACATCGTAAGATTGCTTCCTGACATTAAACTGGCTCGTCTCGTGTCAGTGTGCCCTTGTTCACTCTGTTGCTTACCCTTCAACGCCATTATCAAGTTTCCCTTGACCCTTGCAACGAGGTGAGGTTTAGCCCCTTCTCCCTATCATCATTGTTTACCTCTTAGCCTCAGAGCACGTTAGGTAGCATGTCTAGACGCTCTCAAGCTGCATTATGCACATGAATAGCTCCGGGCTCAAAGTCGGTGCTGCATATTCGAAAATTAGTCTGGCATAATTGGTCTACAACGTCTTAAAATGAATTTCTCATTAGATTCCTCTAAAAACTTTTTAAAATAACACCAATACATTTTGTACTGTACGAAATCCTACACATATTTTATCTTCTCTTCCCTGTCTAACGATTATACACACATAAATATAGAACAGAGCATTAAGGTGATTAGATTCTATTGACAGGTGAAAGCAAGGAAGATAATGGGACTCGTTCTAGGAGAGTGGGTTGGACTCCACTACTATACTTAGGCAAGACCTCCCAGTAAATACTTGCTCTCGGCTCTGACCATACGCACAACATGAAACGACAAGGCTCTCAGCTCTGACCATATGTTCAGCATAAAACGACAAGGCTCTCAGCTCTGACCATACGCTCCAGGCAGCACAAAACGACAAGGCTCTCAACTCTGACCATACGTTCAGCAAAAAACCAGAATCAGCAGCAAAGACCCTAAAGACGTGAAAGTTTATTTCACTTGGTGGGACGATTGAGTGGCAACCCCGTCACGAGATGATGGGAGGGGGGGAAGGGGGAGTTAATTAGTGCCATCCCATTAACGACTATAGGGAGGGACAAGAGATGCCTAGTGCCAATCCCTTTGAAGCCTGGAGGAGGAAGGTAGGAGGATTACCTAGTGTTATCCCTTTTAGAACCCAGGGGAGGCTTCTAAAGGGTTTTGTCTATTATCACTTGTGTTAACATCAGCACTAGCGTTAAAAACCAGTCACACAAGTTAAACCCCCTAGTTACACTGATTGTGTGATAACACCTAGCACTATGTTGTTCTTAACACCTAGCACTTGTGGGTTAGTCCAATTTTAACAACGAAGAAGAGACAGTGTAGTTGTGCCTCTCTTATATTCTTACGTCATGTGCATTTCTGCTATCCCAGTGTTCAATTAACCCAGGACATTTTTACTTTCTGTAGTGACTTTCGCAATTCGGTAATTCTTAAATGAATCAATGTCTGTGGTGAGGATCTTCACAGAGGAAGACGATGCCATCATCACAGCCTCTACACACTGCGAGTGTTCCCACAGTGTAACTATCACAGCGACCTAGCACTAAGAGTGACCTCTAGGACAATCATGGGAACGTCTCCCATGATGAACATGCTCATCATCCTCGCATAATTCAGTTCAAACCAGGAACAAGAGCGCCACGCACGGCTCAGTGGGTGCCAACACATGTTGAGAATGTTTATAGGAGGAACGATGTTGTATGTTTAGCGCGTTGTGTGTAGTCATCCGTACTGTAATGGTCGTAGAATGTATTAGCGACTGCGATTACTTATTGACATCATGGTTCTACCTAGCAACTCTATTCATTAGCCGTCCGCACGAATCTGTAATGACTCACGAAACAGTAATTACACGATTGCAAACGAACCACGAAACGGGTGAGGTTCGAACCCATGGTGAGTGATTTTAATGAATCTTATTATAGCCAGCTGGCCCAGTGGCTGACGCACTGACCTGGAGTTTTACCACTCAATCCAAATGGGTTCAAATCCCACCCGTTCCCTGGTTTGAATCATATTTGTAAATCCTTGTATGATTTTGCGGTGGGTGAGCTCCAGCTCTGGTGACCGCTTCTTAGTGTTCGGCCGACTGACGTGACTAAACTTTCTCATATCTATTTTGAACTGCTGTACAGAACCCGAGCTCAGTCTCAAGGTTCAGCTCCTTGCACTTCTTTCTGTCATCCTTAGGATAGAGGGAATAATTCCTACTAGCCCTGTGGCTCATTTGAGTGCACAATTTCAATCTATTTTGCTCTGTTGCATCTTTCTTCAAGATGTTATCGACGTCTACTCTGACGTAGTATTTTACATGTCATGATCATATGCCCTCGTGCTATCTGCGCCTCCAGCAGCATAAGTCTCAATTCTAGGATTATTTCTTTGTACCAGTAGATCACTTTCATTAGCTCACTATTTACACTTTCTTTAAGATTTAGCTTCGTGTAGTCGCCGATTTGTGTTAGAGGGTGTCGAGTCACCACTCCTCTCCTGCCTCTTATGCATCATCATTCTCTTTAATAAGATCTTTCCTAATTATTATCACTTTATTTGTAATCATTACCTTCCTTCTGATGAGCTTCTGAGTTGTGAGATACTCATGTCGTTGTATCCGTGTTAAGAATCCTCGCATACCATCATGCTCACAGCATCTGTTTACAGTTTCTTAGTCTCGTGTCTGGCTTGTGATCTCCCCTGCATCAGGTAGTTGAACATAACTGTATCTGACTCAATTAGAGAGAATACCAGGTACACTACTGCAGGTGTGATTTCTCCTCGCGGCTCCTTCAACATGCTAGCTAGATCAGAAAGTTCATCACTGTACAATCTAAAAATTTTTACTCTTCGTGTCTTGTAATTCACCGTGTAAATTTTCCATAACTGAAGATATTTTGTCTCTTTTCCACCACTTATCTATCCTGACATATTTATCCTGACATATTTATCCCTCCACGTCATGGAAATCCATATCCTTCCTGACACACCTCATCCTTCTTCACCTCTCAGAGCTTACGTTGCTGGGTTAGGTTAGGTTAGGTAAGGTTTGTCAGGAAACAGGAGCTTTAAATCATCTGACTGAGGCCTTCCACTGGCTTACCGGGTAACGTGTCTATCTCATGAAGTTACTCCGTTGTGTAAATCTTGTCGGTATCCCAATACCATTTTTGAGTTACTGCGTTCTCTGTTTCTTCTGGTATTGCATAAGCGTGGCTGTGATAAGATGGTGAAGAGTGTTGTAGAGGTGGTGAAGGTGGTGATGATGGTGATGGTACAGGTGGAATTATTTTTAGTGATGAGTGGTAATGGTTGCAGTGGTATTGGAATTGTGTTAGTATTTGTAGATAGTAATGGTTCTGGTATTGGTTACCACAGTAGCGGCAGAAGATAGTGGTGTTGGTGGTGGTGGTGGTGGTGATGGTGGTGATGGTGGTAATGGTGGTGGTGGTGATAGTGGTGATGGTGGTGATGGTGGTGGTGATGGTGGTGGTGATGGTGGTGATAGTGGTGATGGTGGTGATGGTGGTGGTGATGGTGGTGATGGTGGTGATGGTGGTGGTGATGGTGGTGATGGTGGTGTGGTGATGTGGTGGTGATGGTGGTGATGGTGGTGATAGTGGTGATGGTGGTGATTGGTGAGTGGTGATGGTGGTGATGGTGGTGATGGTGGTGATGGTGGTGATGGTGGAGGTGATGGTGGTGGTGGTGGTGATGGGGGTAGTGAAAGGGGATGCTGGTAGCAGTGACTGAGGCCTCTTCTCCCACCTGACCTTCCTACTTAAGAACCATCAACAGCACTCCAATATTCGCTACAGGCAAGGTTTAAACAATTAAAAACAGGTACCTGCATTATTTACTATGTGTGTGTGTGTGTGTGTGTGTGTGTGTGTGTGTGTGTGTGTGTGTGTGTGTGTGTGTGTGTGTGTGTGTGTGTGTGTGTATGAGTGTTTGTGTGTGTGTGTATGAGTTGTTTATGTGTGTGTGTACTCACCTAGTTGTACTCACCTAGTTGTGGTTGCAGGGGTCGAGACATAGCTCCTGGCCCCGCCTCTTCACTGGCCGCTACTGGGTCACTCTCCCTGCGCCATGAGCTTTATCATACCTCTTCTTAAAGCTATGTATGGAACCTGCCTCCACGCCTCCACTACATCGCTTGCCAAACTATTCCACTTCCCGACCACTCTGTGACTGAAGAAATACTTCCTAACATCTCTGTGATTCATCTGAGTCTTCAACTTCCAACTGTGTCCCCTTGTTGCTGTGTCCCATCTCTGGAACATTCTGTCTCTGTCCACCTTGTCTATTCCTCTCAGTATCTTATATGTCGTTATCATGTCCCCCTATCTCTCCTGTCCTCCAGTGTCGTCAGGTCGATTTCCCTTAACCTCTCCTCGTAGGACATACCCCTTAGCTCCGGGACTAGTCTTGTTGCAAACCTTTGCACTTTCTCTAGCTTCTTTACGTGCTTGGATAAATGTGGGTTCCAAACTGGTGCTGCATACTCCAATATGGGCCTAACGTACACAGAGTACAGGGTCCTGAACGATTCTTTATTAAGATGTCGGAATGCTGTTCTTAGGTTTGCTAGGCGCCCATATGCTGCAGCAATTAATTGGTTGATGTGCGCCTCAGCAGATGTGCCTGGTGTTATACTCACCCCAAGATCTTTCTCCTTGATTGAGGTTTGTAGTCTCTGGCCCCCTAGACTGTACTCCGTCTGCGGTCTTCATTGCCCTTCCCCAATCTTCATGACTTTGCACTTGGTGGAGTTGAACTCCAGGAGCCAATCGCTGGACCAGGCTTGCAGCCTGTCCAGATCCCTTTGTAGTTCTGCCTGGTCCTCGTCCGATTGAATTCTTCTCATCAACTTCACATCATCTGCAAACAGGGACACTTCGGAGTCTATTCCTTCCGTCATGTCGTTCACAAATACCAGAAACAGCACCGGTCCTAGGACTGACCCCTGTGGAACCCCACTCGTCACCGGCGCCTACTCTGACACCTCGCCACGTACCATGACTCGCTGCTGTCTTCCTGACAGGTATTCCCTGATCCATTGTAGTGCCTTCCCTGTTATTCCTTCCTGGTCCTCCAGCTTCTGCACTAATCTCTTGTGTGGAACTGTGTCAAACGCCTTCTTACAGTCCAAGAATATGCAATCTACCCACCCCTCTCTCTCTTGTCTTACTGCTGTCACCCTGTCGTAGAACTCCAGTAGGTTTGTGACACAGGATTTCCCGTCCCTGAAACCGTGTTGGCCGTCGTTGATAAGCTCATTCCTTTCTAGGTGCTCCACCACTCTTCTCCTGACTATCTTCTCCATGTGTGTTCGTGTGTGTGTGTGTGTGTGTGTGTGTGTGTGTGTGTGTGTGTGTGTGTGTGTGTGTGTGTGTGTGTTTGTGTGTTTTGTATTGCTACTTTTTTCATAATAGTTCCTCCACTTCTCAGAGGGTATTTTCCTGTCTAAGTTTGGTAGTGTTGAGCACCACCTCCTGGACCTGAGTGTTGAGCACCACCTCCTGGACCTGAGTGTTGAACACTTAAGTGCTTGTGTAAACTATTATCAGACTTGTGTAAATTATTTTCCATAAGTGTGTCAACTGCATCAACACAGCTTTCCCCTCAGTCACACTGACCCGGGGAAATGGCACTGGGTCGACTGTAGACCGAGGGAAGGACTAGACTGAGGGAAAAACTAGACCGAGGGAAGGACTAGACTGAGGGAAGAACTAGACCGAGGGAAGGCCTAGACTGAGGGAGAAATTAAGCAAGAAAGAAGAAGCATTGCACTAGGCCTGCTAGGCCTGAGCTGTGCTCAGACCTCTCCAACACAATTGTCCTCAAAGATTTGTTAAGTTATACCATGAATTAAGGGAAGATCCTGGACTTCACCTTACGAAACAGACAAAGCAAATGCGATATTAATTATGGACAAGGTAGATTATAGGGGAAAAAATAACATTATTAGAAAACAGGGGGACTGACGTGCCCCTTAAGGCAGTATACCTAAGTTCTTGACAGTGTGTGGACACGAGGTACGGGAGCTGGATATTATTATCACATCGGTGACAGTAAGAGGGAAAGTTACTTCACTACAGGAGACGCAACCTTGACAAACAGGTCCATAAACATTGCTTGGAGTTAAAGGTCAATATAACAGCTAATGGTGTAGGGAGAGATAAGGTGAACACACTCCAGCGTGAACAACACACTGCTGAGATGGTGATAACACTGAAGATGGTCCAGAGACGAGTGATTCAAGACATGCAAAAAGATTGATGTGGCACTATTACCAGTTTCGAATTTTTTTATAGCCTCGCAAACCAGCCTGAGGTCAGGGTTTCTTGGCTAAATGCCGGCTCAACCAGGTTGTAACTGTTGGCATCCTGCTGGCCCACATAACCATCACAGCCTGTCAAGAGGTAGTTATCCAGTTTCTTAAGTTTTTAGCGATCCAGATCCCTCTTGAAAACGCTGACGTTCCGTTGTTTTTTCATCTTCCGGTAAAAGATTGAGAAGTCTGGAGCACACATGTTCACAGTGTTCTCATATTGTGTTAATGGTGCTCCTGCTTTCACTGGGTTCCACATCTCACTCCACTAAGCTTTACACCTAAAAGAATATACTTTTATTCATCATGCGTTTGTTCTCTTGATTCGTATATTTTTAGCTCGTTCTTCTCACGTGGAATTGTGGGCAACTTGGATTGTAAAACTTTCTAACCTGTAATGATTAATTTGCTCATCTCAGGGTGAAAACATCTGAAATTTTAAGCAAAACGACATCGTCCTTGTGTAACATATTGGAACACTTTGTGATGTACGGTATTTACAACTTATTCCATATTTGCAGATTTCTCTAGCTTAATACTTATTTATTTCACGACTTCTGTCTTTTTCTGTGACAGTTGCAGTCTTATTTAACTGTGAGGTGTTCCAAGTTTTCCTGTCTATGATTCTCTGAATAGATTTCTTCAGACTGTGTTGTTTCATATTTTTGTCGTCTTAAAGAATAAAAAGGCAAAATACTGTAACAATAGTTCTGTCGTGTTGTTGCCTCTTCGTCTATTGTTATTGAATCACCACTTTACACCGCTATTTTCCTCTCAGCTGGGAATTTGTTTGATTTTGTAATACCTTGTAGCTCAGTGGTAATGCGCTCGGCTCAGACCAAAGTACCCGGGCTCAATTCAGACTCCTGCTACCCATGTTCTCCTGGTAATAAATAGATGCCTAATAATTATGTAAATGAATGACTATGAGCCGAGAGATGGAAACAAGCATATCTTATTTGCAAAGAAAAATAACAAAAGCAAACACAGGTGTGTCTTGAGGCTGCCACCTCACCAACACCTCTCAGCAGTACAGTGCAATGTACAATTTGATTAACTCCCTTATACAGATAATCTTAGATCAACATATTAAATACAAAATACCACAACTTAAACCCTTAACTTCACCACCCAACATCACTTTGACATCACCTGTAACAGCATGTGACCTGTCCTAGTGGCACCTGTTATGTCAAGACGGAAGTTGACCTGTCACGACGGCACTTTACTTGACCGGTCCCAGCGGGACCCGTATTTAATGTAGGTTTCTTTGCTTAAAATAAATACTTACCATCCAATCTATTGTTGTTGGCTGCATCCTGGGGTGAAGACCGAAGAACCCTACTGAAAATAAGCCACTCTGCCTGGCTTTCCTGGTTTATTAATTTTCCAGGGTTAATAATCCGAATAAATTGTGGAATCCTGGTGACACTGGACCAGAGTCATGAGGATTCCTGATCATCTTCTGAAATTCTTAAGTATTATTGATCATTTAGAGCAGCAAAGTTGTCTGTCACTAAGATTAAGTGAGCATCTCAAGTTATCCAGTCTTCTGTGTCTTTGAGGAATGTTAAGTGATGATCAAGGTATGGTCAAGTGGACACCTGGCGGTCAAGTGGACGCTTAGGGAAACCCAAGTGGACACATAGGGTCAAGTGAGCACCTAAGAGGGTTAAGTGGACGCCTGGGTAAGTGTCAGAGTGTCACTCTGTGTTTGTTATAATTGTTATAAATGATGGCTCGTGATTTATTTATGCGTTTGCTTGAAGCGCAATTTACGTACTGTAAATACAATACACAAAATCTAAATAATACAATATTAATGGCAAAATCTCCTGCCAAACGATCCTGCAACCGCAGCCGGCAATGGTATGCGAATTTTGGCATGGGTTTATTTGTTTCTGACTACGTTAACGAGCGCAGCGCATCTGTTGCTCAAGATGTCAACAAAAATGCTGCAGTTTCTTCCCAGTGGCTGCAATAGACCACAAGATCATGTGAGGTGCCACAGCACCTGCAGGGGACGTTGTTTCAGGATGTGTAGTTTCCGCGGCACCGTCAGCGGCACCGTCAGCGGCACCGTCAGCAACGTACGAGTCGACGGTGGTGGTGGGTTGTGCTGTTGTTGTTGTTTCTGTTGCTGCTGTTGCTTCTACTGCTGTTGTTTCTCATAGTGTTGCTGCTCTTATTGCTGTTCCAGTTCTTGTTGCTATTGCTGCTCCTGCTGCTTTTACTGTTCCTGTTCCTGCTGCTTTTGTTGTTCCTGTTCCTGCTGCTTTCGCTGTTCCTGTTGCTGCTGCTTTCCTTATTGTTGATTTTACGTTCGCCATACACAGACAAGTTCAGAACTGTTGGGTCAATAGTTCTGTTTTTCTGCTGTTCTGCAGCTGCTGTTCCTGTTGTTGTTGCTGCTGCTGCTGTTGTTGCTGCTGTTGTTGTTGCTGCTGCTTGCGTTGTTGGTGGTATTGTTGCTGCTGCTGCTGTTGTTGGTGTTATTGTTGCTGTTGTTGCTGCTGCTGCAGCTGCTGCCGTAATGTCGCTGTTACCGCTGTTCTTTTCGCGACACAACGAAGTGGACTGGTGAGCGGACTGGTAAGTGGACTGGTAAGTGGACTGTTGGGCGGACTGGTAAGTGGACTGTAAGTGGACTGGTGGGCGGACTGGTAAGTGGACTGGTGAACAGACTGGTAAGTGGACTGGTAAGTGGACTGGTAAGTGGACTGGTAAGTGGACTGGTGAACAGACTGGTAAGTGGACTGGTGAGTGGACTGGTAAGTGGACTGGTGAGCGGACTGGTAAGTGGACTGGTGAGCGGACTGGTAAGTGGCCTGGTGAGCGGACTGGTGAGCGGACTGGTAAGTGGCCTGGTGAGCGGACTGGTAAGTGGCCTGGTGAGGCGGACTGGTAAGTGGACTGGTGAGCGGACTGGTAAGTGGACTGTTGAGCGGACTGGTAAGTGGCCTGGTGAGCGGACTGGTAAGTGGACTGTTGAGCGGACTGGTAAGTGGACTGTTGAGTGGACTGGTAAGTGGCCTGGTGAGCGGACTGGTGGGCGGACTGGTAAGTGGACTGGTGGGCGGACTGGTAAGTGGACTGGTGAGCGGACTGGTAAGTGGACTGTTGAGCGGACTGGTAAGTGGACTGTTGAGCGGACTGGTAAGTGGACTGGTGAGCGGACTGGTAAGTGGACTGGTGAGCGGACTGGTAAGTGGACTGGTGAGCGGACTGGTGAGCGGACTGGTAAGTGGACTGGTGGGCGGACTGGTGAGCGGACTGGTAAGTGGCCTGGTGGGCAAGTGAGCGGCCTTTAATTATAAAATTTATTATTCACGTCACATCAGAGCACACGCCTCAGAAGTTGTCATTCCGATGTGCTTCGCATAACGACGATCTTGACTTAGAATACACAAACGTTTTAATAAAGATCACAAGTCAGACTGTCGCGGCTGGAGCTCGCTACGTTCGTCTGGAGGATCCTCCTTCAAGTGTGGGAACGTGTGGCTGCACCCTCGAAATTGAGTCAGGATTCTTTTTTTTACACGAGCAAACTGTTATCCCATTAGAAATAAGGATTGTTTTGTTGTTAATAGTTCCGGGGGGTGACCGCCCCCCGCGGCAACGGCTCACGGCTGGACTCCTTTATATGAAACGAAATATTTCAAGATTTACAAATATTGGGAAACGCAGAAGCTAGCAGAGATAAGTGTATAATGGATGTAAGTACAGCGTAGTTAGATATGTCTGTTATCTTACGTATTCTTGGGGCTCAGAGAAAAAAGGGCCAACTAATCTTGGCAGAGTGGAAAACGTTTAGCAGGCTTCTGTTTCACACCTGTATGTCGAAACGGCAGTGCGAATGTTCGTGCACTTCCTGGGTAATATATAGCAGCGGCGTACATCACACTTCGCAGTATACTCCTTTGGGAAGTAGCGAGGTGAGTTTCAGTGCCGTCGGTCAATCCACTGAGGTTAGATGGGCATTTTTTTTTTTTTTTGCGTTGTTGTAATTTTTTGTGAAGCAGACTGGGGTCTTTAAAAGAACGAATAGCGTGTGTGTGAGTGTGAAAATCTGTGAAACTCGCAAAATGCTTCGGCAAGCAGTTGGCGACAAAGCAATGGGTCGGGTACAGTGTTTTGAATGGTTCTTCTCTATTCAAAGCAGGACGAACATAGATGAGGTTGATGAACACTCTGGTCGCCCAATAATGTCAAAAACATACGTCATCATTGAAAAAGTGTGAGAGGTGTTTTGTTTGTGTATACCCACCTAATTGTGGTTGCGGGGTCGAGACTTAGCTCCTGGCCCCGCCTCTTTACTGTGTGTGTGTGTGTAAAGGAACATGACTCACGAAATCGTAATAACAGAAATGTAAACAAATCATTGAACATTTGTGGTTTGAACCCAGGTAAGTAAGGCCTATGAGTTTTAGGTCACAATACCTTTGTCTTACCTGATGAAGGGAGTGTCTAGATCCAAGGAACAGGGGCTATAACTTCCTTTCCTTGAATCGACACTGCCTCCCATTCCCCCAAGGTGCTGCAAAACTCTAAAGATTTAGCGCTCCTCCCATGAAATTAATAAAATAGGCCTAAAAAATAAACGCGAGAGAGACCTGCAAAATATACACAAGTATGTGTATGAATATGTATGTATGTATACGTGTGTGCGAACATATACATGTCTCATCTGCATTAGAGAGCCTAGAACTATAGGTCAATGACAATTTAATATATAGACCTAGATGTCGAGGGTATTTCTAGACACGCTACGCCCTGTTACACATTTAGGATATATATATATATATGTATATATATATATATATATATATATATATATATATATATATATATATTATATATATATATATATATATATGTATATGTATCTAATACAAATAAGTATGTATGTATATATGTTTAACCCGCGTTAGAAACCTCGTTAAAGAGCCTAGGCCCTAGAGTTATACGTCTGATGTCTATGTACTCTTAGACACACCATGCCTTATTAAGCATTTAGGATAATGTGAGAAATCGCGAAAGCACTTGAAATTTCTCTATTTTTTCACTGTTGTTGTTTTCCATATTGTGATATCACCTATTTACTATAATATTCTTGTATATATATTATTACACATAAATTAAGGAGCCGTCAGGTGGTTTTTACCTGACGGATTCACAATAATACTCAGCCGAGCTCCTCACAGTCTGGTCTCCATGGTTATGAAAGCAGGTAATGATTAGACAGTTTCTACATAACCGTTCTGAAGGTGTGTTTTTTGCCCCCAGGGTTTAGTGATAACAGGGAAGAGTAAAACGCAAAAAAGAAATGAATTCTCTGAGAGACAGGATTATGGTGATGGTGTCAACGGAGCACCGTAGATCGTGTGGGATAGTGTGTTGATTATATATATATATATTTCTCCCGCCCTCTCCTTATGGTCCGTGGCTGCCCATAGTTAAGCACCGCTAAGAGAGGTAACAGGTTTCAGAAGTGCCTCGACCGTAGTACACACTCCGCCTTCCTTGTCCACACAATCCATACATGGGTAGCACCCAGGGGTCAACGACCAGTCTACACACACACACACACACACACACTCACACACACACACACACACACGGGAAGTGGAATAGTTTGCATGATGTAGTGAGAGCAGGCTCCATATATAGCTTTAAGAAGAGGTATGATAAAGCTCATGGCGGAGGGGGAGTGACCCAGTAGCGCTCAGTGAAGAGGCGAGAGGCCATGAGAGCTATGACTCGACCCCTGCAACCACAACTAGGTGAGTACACACACACACACACTGCTAGTAAGATAAGCTCTAATATTTTTCGACACAAAATGCAAATAGACTAAAATTTCTTAACGAAAGTTATAAGTGAACTCAGAATGTTACATTGCCTGAAGCACGACAGACGCAGCAGCACACGGTTGTCCTCTACCCAAGTTATGTCCATGTTAATAAAAAAGACAATGAAGGCGCTTTATATCCAAAAATAAAGAGGATATGGTGGTGAGGCGGCGAGGAAGTTGCACCACCAATAACACTTTTATTGTATAAGTGGTTTTAGAAAACTGGCAACTTGATAAATGAGACACTTATGCAACATTTGGGTATCTGTGTTCTTGAAACATTTTGCCAGCCACTTGGTTTCTTTAGTCCAATACAGAGAAGAATGGTGGGAGATGAGGAGGAGTTTAAGGTAATCAGTCCCTCATGCACAGTCCCTCATGCGCAGTCCCTCATGCGCAGTCCCTCATGCGCAGTCCCTCATGCGCAGTCCCTCATGCGCAGTCCCTCATGCAGTCCCTCATGCGCAGTCCCTCATGCACAGTCCCTCATGCGCAGTCCCTCATGCGCAGTCCCTCATGCAGTCCCTCATGCACAGTCCCTCATGCGCAGTCCCTCATGCGCAGTCCCTCATGCGCAGTCCCTCATGCGCAGTCCCTCATGCGCAGTCCCTCATGCGCAGTCCCTCATGCACAGTCCCTCATGCAGTCCCTCATGCGCAGTCTCTCATGCGCAGTCCCTCATGCACAGTCCCTCATGCACAGTCCCTCATGCAGTCCCTCATGCAGTCCCTCATGCAGTCCCTCATGCACAGTCCCTCATGCAGTCCCTCATGCAGTCCCTCATGCACAGTCCCTCATGCACAGTCCCTCATGCGCAGTCCCTCATGCAGTCCCTCATGCACAGTCCCTCATGCAGTCCTCATGCACAGTCCTCATGCGCAGTCCCTCATGCACAGTCCCTCATGCACAGTCCCTCATGCGCAGTCCCTCATGCACAGTCCTCATGCAGTCCTCATGCGAGTCCCTCATGCAGTCTCTCATGCAGTCCCTCATGCACAGTCCCTCATGCAGTCCCTCATGCAGTCCCTCATGCAGTCCCTCATGCAGTCCCTCATGCAGTCCCTCATGCAGTCCCTCATGCAGTCCCTCATGCAGTCCCTCATGCAGTCCCTCATGCAGTCCCTCATGCAGTCCCTCATGCAGCAGTCCCTCATGCGCAGTCCCTCATGCAGTCCCTCATGCACAGTCCCTCATGCCAGTCCCTCATGCTGCAGTCCCTCATGCGCAGTCCCTCATCGCAGTCCCTCATGACTGTGTGTCACATTACATGACTGTGTGTCACATTACATGACTGTGTGTCACATTACATGACTGTGTGTCACATTACATGACTGTGTGTCACATTACATGACTGTGTGTCACATTACATGACTGTGTGTCACATTACATGACTGTGTCACATTACATGACTGTGTGTCACGTTACATGACTGTGTGTCACATTACATGACTGTGTCACATTACATGACTGTGTATCACATTACATGACTGTGTGTCACGTTACATGACTGTGTGTCACATTACATGACTGTGTGTCATATTACATGACTGTGTGTCACATTACATGACTGTGTGCCACCAAAACTTATTACACTTTCAATACGATCTACGAAAATGCTGTATGTTTTCTTGTAGTACAATCAATGCCTGATATTCATCTCTGTAGCATCTGCTACTCCGCTTATGTTGTATTTATTAGATTATCTTATGCATGAAGAGGACGTCCTGTATATAGCGTAATCCAAGCTGTCATTGGTATGTCACGTATGTAGTGAGAGATTGTTATTATCAGTAGACGTTCAGTACCCGGGTTCGTTCATGAGGGCAAACTCAGTCATCTCTTAGACGCCACACTGATAACATACGGTTGGTCAAGATATCTGACTTTCTACCCAGTGAAATCCATGGCAAAGCAATGGCGTATTTCTCAAATCACGCCCACAGTCTTCTGAACCCCATGCACAACACACCTGAGGTCCAGAAATCTTGATGCTGGTCCATCAACCTCCAAGCTGGTTCACATGAGTTTCAGCAACCTCTGGGCTGGTCCACATGAGATTCATCAACCTCCAGGCTGGTCTACCTGAGATTCATTAACCTTCAGGCTGGTCTACCTGAGGTCCATCAACCTTCAGGCTGGTCTACCTGAGGTCCATCAACCTTCAGGCTGGTCTACATGAGGTCCAGCAACCTTCAGGCTGGTCCCCCTGAGGTCCATCAACCTTCAGGCTGGTCTACCTGATGTCCAGCAACCTTCAGGCTTGTCTACCTGAGGTCCATCAATCTTCAGGCTGGTCTACCTGAGGTCCATCAATCTTCAGGCTGGTCTACCTGAGATCCAGCAACCTTCAGGCTGGTCTACCTGAGGTCCATCAACCTTCAGGCTGGTCTACCTGAGGTCCAGCAACCTTCAGGCTGGTCTACCTGAGGTCCATCAATCTTCAGGCTGGTCTACCTGAGGTTCATCAACCTTCAGGCTGGTCTACCTGAAGTTCATCACCCTTCAGGCTGGTCTACCTAAGGTCCATTAATCTTCAGGCTGGTCTACCTGAAGTTCATCAACCTTCAGGCTGGTCTACCTGAGGTCCATTAATCTTCAGGCTGGTCTACCTGAGGTCCATCAACCTTCAGGCTGGTCTACCTGAGGTCCATCAACCTTCAGGCTGGTCTACCTGAAGTCCATCAACCTTCAGGCTGGTCTACCTGAGGTACATCAACCTCCACCAAGGTCAGGTAAACATTACTACCTCAAACAGGCAAGACTGGAGCCAGTTTTTATACTCCATCATAATCAACACAGACTTTCCACCATGACCATAGATGGTAAGAGAATTAGGTCATAGAGTGAGTAGAGAGACCATAAGACGTGCAGCTGTCAGTGTAGGTGGCGTGCATCTATCTTTGTAGGTGACGTGCAGCTGTCAGTGTAGGTGACGTGCAGCTGTCAGTGTAGGTGACATGCAGCTGTCAGCGTAGGTGACGTGCAGCTGTCAGCGTATGTGACGTGCAGCTGTCAGCGTATGTGACGTGCAGCTGTCAGTATAGCTGACTCGCAGCTGTCACCTAATCAGTATTTTTTTTTAAATGTCAAGCAAATTCTTTTATGGAAAGCTATATCGCAGTACACGAGGGAAAGGTATTTTCTCTTTAAAGTAGTAAAGTAATAACAATCAATATACTGCTGCAGTAACACTCAAGGTTACTACGAGAGGAATAAAATAATACAATTTAAAAGCTATTGCAGTGATCCATTGGACTTTTATTTAAAAATTAGTAACAGTATATTTAAGAGGGTATCTTTACAATAGAACCTCCACTAAACCCCTCAGCACTGGTTTCAGAAGTGGCTTCCCTCTCCAAAACAGGTCTCACAAGCCCATCTACCTGTAGTCAGTTTGGTGAGTGAGCACTGTCTCCCTCTCATTCCCATAATGAAGGGGTTAGGAGCTCCTTGTATTACCCACCCTCCCATAAAGTGGGCAGAGAGGGTTGGAGCAGCATCACGTCTCCTCTTTTTCTTTTAGAAAATAAAAAGAGAGTCTGTAAGTTTCCTAAGCTCTTAATGTTAATTTAATCCCCGACCTTCACTGCTACAAATCTCTTAAAATACAAAAACTGTAAAACTTAATTCACACACATACACACAAAAAGTAATTAACATTCATTTTCTGTCAATGCAAGCCCTCCCATTATTTCTTTTATCAAGGAATACTAAACATCGAGTCATACGGCTCTTCAACACCTCGATTCCCAGGGCTCTTTGCCTTCACTCTCCCGAATCTGATTCTAACCCCATCTTGCTGCTGAGAACAGGGGCTCAGAAATAAGCCGTAGGCTCACTCAGGCCTCGCTGGGTCTGTCTTGATGTTACAAAACATTCGCCAGGCTATGCATTACCTCCTTTCTTAACCACCTCTCACCTTCAACTTTTTAAGGATATCCCTCATCATATCCTATATTTAATTTAATTGCCTTGTCTATTCCCATCATCAATGAGCTAAGAAAACGTAATAATTCTAAGATTTCTCGGACTTTCGACTTGTTCCAAGAAAATCTTCCGTAAAATGTCTCTTCACCGCTTATATTAATCTTTTCGAGATTAAAAAGTAGTAAAATAGCACCTACGATGCCTTCATTTTTCTAAGTATGATATATCAGTGTTGAAATTTTGAAGCCGTCAATGGGCCACAAAAAACAAATGATGTTCTATAAAGACAGATTTCGGTTACTTCGTAATGGAAAAATTGAGGCAACAAAAACTAGAACGGCGTAGACAACTATTGCGTCAACTATTTGTGCTCAAATGTATGGGACGCAGGACGTTGTCCACTACACTCGACCCTATTGACAAGATCTGTCATAGTCAGTCAGGCAGGCAAGGTCAGTGTTAAGCCGCAGTGGCGACTTGCCACCAGCCTACACCAAGAGCATTCAACATTGTAAACTCCGACAAGCCATGAACAAGGTCCTGTACCTCGTGACTTGCACCAGCAGCAAAAACCCAATACCAGAAGCTGCTGGCTTCCCGCCACCACTAGAAACAGAAACTTGTTCTTTGTGCAGCATATGCTAGCACATACCATCTTCCACGTTTTTGCCTTGCCTGTTATCTAAAACAGAGAAAAAGTTTAAATAAAAATGCTATGAAAGCATTATGCATATCGGTTCATCATCAAAAAACAAAGACCAGGCATTTTGTGTCTGATGTCTGATACAGATGGCTCGTAGGTCAGTGGTAGCAGCTTCGACAACTCAGCACCAAACAGCAAGAGACCCCAGGTAATAATATAAACATCAACAAAGCAATGGTTCACCTTACTGTAGAAGTAGCAAGAAGACCAAAGAAGTGGCTAGAAGACCAAAGAATTAGTAAGAAGACCAAACAAGTGGCCAAAAAAACCGAAGGAAGTGGCAAGAAGACCAAAGCTAAGTTACTATTCATGAAAGAACTCAACCACAACGATATAGACAAGAAGAACTGAGGTCCCTCTGGAGAACCAGAGATAAGGAGGCTAAGATGATGGAGGTGATAATGAAAACCTTGTGTCAACATATCAGACACACAACGAGAGAGAATAAACCAGCAAGACTGCTCCGGGAACTGACAATAAGAACATTAAATGCTGGAAAAATAAGCTGCCAAAAGCCCCTGGGTACTATCGTTCATACATCACCGAGTTTGGAACACCTAGATGAAGCAAACATCGAGAGAAACAAAGCAGATGAGGGAAATAAAAAACGAGGAAACTGTGTAGAGATGGAAGAATTCCTGAAGAAAAAAAATCAATCAATTTTCTTCCCATGATGCATTGTTTGTACAAAATTGGATGGCATTACATCTCTCACCTTAGTTACGCAGAGCGTTTCGGGCAAGCAAAGGCAGCAGTACGAAGAATTAGAGCTCTCGGTTTAGCGAAAGATGTCGAGAGGAAAAGCTAAAAGTGCAAGAGCATGGAAAAGCTACAGAAAGCAAAGGACAGCAGAAAATATGAAAGGCAGAGTAGAAGACTCAGAAATGAATTTTCAAAGGAGAGAAGAAAGGCTGAGTAACAGTTTTGTTATTACATTGCAGTGAAAGTCAAGAGTGAAGAAAGACGACAGTGAAAGCTGAGGTATTAAGGCTGAAGAAGGAATAAGGAGAGTCCAGGAAGAGTGACAAAGTTTCAAATTAGTTAATAAAGGATTCAAACTGGTCTTCCTAGTGTCACCAGGAACAACACAGATCTTCCTAGTGTCACCAGGAACAACACAGATATTCCTAGTGTCACCAAGAACAACACAGATCTTCCTAGTGTCACCAGGAACAACACAGATATTCCTAGTGTCACCAGGAACGACATAGATCTTCCTAGTGTCACCAGGAACAACACAGATCTTCCTAGTGTCACCAGGAACAACACATATCTTCCTAGTGTCACCAGGAACGACACAGAACTTCCTAGTGTCACCAGACACAACACAGATCTTCCTAGTGTTACCAGGAACAACACAGATCTTCCTAGTGTCACCAGGAACTACACAGATCTTCCTAGTGTCACCAGGAACAACACAGATCTTCCTAGTGTAACCAGGAACAACACAGATCTTCCTAGTATCACCAGAAACAACACAGATCTTCCTAGTGTCACCAGGAACGACACAGATCTTCCTAGTATCACTTAGAACAACACAGATCTTCATAGTGTCTCCAGAAACAACACAACTATTCCTAGAGCTGCCAGGAACAATATAAGTGCTTCTGGTGCCACCAGGAACTTCACAGGTGTTCCTGGTGCCGACAGAACACACACACATAAGGAACAACACCAGAAAGTCAAAAAGACACAACAATAAGTAATGGACTCCAGACAGAATAGAAGGGGTAAAGAAACTTGTGAGTGAAATGGATACTTTAAAAATAACTTAACCTGTCATCACATCACCATAAGTTCTGAGAGAGGGATAACAAAACATTATGTGAACCACTAGCTAAAATCTGAGGGTTGGAGAGTGGAGGAAAGGGGAGGGTTGGGAGGTTGGTTAGGGAGAGTGATGGTTGAAAAGGGAGGTAAAAGGTAAGATCGGGCGTGGCGCGAAGTGTGTGTGTGTGTGGTGTGTGTGTTACTCACCTATATGTGATTGCTGGGGTCAAGAGAGAGAGAGAGGGGGAAGGGGCCTCCAGTTAGAGTAAGGAGCGACAACAAGTGGGTTTCTAGCACTGCCTTCAACAATAAAACACTTTCTCTGCGTGTATCAAGGGAAGGAAGCGCACCTTATTTGTGTCCTCACACACGCCCTAGATTGTTGATACTGCCCTCAGGGACGACTTACTGGGCAGTGACACTCATACTCTCACTTGATCATACCACTATAAAGACAGTATCTGGCAGTGTCACTCATCCTGTGAGTGAACATACTTCCGTAGACATACATTTACAGCTAAAACAGTTCCACGTTATAAGAACATATCAGCTACGTTATTATGTTCCCTGTACAGGTTGTAGGCTCAGCGTGAGGAAGGACGTTGGTACCCACAAGCCCCGAGAGCAGTGTTACGGCACAGGTGGTCAAACCTGTTATCAGCGGGCTTTAATTAGTCACCAGTGACGCGTTTAGGGCCGATGGTGCATTGAGAGTAATCACAGGCGCAGCTGCAGTACCAGTGTTTTAAGCGCTCACTAGTGCTCAAACTCGACGTTGCACTAGAAGGTTACCCACTGCTCAAGTTCAGATGAACCTGGGAACCAGCAGCTGACTCGTCTATTAAAGCTACGTTGACCAACATCTGAATAGCCCCTTAAATCAGCCTCTAACTATTCCCTTAAGAAGATTACCGCCAGCCTATAATAAGGTCTTCGAGTCAGCCTCTTCAATTAGTCCCTGACAAGTCTCTTGAACAAATTCTGACCATTTTTTTTTATTCTGGCCACCACACTACCATTCTCGACCAGCTTTCCTCCAGTACTGTGACTTTCCCACTGCACTGTTGCCTTCCACCAGTACTGTGACTTCCACCTGCACTGTTGCCTTCCACCAGTACTGTGACTTCCACCTGCACTGTTGCCTTCCACCAGTACTGTGACTTCCACCTGCACTGTTGCCTTCCACCAGTACTGTGACTTCCACCTGCACTGTTGCCTTCCACCAGTACTATGACTTTCCACCTGCACTGTTGCCTTCCACCAGTACTGTGTTTGACCAGTTCGTATTGAGTGCATTAATGTTTATATTACTACGAATGTGTGTGGTAATATAAGTTAAGGACCTGGCTCATAGATGGCGCTCATAGATGTCAGCGCCATCTATGAGCCAGGTCCTTAACTCACGAAGTGATTTACCCGGTTACAGAAGCATATTTTTTTCCAATTTTGTTTTACTTGTTGACCTTGTCATATGTCAGTCTTCACTTCTCCTTTTACTACATTCATGAAAACACATACTGCTTTATCCTTATTGAATACTTTTATTTATAGTATTTTTATTATTGTTTCGACTGTTTGTATTTTCATTATTTAAACGTATTTTTTTAAGTTTAAATGATAATTTTCATTATTATTTTAACAATTTTTTAGGGCCTTCAGCTTTTTTTTTTCTTTTTTTTTAAATTGTCTCTGGCAACCTACCTATTTCTTCCCTAGCCCTCAGGTTTAACCTGGATCTGACTTTGTAATAGATGTTACAATTCATGTGAAGTAATCCACAAGATTATTCTCCATGTTCATTGTTCTTTACGACCAAAAGTCTAGTAAGCAGGAGAACCCTCCTCAACATCAGTGACCCCGTTTACCAACTTCTTTATCGGTACAAAACCCATTAATACTCTCAGGAGTAATACACAAATAACCCACACATAGGAGAGAGGAGCTTACTGTCCAACGTGGACCATTTGCAAAGTCACATAGTGCGAGTTATTTGTGTATTGTTCCAGTCACGGTATAGGGCCTTCTTGTCCACTGCCCTCAGGAGTGTCAGAGTCCGTCACAAGATCTACTTACTGGAAGCTGAAGACTTACATGTCCTGCACCAGTGATTGCTCTTCTTGAGAAGCTTGAACCGTCTTACAGTCTGCAAGATCCTTCTGAGAGTTTGTTATACCATCTTAGCATAAGACCATTAAGGATAGGTATACATAGGCATCCTTGACTTATTATTGTTACTGGTAAAAGTATTTATTTGTAAACATCTCGTATATTTACACTTGTGTTTATTTTCATGATAATATTTCTTATTCATTTATGTTTATAAAAGTGTAAGGATGACTTCCTAAACATTTACATTGTGGAAGATATTTACTCTGACTTTTAACGACCCATTTCTTTACACTGACTTTCCCTCAATACTGCAACGTCCAACCAGCACTGTGTTCTGTCACCAGTACCGTGTTCTGTCACCAGTACCGTGTTCTGTCACCAGTACCGTGTTCTGTCACCAGTACCGTGTTCTGTCACCAGTACCGTGTTCTGTCACCAGTACCGTGTTCTGTCACCAGTACCGTGTTCTGTCACCAGTACCGTGTTCTGTCACCAGCACTGTGTTCTGTCACCAGTACCGTGTTCTGTCACCAGTACCGTGTTCTGTCACCAGTACCGTGTTCTGTCACCAGTACCGTGTTCTGTCACCAGTACCGTGTTCTGTCACCAGTACCGTGTTCTGTCACCAGTACCGTGTTCTGTCACCAGTACCGTGTTCTGTCACCAGTACCGTGTTCTGTCACCAGTACCGTGTTCTGACACCAGTACCGTGTTCTGTCACCAGTACCGTGTTCTGTCACCAGTACCGTGTTCTGTCACCAGTACCGTGTTCTGTCACCAGTACCGTGTTCTGTCACCAGTACCGTGTTCTGTCACCAGTACCGTGTTCTGTCACCAGTACCGTGTTATGTCACCAGTACTGTGATCTTCCAGCGGGAACATCAGGTGTGAAGGGAAGAGTAGGCTTTCACTATTACTCTGAAAATCCGGACACAGTACATCATGGAAGGAAAAAAAAAATATTATTATTGAACGAACATTGTCTGGGGTAAGTATTACACTAAATATAGTGTATCTTCAGCGTTACACATGAACCCTATAACTTCAGCGGTATATATAAGATCAGCTATCCTCTATACATCGAGATTTTGCCCCAACATGGAATCTTCACCTAATCAAGCATGCTCAGAAACTAGGTAAGGCCCAAAGGTTTGCAACCAAACAAGTCTCAAAACAGAAAGCAAAGTATAAAGAGGCAGAAGATGAAGGAATTTTACCTGACTGCCTAGGTGGAAAATCAAGGAAGACGCTTTTAAGACCAATGACATTTTGTGTTTTATCTATCAGAAAGTCGAAATCTATCTGCCTACCTTCCCTGCTATGGTTGTAGACTTCATTTTGTATGTGATCAACCCAGGATTCCATTTGTCAAACTTCTTTACAAAGTTCGTATATACTACATCTGCGTTTTGGTTTTCTACCAGCGCCTCCGTAATTCTGTCACAGTGGTTCAGCAGTTGTGACAAGCATAATCTCTCCTCTAAAATCATGCTCTGCCTTTGTTGTACGGTTTTGTTTTTCCATAAAATCTGTAATTTTGCATCTTGCAACTCTTCTGAAGACTTTTATGACGTGTGATGTTAAGGCTACTGGTCAGTAATTTTGGCTGGCGCTCTACTACCTCCCTGTAGTCTTTAAGGTATCTGGTATTTCGCCTAGATCTAAGTTCTTCCTCCTAAGGTTACTGAGTGCTCGTTCTAGTGGTACTTTACACATTTTTTTGTAAACATGGAATTCTACGTATTCGGTCCAGGTGCTGAGAGAGCGAGCATGTTTTCTATTTCTTTTTCGAATTATATGGAACAAGTGTTCATGTCAATTACTTGGTCCGCACGGCCTTCAGATGGAATGAAAAAAATATCTGCATTCTCTATCCTGCTTTAGTTTCGTGGGTTCCTGAATATCGACTCGCATTGGGCTTTTAGAATTTTTCTCTTTATCTGTTTATCGTCCGTGTATTAATCTTCTGTTATTATTGGTCCAGTCTTACAGGAAGTTCTTAACTTGAATTTTGAATATGTTTAGAAATATTTGGAGTTTCTTACAATATCCTGGGTGGTTTTATACTCCCTTTGTGCTGCTACAACCTGCTGAGGCAGCAGTTACCACAACCTGCTGAGGCAGCAGTTACCACAACCTGCTGAGGCAGCAGTTACCACAACCTGCTGAGGCAGCAGCTACCACAACCTGGTGTGGTCCTAGTTGTCTTCCTGCAAGGACATAGCAAGCAAGTACCAGCTTCCTCCTGATACTCACTACCATCTCTTAAGAAACCAGTTTCTGGTGTGAGTGTGTCAGCGTGCCCGTGCACCTCTTGTCGGCGTGCCCGTGCACCTCTTGTTGGCGTGCCCGTGCACCTCTTGTTGGCGTGCCCGTGCACCTCGTGAACCAAACATTATCCTATGCCTTTACCGTTACTTTGTATTTTTAGGACACTAAGGTCAGGGCTCTCTTCCACACAGATTTAAGTGAAGGTGAAGTTTGTGGGAGAAAGTGTATGTAAAGGTGAGTGTTGTGGGTGAGTGTATGTATAGGTGAGTGTTGTAGGAGAGTATATGTATTGTTGGGTGTTGTAGGAGATAGTGTATGTATAGATGAGTGTTGTAGGAGAGAGTGTATGTATAAATGAGTGTTGTGGGACAGAGTGTATGTATAGATGAGTGTTGTGGGACAGAGTGTATGTATAGATGAGTGTTGTGGGACAGAGTGTATGTATAGATGAGTGTTGTGGGACAGAGTGTATGTATAGATGAGTGTTGTGGGACAGAGTGTATGTATAGATAAGTGTTGTGGGAGAGAGTGTATGTATAGGTGAGTGTTGTGAGACAGAGTGTATGTATAAACGTGTCTGGCCTGTGATAAATATTTCTAAAATATTTCGCTTATTCTGTGAATTATTAACATTCTAACATCTTTCGTTGGTGAGTGTATGTGGGAGAGGAGTTGAAAAACTAATGACTCTCTGAGTGCCACCGCGTTTGGAGCAAACGCCTAGCTAGCTGGGTGCCAGAGCCTTGTCTGGTCTGGCTTGGTGTATACCTTGGTGTATACCTTGGTGTATACCTTGTCCCAAACTTCATAGGTTTGAGCGTCCTTTATTATTATTATTATTATTATTATTAACACATCGGCCGATTCCCACCAAGGCAGGGTGGCCCGAAAAAAAAACTTTCATCATCATTCACTCCATCACTGTATATACATATATATAATGGTAGGAGGGCAGTACATACCTTCACGATTATTCTTAATCAGTCAACTGAATGACTAGAGCATTTTCTTACCTAGTATTTACTAAAGCACGGAGGAATCACTGTTGTCAGGTCTACATGTGGTGAGAGATGCTTCGACTTCCGTTACGCTGCACTATGATGCTTCCTGTTTGATAATAAACACAAAAGTAAATTCCGCCATGCGCGTTGCAAGGCATGACACTTTTGTCAGCTCTGAGAGTTCTCTTTTGTCAGCTCTGAGAGTTCTCTTTTGTCAGCTCTGAGAGTTCTCTTTTGTCAGCTCTGAGAGTTCTCTTTTGTCAGCTCTGAGAGTTCTCTTTTGTCAGCTCTGAGAGTTCTCTTTTGAGGAAATACCAGTTCAGCAGTGAAGGTATTTCTTGCTGAAGTAGAGGACTGAAGTAGTTGATTGTCAATCTGACATAACAGTTGCTTCTCACAGGTTTAGAAACATTGTTGAAGCATGATACAAATAATCCATCAATAATCCAACTGCAATTGCAATAATAACATTATTGTGCTTCTTGAACGTAACATTTAACATTATAATTCCCAGGTCTCTCGCATTTAACTTGCATTGTACTGAGTAGTTTGTTTGTCTTATACTCCCATTTTGTTTTTATTTCCTCTGTTCTTCTGTGACGTAGTAAATGAAATTTGTCCTCATTGTACATCATATTATTGTCAGTTGCCCACTGGAAAACTCGATTTATATCCCCTGGAAGGCTTGCTGTGTCTTCTAAGGCCTTGAGTCTTACCATTCACTTGCCGCGAGTTCAATCCACACCTCTATTGTGGTTTCTTTACACCATTTGTTACTTCAGAAATAAAATGCTGAAAGGTGACAGATGCATTCCACATTAAAAATGTCATTACTTTGTAACTTAATAACCTCCTTCCTTACTGTAAAGGCAGAGATCTTCCCCCTGTCTGTCAAAGGTACTTGGTAGTAGCCCTTTAACAGATCCAGCTTAGGCACATTCCTAGTATGGCCCACTAAGTCAATGAAGTCATCTATCCTAGGTAAAGGATATCAATCTGGCATTGTTACAGTATTCATCTGATAGTAATCTATGCACATGTATCTCATTCCATCTGGTTTAGGGACGAGGGTAAAGGGTGAAGCATTTAGACAATTACTAACTTCTATAAGATTGTTGTCGAGCAGGAAAATAATGGACCTGAGTCTGTAACACACCGGTCTTGGCTGGGTTGGCCCGATATGGCTGCTGTTTAATAGGTGAAGCGTCACCCACATCGTGAAAACCAGGTGAACACAAGTGAGGCTCATCTCCGAATATGCATTGGAAACGATCAAGTAACTGCAACACTGGGATGGCTTTGACATTAAAAAGACCAGACACAAGGCGGCCTGAATTACATAATATCTCCGAGCTATTCATGGAGGCATCAACTCCACGAGACATATCAATAAACTCATTGCAATCAGGGTTTATAGGGTTCATAAAAGATACACTTGTTTAAACATTGTATGTTTTAAATAGATTTATGTGGAAAATGAGCTCAGATCGACGTTTGTCTGGGACATACACTTCATAATTATGGTCATTCAACTTCGCTTGATATTATAAGGACTAGTGAATCTAGGCTGCAGTATATTACCTGGTACTGGTTGCTGAGTGAGGACCAGGGCACCCACTGTAAAGGGTCGTGGCACGGCAGACCAATCGTACTGGGTTTTCATCGCCTTCTGTGCGACTCTTAAGATTTGTTTTGTGGTCAGTTTATCCCGAAGACTTCCAATATCAGGTGAGCGATTAGAGTTTGATGGTAACGCTCAAGAACACCGTGCCTTTCAACAGAAACTCTGTAATAGATCCTCAAATGGGCAACAACCTACTTAAACACCGTGGATGTGGAGTCTGAACTCTGGTAGAATTGGATCTCCCGTGGCACCCCTGCTTGTGTAAAAAAATAGAGCTCTGTACTATGGGCAATGCAAAAGTATTGCTTTACTATATCTGGTGGAACAACACTTAACTGTAAAATAAAATTTATTTCCCAAACGTGTCCGAGGTAATGGCTCCACACAGTCAAGAATGAGCCTAGACAAAGGCTCACCAAATGCTGGTGGGACAGGTTTAATGGAATGCCCAGGCTTGCCTGATTTAACAAGTTGGTGGCTAAATCTAGAGCCATGTTAGGTCAATAAAAGTTCTTGTATTTTTACCAGTCTTTTTCACACCTAAATGAATTATTATGTGCTATTGCCATAACTTGGTATCTACATGAGAACTGTAACCCCAGGACATATTTAATCTTCCATCGTTAAGTAACCCTAGTACCAGGTGGCATAACCTTCCACAAAAGCACACCAGAGCCAGTTGTGTAATAAGTGGTCTTCTTACCTATGGACTCTTGCTCTGTGACTTCCTGTGCACGAGAAGAAACAAGGAAATCATCCTGCCATTGCTCTGTAACTATGTCAACAGCAAGCCCCCGGAGAACTGAGAGAGAATACTTCAATTTGTTCAGAGGGCGGGACTTCCAGTCAAGACTCCTCACGAGAGGGGCGCGGCAGCACCGTGTATTCATCAAACTGGCAGTCCATGCTGAGATCACTGCCCTGACTGGCATCTTTAATCCTGTGACCCTGTGCACAACGCCTTGATCGTTTCACATCCCCCATTGAAAAAAGGTCTGGAATCGAGAGGTTAGCTCGACCCACAACCTTTTTTTGTGATTCTTGTGCAGCATGAGGGGTATTAACATGTCATCGGAGTACTTCAGAGTAGTTTTTGGTTTTGGCCATCTCTTTCTAGATGAAAACTTTTTTGCTTAGCACAATAACTGCAAGAAACCCTTTCAGAAAGGCGATTTCGAGAGTTCTTTTTAGGTTCAATCTGCTGCTGAACATGATCAAGGAAAGGCTGCCTGCAGCAACTTGTGCCTATTCAGGCGGGCCAGGCAAAGGTTCATCACTCGTAGGGTTAACCTATTTGGTTTTCAACTGCTGGTGCCCTGACTGAATGAGAGACCGACGTAGATTCTTTTCACTTCATAAATGTCTGCTAACTCAATTACCTCTTCCACTGATTAACACGTTTTATCCTCAAGATATACTTGAAGATCATCAGTCGTGTTTGCCACAAAGTCCTCAGGAAGGATCACTGAAATTAACTCGTCAAAGTGGCGGTCCACCTCGGCTGCCCTGCACCACCATAGGAATGCAGTCTTCTTACCCAGAGTTAACTCATGGTGTCACCGCTCCTCTGACGGAGGTCACGGAATTTCTGTTGATATTTATCAGGCACTAGTACATACATAGGCTTTTAGCACTGCCAACTTAAACGTGTGATCCTGAGAGGACACTGTTGATGTCCGCTACTGACCTTTTCCTCGCAGCTGAGAATGAAGCAATGAAAGCAGCCCACTGCTACCTAAAAGCCAGCTAAAAGCAGTTGCTTGGTTTTCAAAGATATCAAAAATATCTATCCAGGTCTGCCGAGAGCAGCAGCTTCACGGAACTTAAATCTTAGTCTCTGTGGCGTGGATCCCGCTGGTTGTCACCTTGGTTAACATTGACGTTTTATTCATCAGGGTCACCTGCAGCAATAGAAGTATCTTGCATGTTTGGATTTGAGTCTTCGCGAAAGCCAAAACAGTGACTGAGAGGATCAATAATTTTTTTTAGCCTAGCATCTTACATTTTATAAGTGCTGTTGTTATTTACAGCTGGACGAGGCTGCCATATTAAGAATACCTTTTATAAAAGAAGACTGAAGGAGTGTTTATGAGAATGCACACTATGCAATTTTAATTTTGTTCAAAGAAACAATCAAACTATTAAAATTTAAATATACATTTCTTAATACATAAACAGCAATACGGAAAGTTGATTTAATAATAATATCTAACGTAGTAATGGCAAAACTCCTAACTTAAAATTATTAGCACCTTAATTTAATATCCTTACTTCAATAATACAGGAACTTGGCCTTTATGTCGGTTGCTCCATATTTGATCATTAAATTGGCAGAGAAACCAAATAGATCACCAGAAGAAAGCAATTGTAGTCGTGTCTAGGAACAATCTTAGTGGTGATGAATTAAACATTCGACGTTTCGCCATCTAGTGGCTTAATCAGTGCAATCCATAGACATAATAGAAATATATACAGTAGAGTGGAAGATGAGGTAATAAGTCCCTGAGCCTACGAGCAAGTGAAGAGCACCGTAGTCTTGAAGACTCTGAAGCACAGGCAGGAAGACTGGTGTTTATATACTAGAGTCAGATGAAATGCAGCAGACGAAGACATTGTCACTGGTAGTCGGGACTGTCAGTGGAAGTAGGAGGTCATGCCCAAAAGTTAGGTCAGGAGTTAACAAGTAGGTTGTGGTGATGTCCTCTGTACCAGGATTACTTGATGTTGCTGATTCTGACAAGTTATATATCAGTGGTATTCAGTAATGACAAGATGATGTATCAGACACCTGCAGTGAAGGTAGGTGTTACTTGCACCTGCAGTGAAGGTAGGTGTTACTTGCACCTGCAGTGAAGGTAGGTGTTACTTGCACCTGCAATGAAGGTAGGTGTTACTTGCACCTGCAGTGAAGGTAGGTGTTACTTGCACCTACAGTGAAGGTAGGTGTTACTTGCACCTGCAGTGAAGGTAGGTGTTACTTGCACCTGCAGTGAAGGTAGGTGTTACTTGCACCTACAGTGAAGGTAGGTGTTACTTGCACCTACAGTGAAGGTAGGTGTTACTTGCACCTGCAGTGAAGGTAGGTGTTACTGCACGCAGTGAAGGTAGGTGTTACTTGCACCTGCAGTGAAGGTAGGTGTTACTTGCACCTGCAGTGAAGGTAGGTGTTACTTGCACCTGCAGTGAAGGTAGGTGTTACTTGCACCTGCAGTGAAGGTAGGTGTTACTTGCACCTGCAGTGAAGGTAGGTGTTACTTGCACCTCAGTGAAGGTAGGTGTTACTTGCACCTGCAGTGAAGGTAGGTGTTACTTGCACCTGCAGTGAAGGTAGGTGTTACTTGCACCTGCAGTGAAGGTAGGTGTTACTTGCACCTGCAGTGAAGGTAGGTGTTACTTGCACCTGCAGTGAAGGTAGGTGTTACTTGCACCTGCAGTGAAGGTAGGTGTTACTTGCACCTGCAGTGAAGGTAGGTGTTACTTGCACCTGCAGTGAAGGTAGGTGTTACTTGCACCTGCAGTGAAGGTAGGTGTTACTTGCACCTGCAGTGAAGGTAGGTGTACTTGACCTGCAGTGAAGGTAGGTGTACTTGCACTGCAGTGAAGGTAGGTGTTACTTGCACTGCAGTGAGTAGTGTGCACTGTGAGGTAGGTGTTACTTGCACCTGCAGTGAAGGTAGGTGTTACTTGCACCTGCAGTGAAGGTAGGTGTTACTTGCACCTCAGTGAAGGTAGGTGTTACTGAGTGAGTAGTGCACCTCAGTGAAGGAGTCAGAGGTGTTACTTGCACCTGCAGTGAAGGTAGGTGTTACTTGCACCTCATGAAGGTGGTGTTACTTGCACCTCGTGGTAGGTGTGTGCAGTGAAGAAGACTAGAAGTAGTGTGTAACGTGTACTACCTAGTAAGTAGTGTACTTCACCTACAGTGAAAGCCCGTGAAAGTGGTGTTACTCACCTGCATGAAGTAGACTCACCCAAGTATACTTGCACCTCAGTAATAAGTGTTATTTATAATATAATATTTATTATTACAGTGAAGGTAGGTGCTTACTGCAAGAGTATGACCTAGTGAAGGAGTGTTACTAGTGCACCTTCACGAGTGAAGGTGGTGATTGCCCCTGACAGTGAAGTAGGTGCACCAGTGCGAGGTGTATTGCCCTACAGTGAGGTGAGGGCACCTGCAGTGAGGGTGTTACTTGCACCTGCAGTGAAGGTAGGTGTTACTGCACCCGCAGTGAAGGTAGGTGTTACTTGCCCTGACAGTGAGGTAGGTGTTGACCTGCTGAAGTAGCCTGCAGTGAAGGTAGGTGATCACACTGCAGTAATAGGTGTGCCTGCATGATTAGGTGTTATCACTGCAGTGTTGGGACTTGCACTACATGGGTAGGTATGACCTACTGAGTGCCACCTACAGTGAAGTAGGTGATTACCCTAGGTGTACTGACCTGCAGTGAAGGTAGGTGTTCTGCACCCTGCACAGTGAAGGGGTGTTCACTGGTGGGTGCACCTGCAGTGAGGTAGTGTTCTTGCACTGCAGTGAAGGTAGGTGACTTCCACCAATGGACAGTAACTAGTGTCAGCGCTACCACTGGACAGTGACAAGTGTCAGTGCCAATAATGGACAGTAACAAGGTTGCGCCGAAAGGTTTTGCGGACAGACTGCAATCATCCAGCAGTTAGTTCATGCTTATGAGGCTCGACCCCTGGAACACTGGTGCTGGAGGCTCCCTGGAACACTGGTGCTGGAGGCTCCCTGGAACACTGGTGCTGGAGGCTCCCTGGAACACTGGTGCTGGGCTTCGAACAGTGCTGGAGCCTCTGAACACTGGTGCTGGAGCCTCCCTGGAACACTGGTGCGGGAGGCTTCCTAGAACACTAGTGCTGGAGGCTCCTAGGAACACTGGTGCTGGAGGCTTCCTGGAACACTGGTGCTGGAAGCTTTCTGGAACACTGGTGCTGGAGGCTTCCTGGAACACTGGTGCTGGAGGCTCCCTGGAACATTGGTGCTGGAGGCTCCCTGGAACACTGGTGATTAAACCTCCCTGGAACACTGGTGTGGGAGGCTTACTAGAACACTGGTGCTGGAGGCTTCCTGGAACACTGGTGATGAAACCTCCCTGGAACACTGGTGCGGGAGGCTTCCTAGAACACTGGTGCTGGAGGCTCCTAGGAACATTGGTGCTGGAGGCTCCCTGGAACACTGGTGCTGGAGGCTTCCTGGAACACTAGTGCTGGAAGCTTCTTGGAACACTGGTGTTGGAGGCTTCCTGGAACATTGGTGCTGGAGGCTTCCTGGAACACTGGTGCCGGAGGCTCCCTGGAACACTGGTGCTGGAGGCTTTCTGGAACACTGGTGCTGGAGGCTTTCTGGAACACTGGTGCTGGAGGCTTTCTGGAACACTGGTGCTGGAGGCTTTCTGGAACACTGGTGCTGGAGGCTTCCTGGAACACTGGTGCTGGAGGCTTCCTGCAACACTGGTGGAAGCTTTCTGGAACACTGGGGTTGGAGGCTTCCTGGAACACTGGCAGCAATTCAGCCACAAGAGAAGAGTTAAGCCAGCTCTTTCTCAAGCTTGTCATTGAGACATCAAATAGAAGTTTGGCGGCTTCAAATGCGTGAGGCAGGTGTAAGTGTATATATATAGCCAGTCACTGTCAGCTTTAAAGACTCACAGATCAACTCGACACACATCTGAAGTCTGACTGTGTTAAGCAATACGTTGGGCAGGTGTGTGACATATAGTCAGCTGTCTGTCACTTGCAATACTTAAATACAGTTCAACATAGCTGACACACACTTAAATATGTCAGTATTATGCAATGAACTTGTTGAAATGAGGTGCTCATCAGCTTATTGATTGATGATGGTGATTAGAGTAAGGTGACACCTGTCACTGATGATCGCAGGTTATGATTCAAGGTGCTGGTCAATTCGCTGTGGTTGATGAGTAAAGAGGACATCAAAACGTGAATGTTAATGATTCTCGCTGGTCATATGACCCATCCAGGTCAGCAAGCAGGTATCTGTAATCTATGTTAGGTAACATCCGAAGTAACTAGTTGGTCAGTAGCATCTAATAAACTCCATATGATTGTCATTAGTAACTGCATTAATAGATCGATCAGTAAATACAGTTGTATAGTAAACACAGTGGTTACAGTAATATTTTTACTTGCTGAGGCTTCGAGTAATCAGCCTACCCACCATACTGATTATTCATGAGTAATTAATGACAGGGACACAGTCATTAATGAGTTGTTAGTCATACCAGGTATATATTCACTTGTGCATTGAGCAAGTCGCTTTCTTGAGACAGGGACATATATTGTGAGCTGTGTGTGGCAATTATTTATAATTATAGTGTCCACAATACAAATTGTCCTGGGCAGATTTAGCCCACCAGGCGACAACTGTGAGACCAGAGGCTTGCTGAGAGGTGATCAGTTCCTCCAATCACACCGCTCCCTCTCATCCCGAGACTGGTGGGATTTATTCCTCCCTTGAGATGGCTTCATGGGCACCGGAGCTATCACGACAGTTATCCCCACTCTACATGAGAAGAAGAAAGGGGGAGGAGGTTTAACGTCTTCTCACTCACCTTGCGAGTGAATACTGAGACTCATTTAAGTGATTTAGTGGACTTCTGGACCTGAGCTGCGTTTATAATGTCGGGTGTTGCTAGTGTGGGGTGTTGGTAGTGTTGGGTGTTGCTAGTATGGGGTGTTGCTAGTGTGGGGTGTTAATAGTGTAGGGTGTTGCTAGTGTGGGGTATTACTAGTGTAGGGTGTTGCTAGTGTGGGGTATTACTAGTGTGGGGTGTTGCTAGTGTGGGGTGTTGCTAGTGTGGGGTGTTACTAGTGTGGGGTGTTACTAGGGCTGGGGTTAACCTGAGTGTCAACAAGTGATTTGGTGACATTCAGATACGACGCCTGTTCAACATTTAGCAGGACAGAAGTTAGTTTGTCTTGTGCTGACATCTCAAGTGCCCTACCGAGTCCCAAGGTAAAGGAAGACCTGGGACAACTAAATCCACTTCCCAGACTTGTTCATTAAGTAGATTGTAATCCATAATCTTGTGCAAGGTAAGTTGGTACCTAATTGATGTACATTGGGAGTCAGTCCCAAAGCTGGTCAAATGTCATTCACCACACACCATGTAGCCACCTACGTATCAGTCTATGCTTCATTCAATGACTGTACTAGATTACTCTGCTTGTTAATGGACCAGGTACCAGGTTACTTCAAGGTCATCATATTGCTAAGTAAGAAGTGTCCAGTATATTTGGTTTTACAGCTCTTTTGTGGAGGAAATGACTATCATCTATGTATCAGAATCCGTGTGGAGGCTGGCGGGTTCTAGGTGACGGAGGCTGGCGGGTTCTAGGTGACGGAGGCTGGCGGGTTCTAGGTGACGGAGGCTGGCGGGTTCTAGGTGACGGAGGCTGGCGGGTTCTAGGTGACGGAGGCTGGCGGGTTCTAGGTGACGGAGGCTGGCGGGTTCTAGGTGACGGAGGCTGGCGGGTTCTAGGTGACGGATGCTGGTGGGTTCTAGGTGACGGAGGCTGGCGGGTTCTAGGTGACGGAAGGTGGCGGGTTCTAGGTGACGGAGGCTGGCGGGTTCTAGGTGACGGAGGCTGGCGGGTTCTGGTGACGGAGGCTGGCGGGTTCTAGGTGACGGAGGCTGGGGGTTCTAGGTGACGGAGGCTGGCGGGTTCTAGGTGACGGAGGCTGGCGTCTGACGAGGCTGGCGGGTTCTAGGTGACGGAGGCTGGCGGGTTCTAGGTGACGGAGGCTGGCGGGTTCTAGGTGACGGAGGCTGGCGGGTTCTAGGTGACGGAGCTTGAACATGTTTGCTGTTAAAATACGAAGGTGATGCAAGATATTCTGTGTTTTATTTCAATCAGGTTTCACCTCTTAGGACTGACTAAAGGACTAGTTAAGTTGACATATACCACGATGACTGGCAGGCAGACGGACTCAAGTGGACAGAGTAAAGTTAGCTCACACAGATGAAGAAGAGTCTACTTACTATCCCACAAATAGCGGTGATCAAGCAGTGAACTGAATCTCACAGGTCAAGGCTTGTGTACACGGAAGCAAATGCTGGGAAGATTACATCCTCAGCCTCTTGCCGTAGCCCACTTGCCTCAAGTTTCCCAAAATTAATTTACCGGCTGTAAAGAGAAACACAGCAACTACAATAGTGACTTTGAAAACTATCATACTGTTGGTTCCGATCCATTAACGCAACGAGTGATATAATAATTTCGCTTAATAAATATTAGAAGAGATAAAATCGAACACAGGTAACTACTGGATATGAAATAAATAAAAAAGTGTTCCCTCAGGAGAGGACTTAAAATTTATCAGAACAGAAGAGTGAGGTCAAGCGACTCTCTACCTACACACCACTTGGGAAGTTACTGGAGTGGCCGTAAGTTGGCGCTGAAGTAAACATAACTCACTGAACAAGTGAGTTAAATAACGATCAACAATATTCATTCACAGATTTACTCAACAAATAACATATACAAATGAACGCAATACAGTCGCAGGCAACCTTAACAATGAAGACAAGCCACGGGGTATGGAAATCTTCAGCTCAGGATCTTTCACTGTCTCTGTGCGTCAGCAGGAGCTATGCAATGTAGCAATTGTAATCTACAGGTATATTGGGGAAGAAGTGTTCTCAGAGGAGAGGTAGCGTTTGACGCCAACCTATAGTAGTCAGGTTACTTCACAGGCTACTCGACGCCATCTCAAATCTCACTCGCGTGCTACGTAAGATCATCATCATCTGACTCTTATAAACATAATTTTTACAGGGGTGGACGGGTAAGCCAGCAGAAGGTCTCGGTCAGATGACCAAAAGCTCCAGCTGCGGGTCATCATATGACTTACACCCATGCCAGGAAACACTTATCCTGTTTCCTGACAAACCTAACCTAAACTCTTACACCTCACCTTTTGCTATATATATATATATATATATATATATATATATATATATATATATATATATATATATATATATATATATATATATATATATATATATATAATAACATTGTTCTTTATTCCTTTGTGGTAAAAAATAATCAAGGTTCCAGGTGCAAAACGTTCTCTGCATTAACATGTTCTACAGTAGTGTTGACTTAAGAGTCATTTTAGAACGACTACCAACCCCCGCCCTAACTTTTCTTCCCAGTACAAACACTCACCTCCATCCATCACCAACCCAACGCTGTCTGCACACACCACCACCTCTCTTGTTGGAACACCGGTTTTGGAGGCTTCCTGGAACACTGGTGCAGGAGGCTTCCTGGAACACTGGTGCAGGAGGCTTCCTGGAACACTGGTGCAGGAGGCTTCCTGGAACACTGGTGCTGGAGGCTTCCTGGAACACTGGTGCTGGAGGCTTCCTGGAACACTGGTGCTGGAGGCTTCCTGGAATACTGGTGCAGGAAGCTTCCTGGAACACTGGTGCTGGAGGCTTCCTAGAACACTGGTGCTGGAGGCTCCCTGAAACACTGGTGCTGGAGGCTACCTGGAACACTGGTGCAGGAGGCTTCCTGGAACACTGGTGCAGGAGGCTTCCTGTAACACTGGTGCTGGAGGCTTCCTGGAACGCTGGTGCTGGAGGCTTCCTGGAACACTGGTGCAGGAGGCTTCCTGGAACACTGGTGCTGGAGGCTTCCTGGAATACTGGTGCTGGAGGCTTCCTGGAACACTGGTGCAGGAGGCTTCCTGGAACACTGGTGCTGGAAGCTTCTTCTAACACTGGTGCTGGAGGCTTC